>JARHVA010002360.1:327500-725000 GCA_037957365.1 Torreya grandis | reverse complement strand
GGAGTATGTACAACAATCTAGATCAATGTGTGCACAATGTATCATGTTTTTATACCATACCCTTCTTGATTTTATTTTCTCCTTCTTCTAAAGAATATAAGCAAAATTTCTCTGAAACATGTCTACTTTATATTTATCTTGTCTAATTTGCGTGTGAAACAATGCATGCAAAAGCTAAATTTAAACTACTTGTTGAACCTCTTGATGACCTATTATTTCACCGCTCTTTCTTTCCTATAAAAGGAGAGAATCAAGAGGTAAAAAGGATCCATAATTGATCGATCATCATCCATGTCCAAAGCTAAAGCCTCTTGCACTAGCACTTCATTTTATAGGTATCCTTCCAATGAACTAGTGAACCAATAAGTATGATATAGATCTAAAGCATTGATTCCCATCAACCAACATCCAAGTACCGTTACTCTACCAAAATTTCTCTAGGCTCCACCAATATATTCCCCAAACATCTTTAGATCAACAACCAACAAGCTAAGTATCTATTTTCACTAATTATCTACTTTGTTTCTAATTCACAACCAACCTATCCCAAACCCACCTTCCATATTCTTGTTCTACAACCTCGCTAACCAATTTTATTTGAGGTGGAACACCTCCCATGATTAGGGAAACCAAACCTTTGACCCATAATCTACTTTTATTTTGTAGCTTGTCGATACGAACTGCATAATAAAAAGGGGCAAAATGTAAACACTAGAAAACCACACACAACAGTTATAGATGTTGAATTAACCCCTAAACCATTTTGGGACCCCATAGGGACTCTAATCCAAAACTAAAAAGCTTTGGTTGAAATATAAGTCAAGAAACAAGAACAACAAAATTGTAATAATGCTATCTCTAAGAAGAGATGTTTTATTGATCAAATTTATAGACCTAAACATATGCCTATCTCTGAGAAGAGATGCCTAATTTATATTTTAGGTTACATCTTCATTTATACACATTTTGAAGGTAGGAGGAGGATGTGTAAGGTCACCAATCTTGAGGGAGATTAAGTGGTCCGACTTTCATGATTTACAATAATATAGAATTTGAGGAATTACTATTTTTAAAAACTTACTATTTTTAGACTACACTACTAAAATCAAAATTTGGGGCACTTTTATTTGGTTTTTGGGGTTCAAACCCATCAAGTAGAGCTCATGCCATCTCATGATCTTTACATCATTCTTAGCTTTCCAATGGTTCAAATGGGGAGTCAAATGGAACTATGGTGCAAAAGTTATGGCTCCTAAAAGTTCTACCACTAATTGGGGTAGAACCATCACCTGAATTGTCACTTAAAATATTATTCAGATTAGACTCTTCTGTAACCTTTCAACCACAAAACCTAGGTCAAGTTAGCTGACTAGATAAACTAACTAACTAACCCACCTTTGACTAAAATTAATCTTTTAACCTTGACAATTGATGGTCACCCTAACCACCAATGGTTAGGCTTGATCATCGATAGTCAGGTTCTCACCATCTGAACTATCAACTCTAGTCAAACTTGGACTTGCTCTTTTATATTTAGCTTGTCTAATTCATGTGCAAGCTAATGCATTCAAAAGATTAATTTAAACTAGTTTTTAAACCTCTTGATGACCTATTATTTCATCTCTCCTTCTTATAAAAGGAGAGAAGCAGGAGGTAAAAGGGATCTAGAATCAATTGATCATCATCTGTGTCCAAAGCTAGAGCCTCTTGCACTAGCACTTCCTTTTTTAGGTATCCTTCCAATGCATTAGTGAATAATAAGTATGATATAGATCCAAATCATTTCTTCCCATTGACCAACATCTAAGTACTATTACTCTACCAAAAATTCTCCAAGCTCCACCAATAGATTCTCCAAACATATTCAGATCAACAACCAATAAGCTAAGTATCTATTTTCAATAATCAGCTACTTTGTTTCTATTTCAAAACTAACCTATCCCAAACCCACCTTCCATATTATTGTTCTACAACCTCGGTAACCAGTTTTATTTGATGGGGAACACCTCCTCCCATGATCAGGGCAACCAAACCCTTGACCCACAATCTACTTTTATTTTGTAGCTTGCCGATACAAACTGCATAATAAAAAGGGGAAAAATATAGAAACTAGAAAACCATACATAATAGTTCTAGATGTCTAACTAACCCCTAATTTACCTTGGGACCCCATAGGAACTCTATCGTAACCTTTCAACCAAAAAACCTAGGTCAAGTTAGTTGACTAGATAAACTGACCAACTAACCCACCTTTGAACTTTGACAACTAATAGTCACCGTAACCATCAATGGTTAGGATTGACCATTGATAGTCAGGTTTTCACCATCTGAATTATTAACTCCAATCAAACTTGTACTTGCTTTTTTATATTTATCTTTTCTAATTCATGTGCGAGCCAAGGCATGCAAAATTTAAATTTAAACTACTTGTTGAACCTCTTGATGACACATTATTTCACCTCTCCTTCCTTCTTATAAAAGGAGAGGAGTAGGAGGTGAAAGGGATCTTGAATCAATTGATCATCATCAACATCTAGAGCTAAAGCCTCTTGCACTAGTATTTCTTTTTATAGGTATCCTTTTAGTGAACTAGTGAAATAGAAAGTACGATAGAGATCTAAAGTGCTACCACCCATTAGCCAAAAACCAAGTACTGTTACTCTACCAATTTTTTTCCAAGTTTCACCAACAAATTCCCCAAACATCTTTAGATCAACAACTTACAAGTTAAGTATCTATTTTCACTAATTAGATACTTTATTTCTATTTCACAACCAACTTAGCCCAAACCCACCTTATAGATTCACATCTTGCAACCTCACTAACCAATTTTTTTGAATCAGACCAGAACCTATAGTAACTATCAATGATCACCTTGACTATTGATGGTTTTTCCATAACCATCGATCATTACCCTAAACCAATGATAGTCACTATGTGACAAACAAATAACAAGTTGTTTTCACCTACTAGACCTTAACCAAATCTCAATTTCTAACCTCTTGCTTGATCACATAACCCTACCTTATTTTTTGGACCATACTTTATTCATCTAGAATTAATATCAATCTATTTATTTATATAATTATTCAAATTCACCTATTCATTTATCAGGCACTTTTTGTATTTCATTTCAGTATCTTTTTTGATATATACAAGTAATTTATCTTTCATTTTTAGAACTTGATTTTTTAAAAGCATGGATTGAAAGCCTCCAAGAAAGCTCATACTTCTTGGATCTAGATTTCTAGGAAATCCACCCTACTATCTAATTAACCAACCATTTTCTTTATTTATTTCTTATCTATAGGTCATTCTTCCCAAGCCAAAGTGGATCTCTCTACAGTCATCTGATCAATTTGCACATAACATATCAATTTTTTCTACCATACCCTTCTTGAGTTTCTTTTCTCCTTCTTCCAAATAATATAAGCAAAATTTCTCTGAAACACTTGGATATGATGGACTACAATAGATACTATGTAATCTATTATGGGACTGTGT
This sequence comes from Torreya grandis, assembly GCA_037957365.1. Classification (NCBI taxonomy): domain Eukaryota; kingdom Viridiplantae; phylum Streptophyta; class Pinopsida; order Cupressales; family Taxaceae; genus Torreya; species Torreya grandis. The sequence goes on along the minus strand of JARHVA010002360.1, from coordinate 721,496 downwards.
GAGATCACAATGAGTCCTGTTTGATTTTGGGATAAGGTTGGTATGTGATGTCATCTATAGGGTGTACCAACTTCCTTTAGTATTTTCCCTTCTGTGTGAGTTATGAATAATATGCCTTAGCCTATAGGTCATATTTACATATATTCAAGCTATATTAATTCACTATGAGATCCAATATATGCCTTCTTATTCACTCTAACCTTATCTCAATAATAAATAAGAACTAATGAATTAAATGAGGAAAAGGAGGTTGATGGTTAAAGTTGTACTTTAACTTAATACATCCTATGTTGAGCGTTGCCCTCATACCAATACTCTAAAGAGGGATAAAAATTAATGTAGTTCTCTCAGCTATGGTGGTGTATCTTCCATTTAATACCATCTTATCAAGACTCTTTTGGTCCCCTACGTGTCTCTTTAAATTCTTTTTATAGTAATATGTCCTCCTCCAAATCTCTCTTCGTGCCCACAACCAAGTTGTATATGGAAGGTAGTAATTCTTTATCTTCTTCCTTATATAGCATGGATGGTTCATACAAGTGCAAATTATCACATTTTAAAAATTAATACATCTTCATGACTATGGGTAGATTAATTTTGAAAGCATTCTTACCAATCTAATCCAAGATGGAAAATAGGTCATACATTAGTGTTTGAGCTTCCTAGCTTATCTTTAAATGATTTTTTTCCTCAAGTACAACCATACCTTGTCACTTGCCTTGAGAGTGTGCTCCTTATGGTGTTAGTAATATTTAGACTTGTATTTTTCTTGAGACTTCTTTAACTGATCTTTCACATTGGGATGGATTTGAATAATCCTCTTGATTAATTTTTCTATCCTTGTCACCTCTGAATCTTGTATATCTATCCTTGCTTGTTCTTCCAATGAAACATTAATAGGATTAGTTAGTAAATAGCCAAAACATGCTTAAAATTATGACTTATTAGTGGATGTGTGTACTACCTTATTTTATGAGTGTTTAATGTATGCCAAATACCCATCCCAAGTCCTTGGATAACTTTTTTAATGACATCTTATCAACTACACCAAATTTCCATTGAAAAGCTATGTTTTCCCATCGATGTCCATTGGTTTATGGATGGATAGAATTACTTCACTAAAGATTACTATCCATTTTTTTCCAAAAATGATAGTCCAAAATTTTCCAAATAATCTTGAGTCTCTATCTGAAACACTAAATTTACGTATACCAAAATGCACCCAAGCATTAGAAAATAAAATTTTAGATGCCTCATGACCTTTCATTATTTTATTGCATGCAATCAAAACACATATTTTTTTAAACCTATCTACAATAACATATAAAAATTCATGGCCATGCTTTGACATAGAAAATTCTCCTATAAAATCAATAGAAATGATTTCTTGTGGTCTAGTGGGTATAAGGATTGGCATGTGTAATCATTATTTTATAAGCATATGCTTGCTTATACAACATATTTTACATCCTATAATGAACTTTGAAACTTATTATTGCATATTGGGCCAATACAAATACCTTTGTACATGATCCATTATATTACCAACACCAAAGTGTTATGTGACCTTTAAAGTACATGATTCCCTCATCGAGATAAGTCTTTCCTCCTTTGGAAAACATAGCTTGTACCACTTTTATATTATCTCATCCTTAAGATAGCATCCATCTTTTCCTTCAATTTCAACCTTATTAGTTTTCAAAAGTTGGAATGTCTTCCTGAATTCTATATCATGTGCATATGGTTCCTCATAATCATCATATATGAAGGGCTTAGTTTTTGACATTATTTCCAAACTTAAAACTTGCTTTATTGGTGATCTAAATAGACTATTTGCCATTAAATTTGTGTTATCCTTGTATTTGAACACAAAATTTAATTTTTGAAGAAATATCTTCCATTTTTAATGTTTTTCTTGTTTTTAATATTGGTAAAAGTGGGTTTTATAGAGGGACCCTACCCTTTACAATGATAGAGCAAAAGAGGTCTAGAGACTTGATATTACAATGTTGAAACTAGAGTAGAAAAAATATAACAAACATCTAAAAATCAAGAAAAAAGTAGCAAGAAGACAAGAAACTAAATTCTTAGACCCATCCAATCTTCATAAGACTTGGACCAGTTATGAGTAAGATTCTCCAAAGGAATTTTTTTAATCTTGCTGGGATGGATCTCAAATGTTTATTCAATAATGCCCTTCATTTTTGTATCCTTTTTTTGGAATTCAACATTTTCATCTTTTATTTTGTAGTTACAATTCACTTTGTAGTTATTAATATTGAAGGGGTTTATGGTCATTATGCACAATAGTTTTTCTACACAAAAAATAATGTTTTGTTTCTTTATTGCATGCACTAGTGCATAAATTTATTTATTATAAATAATATATCCCATTATTGGTAAAAAAAACATATTTGAATGATAAAAAATGGGCTTAGCTCCTTGAAATGACAATTTCCCCATAGCATACTCACTTTCATCCTTTTCAACTTTGAATGGTTACTGTAAATTATGAAGAGCAAGGACTAATGCATCACCAATTTTATATTTCAAAGAATAAAATGCACTATCATTTTCCTTACCCCATTGAAGTTTATTATTAGTTGATACAAATTAATGTATAGGTGTCACGATTATGAATAAATTTGGAATAATATCCCTCATGTATTGTACTACTCACACAAATATTCTAATCTCAGTTGTACACATAACTCTTAGATGTGGGATAACTCGTGATAGTCCCAACCTTTGATGGATAAACTCTTAGTTATCCTCCTCCAACCACATATCCAAAATATACAAGTGATTATTTTACAAACTTACATTTATTCATATTACACAAGATTTGTTTTTATTTTAACCCTTACAAAAATTGCTTCAAATGTGTTATATGTTATTCTTATGTTGCACTAAAAACCATAATATCAACTAGATACACTATGACACATGTATCTATGAGTGGAATTTTTACATCATTATTTAATATCATGAATTTAGAAGGTTCATTTCATAAACCAAATGTAAGTACCAACCATTAATACAAACCTTAGTTTGTCTTGAAGGTTATCTTCCACACATCCTATTCCTTCATGTGGAATTGATCTAATCTTATTTGAGATCCAACTTTTTGAATTACTTAGCATGTTGAAGATAATCCAAAAATCCATGAAAGTGGATATCTATTCTTTATGGTGATCATGTTCAAGGTTATGTAATCAATGCACATCCCCTAAGAGCCATATTTATTTTGTACCACCAACATGGGTGACCCACATGGTGAAATAATTGGGTGTATAATGCATTTTCCAAAAACTTTTGAATTTTTTTCTCAACATCATTACTCTCTAGAAATAATTTCCTATACAAACCAACATTGGTTAGAGGATATTCAAACAACAATTAAATCTCATGTTTGAATTCCATTTTTTGGATAAATTAATGGGAGTTTGGAACACATTTTGAAAAGAAAAAAAATCATCTCGTCTCTTAAATCCCTTGCTACAAATACTGATTTCATATATCTTTAACCCTCATCTTTATTATCTTTTAAAATAAGTAAAAAAAAACTAATTATTTACTTGAACGAGTAATTTATCTTAGTTGGCACTTACCAATCTTGGGCTTATTTTGATGTGCCTTAGTGACATAATTGATTCCATTCTTGACCATCGATACCTATTAATCCTCCTCAAGAAAATAGTATCCCTTAGATAAAATTAAGGACTTACAAATACCATATCAAATTAGACAAGAGGAATCACATTTTGTTCTATCTCATCATCATATTTTAGCTTAATCCCAAATTTGAACTTACATCTTTTAATTCCCAAAATTTTAACACCCTTCTTCACCCAATCTAAAGAATATGGGTGAGGATGGTCATATATTTTTAAATCAATATTTCTAACAACTTAATTTGAAATGAATTTAGCTTGATACCTAGTATCAACAAGTTCATTTAACTTTCTCGTCTTGATTTAGAATCTAAATTTGAAATAGTTTGCTCATTTCTTCAAATCTACTTACTTGAGAAGTCAAGAGTTGTGCAATAGTCTCAACGTGAAAGGTCATATCATATATTTTACCATCTTTATGTTAGGGCTTCACCTACCTTATGAGAGTAATTAAATTTAAATCTATTTAAAGATTAATCCTACCTAAACTAGAGTAAGTGTCTAACAATTGATGAAGTTGATGATTCCTAGAGGTTTAAGATTATGCTTGAAGCTTTGAATGTAATCTATATCAATAAATATGATTATAAAAATGTGTTTGCAATGCTTACAGTGGTATGATGACCTAGAAATATTAATTTTTTTAAATTTATAATGAAAGTCATATGGAAGTATCGAAATGGTTGTAGTCTAATTGGTGAGGATGAGGTTTGTAGGCATCTACCAAGGTATAAATCCCTATAGATACTTGACACCTTGTGAAAATAACTTGGCATTGCACTCCAATTTTGATCTCAAAGATAAATGGATACATATTAATATTAAATTATGGGGATCAAATAAGAAAGAAATAATTTCAAATCAACTAGAAGAGAATGAAAATGGCATGGTATTGTGTAGCTTTAACAAGCTCAACCTAGGCTACAACTAGATATTTGAAGGTTTCTCCTCTTATTGGGGACACCAAGGATTTTGCTTATTCCAAATTTTCATTTCATATTATTAATGACAATTCAATATCCATGTGTTTTTTCCTTCCATTTCACATCTTCATGTAGAGGTGGCATGGGCACAATCACTGGTTTGATTACATAGTACAGTTGCAACAACCAAGTTGATATCATGCCTGAGTGTGAATTCTCAAACTTGTCAAGATACATGGTTGGTTGATTCAAACTTTGGTTGCATGTTATTTGAATTTCATTTGAAAAAATATACCCTAGCTTTAGTAAATCTAATTCAAAATTTAATATCAATGTTCATTTGAGACTTCAAATAAGAGCATACAATAAAAATTTTGAAATCAAGGTTGATAAATTTTGATGTGGAAGGATTTAAAACACAAGGATTAAGTTATTGATACTATTTTTTAGGAAATTAACTATTATTTAATGTGAGGATGAAATCGATGACTTTAAACACTGCTAGCCAATAGGATTATCGTGAAGGAGTGGCCTTGTCTAAGGAGCAAAGGCAACTAAAATACAAGTGTGAATCAGCCTAATAGTTAGTTTATGCTACTGGATAGAACAATAAGAATGTTTAATATTAGAATTACCTAATGATAGAGTATTACCCACATAGAATTAAAGGAATAGTGGTTAAGAACTATGGAATTATGCATAGGTTAAGCATGTATCATGAGTGGTCACAAATCCATTAGTTTAAAATTAGATGTTAATTTTAGTGAGTAAATTTTCCCCCTTTTTATTCTATTAATGCAGTAATGCAAATGTACTAGAGTAAAAGAGATAGAGTTATAATTAAGCTTATCTATATTGGGTAGTCTTGGATGTAGATCACATGATCAATTATGCCTCATGAAAACCTTCAATGAAACATGTATAAATCAATCCTTAGAATATAAATATAAAAGTAAAGATAAGAAACTTATATATCAAATAACAAGGAGTGAATACACCTTTTCATGTATAGTATCTATTGTTTTTTCTTGTGCAAAATTAGTGACTATAGATGGTGGAACCCTTAGATATTTTATTCATTTAAACACTTGGATTGAACTGTGCATGCCCCAATCCTCATTGGTAAGATAATGTACTTAATAACTCAAGATGAAATTGATCCATCATCATAAAACTTAAAGTAATACAATATCTTGGAGTACCTATATGAATTACAATAGATAATTCTAGTGAAACATTGGTGTAACAATATGAATCAGCCACTATAAATGGAATAAGATTCATTATGGTGAAAAATTGGTGGGAAAATAGTACGATATAAGTCTAGTGTATATAACATAGATAATTACATCAATTTTCATTCCTTTTTCCAAAATTGGAGTAATAGAGTGATCATGTGTCATGCACATGACCATCTGATTTATGAGTATATTTGATTTTGATAAATAAATAATATCAACTAATTTTTTGAGAAATAATGCATAACACATGCTACACATAATACCCTCAATATAAGAAAAATCCATGATAATAATGCATATAAATATAGAAACTATTTATGAGAAACACTAAAAACTATTTTTTAGATAAGTATAATTCTTAGAAATTTCAAAAAAGTTATTTTTGACATCTAGGACAAACACACACTATTCTAAGCAACTACTGCTTGAGTTGTTGTCCAAATGGTATAGTGTGGTATGAATATATTTTCTATAAAAAATTGAGTATGCATTGTGATCAATTGAGTAAGTATTATTATTTTATTCTTTGTGTAACGTAATTTTTTAGCTTATACTCTAAGACAAACCTTTATGTATGGCTTGTCTTTTAAGATGAGTTATGAAGCCTATGCAATAACTTGGCTTGAAATAAATTATTATGTGAATGATGTTATAGAAAAATTTGAAATATGGAGTAATAATGATATCCTTGGAAGTCATGGCATCATATTGATAATATGAGTAAAGTAGTAATGTATGGTACATATAGAACCAAGCATACATAGTACCATGTATAGATATATATTAGCAATTAGGCACACAAAATAAATGATCATATATTGAGTACTTAAAGTTGATATAGAACTACTCAGAGAAGACACATTCTGTTGATCATGGCATTAGTAAACAAGGGATATGCATGATATCTATCACGATATCACAAACTCTAAAAATAACAGTAAACAAGATTCATGATCATGATGCATACATAAAGATCACACACAAAAGCATGAAAAACATAGAATAAGGCTAAGGGGACACATATAAAGGGAATGTTCAAATTCCACTCACACATAGAAACACATAATAAGTCTTAGATCCACAAAAAAGGACATGTTCAAATGTACACAATCTAGAGTAATGAATACACATAAATCATAAAGCAAAGAAGCAACCATGATAAACATGCATGAATAAGTGAAATTGATCCACACAAGCACTGTGTAACATTAGGTTAATTCAACAAGTCAAGTATCTAATATGATTGCAATGTAAAATAAAGTGAAAAAATATGTAAATGTATACACAACATACTATACTTGAAGTAGGAACACAAGGGATAATCATAGAGTGATAAAAATGGACTAAATGATACCCCCAATGACCTTGTTGTGATGCATACAAGATTTAAAATTCTTGTGATTATTTAGGATCTAGGAAAGTAGAGTTTTTTTTCACTAAGATAATTCAGTTGGTATTAGATAAGACCATAATGCTTTGCTATTTATAGAAGAGTGGTTTTATCTCTATAAATTTTCTAGGTCTGAGATAATATCACCATTTGTAATTGCATCTGAAAGTGAAAAATGTATGTATTGCATCTCAATCAAGTACACTTGTGAAGCATTTTTATATAAAATTGAATATATATAAATACTACATATACTTAAGCATAAATCAAGTGATGTAAATGAATTACACATATCATGCATATGTCCTAGATTTTATAATTTTTTGAAATATTCTACTTTTTTGGTATTTTTAAATATATTTAATTGAAAAAATAACATACTAATAAATTAATCTCATAATATCCTCACAATAAATATATATTTCATCTAACATAAGAAGGATGAACTCTTACAAATGGAAAGTATCATGCCATTATGAAATAATTGGTCTGAACTCAAAATGTGAAAACTAGTCTGGATTTGTAGCATAAGTGCCATTGTTATGGTGATAATATATAGTATGATATTTATATTGTTTAGCATGGTGAACTTTAAGAATCTTCAAAAAACATCACATGGAGTATAATAACTTTGTGTTGGTGTTTATTTTGGAACACTCTTAATACCCTGTATTATTAATCTAGGATAGGTTGAAGTAGAGAGTGGATCTCTAGAATCTATGAAAAATCATTGTTTAAGTGGTATTTTAAGGATAGGTATCCTTAGAAATTTTACCACCTTATTTTAAATTCTCTGAAGGTTGAATCTTTTTAGGTTGTTCAACTCTTATCTATTGTGTGGGAACAATGACCTTTGGCTGGAGGGGGTATTTATATGGAATACCATAAACTATGATAACCTCATTAGCAACTATGTATTTCAAACATATGTGTACAATAGAAGGTGTTTCAAGAAGTCATTAAATCCAAGGACATCCAAATAACATATTGACTACTTTCACATTGGGTACTACTATAAACTTGGTAGCCACATATGCTAGACCAAATTGTAGTGGTAATTTGATATCACTTATAAAACTTTGAACATGGCCATTGAATCCCTTTATTATTTTTATTATAGGAATTATATCCTTATATATGTATCTAAAATGATAGATAAGTATTATAGTGTACATATTCATATTTGAACCATTATAAACCATGACACTCTATATATGTTGATGATCAATGTAAGCTCAAATGAATAAAGAGTGCAAATCAAAATCATTATCAACTATCTTATGCTTTGTCAATGTGATAAGTGGTCAAGATGGCACTGAAACTTGATATATATGAATGATGTCATTCAAAGTAGGTTTTGCCTTTATATGAGGATGATAAGAATTTGGTAGAGGATGTGCATTATATGTGTAAAGAACTTCTGATTTATTTGTTATTGCTTGACCTATATTCTTAGGGAAAGGATCAATGCATGTCTTTATTGTTATACTCTCACTTTGTTGTGCCTTTGTATTATCAGTAGGTGTACCCAAATCAATGATGTTCTCATCTATCAAATTTTGTCTCTTATGTCTCAAACTGATGCATTTATTGGTAGTATACCCTAGAGATCTATGAAAATCACAAAAAATGTTTTGATCAATTCCTTTTAGAAGAGGTTTATTCACATCAATATATTTAGTGGAAGTGAGTGATGTGAGGTGACATTCTAATAAAAAAATTAACACATTGTAGTGAGCTTTTATAAAGTTGGTAAATTGTCTCCTTGAAGGAGAGGATAACATAATGCATGAAGTAGGCTTAGAAACTTCATTCATTGTTATATTTTGGTCATTCTTATTTTCACTTGGTTTCACCTTGTATGGTGGCTTATTTAGATTATTTACATGAGAAGATTAGAATGGGTTAGTTGCATACTTTAGTTTATTCATTTGCAACAACTTAACCTCTCTTTCCTTAATTATACGACTTAAATCTGAGAATGATAGAAACTTATTAAACATAATATATTCATTTAGAAGTGGAATTAAACTCTATTCAAATGTCTTGTAATTATTTGTCTTCAATAAGGTTTGTCATTTTGGATAACATAGTCTTATACCATAACACATAACCTACAATAGGCTTATTAGATTATTTTTTTATCTTAGGAATATAATCATATGAAATAATATCGCTTATGTTAATTAAGAAATGTGCAAGTAAATAATTACCAAAGGATAGAATGCATTAGATAACTAATATTGTAAATCATAAAACAATTTTAGATCATACTATTTTAAACTCCTGGGAAACAATTTTCTCAATAACATATCATTGGACACATACTCTAAACATGTTGGGTGAAATACTCTAAATATGTTGTTTGGGGTCACCTTTTCCATCATACAATGTAATCTTTGGTGCCACAAAACTAGGTGGTAAAAAATAAACTGAAATATTTTGAGCCAATGGAATATTTAGTAAAGTCTCTAAGTCAAGTGCATGATTAGGTTTTGAAACACCTTTTTACAAATATAAAACCTTAGTCTAATAGATAAAATGTTATACATAAGGTATTTTACATCATAAATATAATGTATTCTAAGAAAAATTAGTGTATAGAGTGACTAAGTAGAGATTGGCATATTGATATTCTGAAACCCTTGGGTTTTCCCTATATTAAAAGTTAGTATAAAATTTGAATTGATTGATGTAGAGATAGGTAAAGAAACCATATAATTAGATGTCTCAAGTGATTAACATTCAGATAATTTTTTTATTTCCTCTCTAATAATTTTTAGAAACACGTATTATATATCTGGATCTTTGAAAGATACAAAGTTAATTCTCTTTTCTTTGAAATATACATTGTTAATTATCTTTTGTTAGTGTCCTGAAGTATATTAACTAATTTTACCATTGTGATGTTATGAAAAAAAAATTGTGTATTCTCAACTTGAGTACCACTTAGTTTAGCACTTATTCTAAGATAGGTAGAAATAAATTTCTTAGATTTCCTAAAATATGAAATAGAAACTTCGAAAATTGTTGTGAGCAAATAATTTACTAAATCTAAAAACCTAATACATCAATTGAAAATAATAAAAATAAGGAAAGAAACCCTAACATGTTCACCAATAAGTTTTATCAAAATTATAGAGATTAATAAATCATTAATATAATTATGACAAATAGATGTGTAAAATTAGAATGTATAAGATATGCAATGAATACACAACAAATTTGAAACTTGGTATTTATAGAAATTTGTGAAAAAGATAAATTATTGAAGATAAAGAACTTAGTTGGATCTCAAATCCAATGGATTGTAATAGAGATAGTATAATTGACAATGGGACTATATGAGGTCACTATGAATCATGAACAATGTGTTGAACATGGTAATTGATGTCAAAGAGAGCATGAGATACTAGTGCATGAATGATAAAAACGTTGTGTTTGATAGCTTAGAGAGTATATGATATATGTGTAGATCAGTAAGGACAAAGAATAGGTTGTGAGGCATCCATCGATGTCTTGGTGAATTTATGGTGAGTCATTTGATCATTTGGAAAGAGAAACATGCATATTCTAGCTTAAGAGAAGCCAGATCATCACCGCACATCATGTAGATATGAATGAACTAACAAGTTTGTGCATTTAGTGTAGGTACTCAAAAAGTCAATAGTGGTCAAAGCTTTTCATGGAGATGTTGTCTATAGTGCCAATAAGGTACCTTAAATATTTGGACTCTTGAAGAGTTTTCTAGTTTAAGATATAAACATTCAAATTTACTCTAGCAGACTATGATGGACAAGAGATCATCAAGTTTAACTACATTAAAGTCTAGGGTCAAATAGTCAAGACAGATCTAATGATGAGCATTTGATTGGATGATGATCTATAGTGAGTATGAAACCTATTAGATAGAGATCAATGGTGAGTGTGTGTTCATATAGTTATGATCCAATGAATCATATTAATTCAATAAGTTAATAGAGTGCTCAGATTTCATACAAAACTGCCAAGTGGTGCAAGTGCATTGATTAAATGGTACAAGGTGCACAAAAGGCATGTAAAGCTACCAAGTTTAATGATCATAGAAGCACATATCTAATATCAATGGTGAGTGATGAAAGGTAAAGACCAGGAGACTTCTAAGGAGATCGATGGAGCATAATTGATCTAGTTACTAGGGGACACAAGATGATGACAAAGTGTGGATCAATTTGATAGTGACAAAGATAGATAAAATGGAAGTGTGGATAAATTTGATAGTGAATTTAGATTGGTTACAATGGTGAGTAGGGATATTCATAATCATAATTTATTGGATAATTAATCTTAAATTGTGTTCACTATAGGTTTCTAGGTTTATTTTATGTATTAGTTATGTGTGTATTTGTTATATTTATAAATACACTTTATCCTATCCTTTTGAGATGTCACTCACATCTCTTGTCCACTAATTAAATTTAGAGTTACTTGCATGTAACTCTTCTCCCCCTACATAACACACACATCAATCCTCACTTTTAATAGGATTAGGGACACTTGGCACACATGTTGAAGCTTTCACATGTAACTCCATATTCTTTCTAACTTTATTTATTGAGTTCTTCTCCTCTTCTCTTCTTATATTTTGTAGACTATACTCTTACTCCTAATTTTGCATCCTTGTGATACTCTCTTAGATTAATGCCATTCTCTCTTTTTTCTAGCTTATTCCTACTATGTAATTATAGACTCATTATTACAAGACCTCTAAATAATATTGTGACATTTTCATCGTTCAACAATTTCTCCACTTGTCTAATCTCTTATCTCAAATTTGTGGTTTGCTCACTTTTACAAGGTAAATTTTTTCATTTAAGCACTTGCATTGATTATTTTCAATGTTCATTAATTTGATCCTTAGTAAATATTCTTTTGTGGTATTTTATTTTTAAGGCATCTAACATGATTTTTGAGTGTTTATATAGATATGAAGGTGAAAAGGGAGTTGTTTTCTCTAACCTTCTTGAGTTTTTTGCACTCTAACCTTGATCCACAGGTTTCTCTCACGTAGTTTTTTAATCTCTATTTATAGTATTTTTATCCATTATGACTTTGATAAGGCATTATTTTTAAAATTTAAAAAGTTCTTATTGGCTAATCATTCATGTTTATTTATACTATTTTATTTTTGTGATTAACATTTACTAGCTTCGTTTATTTTTAATACTAGTTGTATTTGTCATTATTAGTATTATAGTAAGAGTTTTAATTGAATTTTTTTTAGTATTATTGGTATTAATACCATTTATTACATGTCTTTGCTATCTTGTTTGTGCAGTCCTAATCTTATGTGCTTAGTTTTATTACTGCTTTCTTTGTGTTTTTTCTTAGATCTATGTGCTAAGTTTTCTCTAAAAACATTGGTCTTGCAGAACTAGATAGAGATTAAGGTGAAATACTACATTTATATTCACTTTTATCTATGTGTAATATTTTTTTCTATTAGACTATAGTTTTTTTGTAATTCTACCTTGTTTTTAGCTATATCTATCATTTTCCTTGGTGTAGACTCTCATCCAATTAGTTGTGCATCTTCTAATCCTTAAATTCATTTTTGTACCTTTGCCTTTTATATCACTCCTATCTTTGTTCACATGCATGCTTATTCTTGGTGTGTCTTGGTATCTAATTCAAGCATGGTGATAACTTTACCCTTTTTTGAATTTGGCCTAGTGTTAATTCTCTTTTTTACATAGTTTATGCATATTCTTACTTGTTTTCTACTTTTTACCAAGCTCTAGTAGTGTTTATGTAGTCTAGTGCACAATTTTGTTTAAAATCAAGAATTTTTAGTATGAATCTTAAATTCACTCTATACTTATGCTTAATTTCATTGGTTTCCTACATGTTGGTGATACATTTTTTAAATGAACTTAATTTTTTAAAAATAGCATTGGTGATATGTTTTGTTATAACATGTTATAATGAGTTCTTGGTAAGAAATCATTTAAGGAATCTAAATTGGAAATGCTTCTTTTACTTTTCATAGATTTTTCATAGTTACACATTGGTAATATTTATTCAATATCCCTCATGATATCCTTTTAAAAGTTTGAGTGTCTTTAAAAATATCAAAATCCTTTCTTTCCCATGTGGCTCATAAAGATTTGTTTTTCTTGATGAAATATATCTATATATTAATAAAATGTATAATATACAAATAATTCAAAAAAAAAGCGGTATGGAAGCACGCCTCGAGTAAGACTAGGCCAAGCCTAGGAACAAGTAACAATAGAAACAAAAATAATGTTATGCCCCAACTAGGAATGAGTCATCATAACATCATAAACAAAAAAGGAAATATTAAGCTACTAGAGCAAGGCTGAAAGGTGAAGGATATATATCATCCACACCCCAACCCAAGCTAGGCAATTTATTGCCATCTGGAATTGGCTCCCAACCAAAACCCTGAGTAGTGTCCTTATCATCTTTTTGTTACCAAGTAGGAGAAATGGCAAGAGAGAGCCTGGGGAACTTATCCATCATGTTTTTTTGAACTCTAGGTGGTACACCCCAAGTCACTGATGCAGTTTTTATCAATTAGATAGTAGTGAGGGTGGCAACCCCTACCTCCTTCCCTTGACAAAATGGTTGGGGTGTTCCTCCTCTCTACCTCCAGACTTGTTTTTTTGTCTTTTATTTCTAAGATAAAAGATTATGTTTTAATGAGAAGTCTTTTTTTATATATTTTATTTATAAATATTTTTTTAACCATTGGAATTTTGATTTTATAAAATCTTTTGGTGTTTTATTATTGCACCTATTCTGCTTCATATGCCTAATAATTTTTTTTAAGAATCTAAAATCTAGTTTTAATTCATAAATTATTGAAAAAACATTGTTTGATTTAAAATAACACCTTATATTTATAAACTTGATATTTTGGTGTGGATTTACATTTACAAGTTATATTTCTTTTATTTTTTTGGTAATCAATTATTGTATTTTTGTTCCAAAAAAACTAATTTAATTATCATGTCTATTATATTAAACTTTGTGGATATGATGTGGCTTTACAAAGCTAATAATGCATAAATTAATGATCTAAAGAATCAAATTTTGGTAAAATATGATGAAAGTATTGCTTTAACCCATCAACTCAAATGCACCAATCAAACCATTTTTTAATTAAAAAATTCACACACTATAAAATTAAGTGAAATGCAAACACTTATTGACTCTCTTAGCACTTAATTAATATATTTTGAATATGCACAAACATATAATGTTATTTCTTCCTCCTAAAGAGTGTATTACTCCACCACATGATATTTTTAACCTTGACCTAAAAATTATGCAATCAATAGTGTATGGTGGTGGTAGTCTTGGTAAGTGTGAAAATGGTATTATCGAACCTATTTTGCCTAACTCAAATATAAATTAGAAAAGTATTGTCTAAAATGTTTCAAATGATTCTAATAAAAAATTGGAATCGTATTGTCCTCTACATCGAAGGACTTATATACAACTTATTTTTATTATAATGCTTGGAAAGATCATGTTTTGGCTAAAAATGTTAAACTTTGTATACATTATGTAAAATATAGGTATCATATATCTAAATGTTGGAAATTATGTCCATGTAAATATTCTGGTAAATCTATGCATGACACTTTGTATTTTGGAAAATGACTAAATCTCCTACCTCTAAGGTTAAAACTATTTGGATTCATAAAAATAATAGATCATCTAGTGACTTTGATATGTCTTCTTGTGATAATTATTCTAATGTTTCATGTAAAATATCTTTTGCGAGTGACACATCTTCATTGCCTTTGTTTTGATTAAACTCAAATAATTTTATACATCCCTTATTTTTTCTTGCCAAGGAAACATGATTTTTTAAAGCATTTTTGACTAAATTCTTTTCGTGTAGGTTTTTTCACTTTATGATGGAAGTTGTCTTTAGCTCAAATTTGCCTTATTGTACATCTAATTTTATTACATTAAGTATCTAGATTGTATTTTTCATATATTGGTTACTTAACCTAAAATATTGGTGTTAACTTGTTTATCTTGTAGGTTTTGTGGATCATTACTCATTATTGTTGGTCTTTTTTCCATTGTGGATCCACCACATTATCCAAATAAGATTCTTGGAGACTCTTGATGATCACACTTTCATCTTTGAAACTTTTAGTGACACGTTCTATTCTTCTCTCTTTCTAAATCTATTGTAATTCCTCTTAAAGGAAGTTTCTATTATGGGGGAGTACTATGTAATTTCAACTCCCTTCCTTATTTGTAAAAGGTTTTCTCCACTTTTATATCCTTAAATTAAGCTTAATGGGGAGTGTTAGAGAATTAACCTTAATTTAGGTTCATTATAGGTTTCTAAACTTATCCTAAGTCTTAGTTATGTGTGTATTTATTATATTTATGAATACACTTTATCCTAACCTTTTGAAATGTCACTCACTCTCTTATCTAATTGCTTAATTTATAGTTAGTTGCATGTAACTCCTCTCCCCCATATGGCACACACATCCTCCTCACTTGTAAAAGGATTGAGGACACTTGGCACATGTTAAATCTTACACATGTAACTTCATATTCTTTCTATCTCTATTTATTGATCTCTTCTCCTCCTCTCTTCTTGTATTTTATAGACTACACTCTTACTCTTATTTTTGCATCATTATGTTGCTCTCTTAGCTTAAGGACATTCTCTCTCTTTTCTATATTCTTATTTCTATGTAATTTGAGACTCATTATTTCAAGACTTCTAAATAATATTTTTGGAGTTTTTCTCTATTCAATGGTTTCCCCACTTATCAAATCTCTTGTCTCAGATTTATGATTTGCTCACTTTTTTTAGGTAAATTTATTTATTTAAGCACTTGCATTACTTATTTTAAATGTTCATTAATTCAATCCTTGATAAATATTCTTTTAGAATTTTCTTAAAAGGTAAGGGTCTTTCACATATAATTAAAGGAAGAGAGATCAAGGACCATATAATTATATATGAGCTAGGTGTGTATAAAGAATGGTCACAAGTAAATTATTTTATCAATAAATGTTAATTTATGTGTCTACAATTTTTTTCATTTTATTTTAATAATGTAGCAAAATCAAAATTAATAGAGTACATATAAAAGAGTTATACCTGAACTTACCTATGAAGAACAATGTTGAATGTATGTCACACGTAAAACTATGATTTATGTAAAAACATGTAATGAAACATGTATAAATTAGTTATTATCTAAGACATAAATCTGAAAGTAAAAGACATGAAACTTAAAGATCAAATAACAAGGAATGAATACACCCGATTGGATATGCAAACCATTTTGTTTTCTAGTGCAAAATTAATGATTATAGAATGTGGGACCCGTGGAGATTTATTCCTCATTGAGTCATTTGGATTGGATAGTGAATGACCCAATCCTCATTAAAAATAAAGTGTGCTTAAGAACTCAAGGTGTGCTTGACTCCATAATTTCATACCCAGGTTGGTAGAGTATCTTGAAATCCCTGTCTAAATTCTAATGTATTGTTCTAGTAAAAAAAATAGTTCAAAATTAGTGTAAATTTTAAAATCAACTGTTGTATATGAAATAAGATTTATTTCTAGTGAAAAACTAGCACAAAAACTAGTACAAACTATAATGATCTGAATCTATTGTATACATCATATAGAGTGACATATATTTCCATTACTTTTATAAAAACTATTTTAAAAACTAATAAAGGTGGTCAGGTGTCATGCACATGCCCTAATTTGGTATCTTTGTGTATATAAATTTTAGAAATGAGTATTATCAAGTGATTTTCAAATTAAAAGTGATATAAATACCTATAACACATGTTGCACATGATACCCCCAAAAATTAGTAAAATCTAAGACAAACTAAACATAAATCTAGAAAACTTGTTTCTAAGTAATACTAAAACTAATATATGAGTTGAGTGAAATTTTGAGAATTTTGAAAAATATTATTTTTGATCACTTATACAATAACACACTATTTTGGACACAGTCAGCTTGCACCCTTATCTAAATTTAATGATGTTGTTTAAAAGTATTTTTTTAGTAAAAACATGGGTATGACCTATGATCAACTAAGAAAAAATTATCTTTATATCTATAAAGTGTACTATTTCATCTTAGTCTCTAATACAAGACACTATGAATAGTTGTGAATCCTACGTAACAACTTAGCTCAAAAAAAAAATATATATAAATTATGTTTGATAACATTATATAACATGGCATCATGGATGAAATGAGTAATATAGTAATGTAATATGCATTTAGAACCAAGCATAAATAGTTTTATGTCTAGATAGATGTTATCAATGAGAAACATAGTGAACATTGATCATATACTGAGTAATTGAAACTAAAATAGAGCAACTCGAGAAGGATGCATGATATTCATCATGGAATTAAAATTTTGGAAAGCATCATGATTCCCATCATGGCATCAAAAAAAGATCAAATTAACCAAACAAGAGTCATGGACATGACACACACACACACACACATAAAGAGTACATGTAAAATCACACAAAACACATAATATAAGGTGAATGGGTCATGTTCAAATGTCACTCACATGTATATAAGTATATAATAGGCTTAGAGACAAAAACAAGGACATGTGCAAATGTCCATAATCCAAACAATTTGAATATAAATAGGACATGAATAAAGACAACAAACATGAAAATTATGCATGAATAAGTGTAGTTGATCTACATTAGCCACTTGTGACATCATGATATTTAGTAACTTACGTATCTAGTAGTATAATAATGGTGAAGTAAGTGAACAATAATAAGTATTTTGTGCAATGTATTGAAGCATGAATAATAGGGATAACTGTATAATAATAAAATGTGTGTAAGAGGATGACCCCAGTAAACTTGTTGATATGTAAATAAGTTATAAAAAGGCATATGGCTTGTTTAAATTTGAAAAAGTAGAGCCTGTGTTCACTACCACAAGTTCACTAGAATCATAAAAGAGCATAGTGTGTTACCATTTAGAATAGAGTGGTTTTGTCTATGTATGTTTTATGGGTCAAAGATAATATCACCAACTGTAACTACATCTATAAGTGACAACACATATGTTCTATAAATCACTCAAGTACAAGTGTGAAGTATTTTTATATAAAACTAGATATAGAAAAACACTACATATATTGAGCATAAATCAACTGATGTTAATAAAATCCACATATCATGCATAGGCCCTAATTTTTTGATTTTTCTAGAATATTTGATTTTTTAAAAATATTTTTGCATATATAAATAACATGATTGTATAAAAATCAAATAGCACATCTAAAGGATGTGGGTCATTGAATGGTGGATCTAGTACAAAATCATCAACTTATGGATACTGTTGATGTCTTAAAATTGCACTAGATCTTAATCAACAACAATGGGAAGTTTTAAGCTGTGGGACAATGCAGCTTGAAAACAACCTCCAGATTTTAAAGAAGCTGGTCTCTTCTTTTGTATTGGGTGTTGTGGAAAAGGGATAGGAGATTAAACAAAAACGCAAAATGTAGGAATTGAAACCTAACTATGGTGATGTGCCTGAGAGTAATCCTAATCCTAACCTGAGCACAGTGAAACTATTATGTGATTCTATTACATTTAAGAGCAGACAAGTGCATGATCAATGTAAAAGATTGGAATAACAGAAATAGAGGCTCACAACAGGGGAATCTTTTGCTGAGATACAAGAATTGTCAACAAAGGCACAGTGTTTAATCTTATTAATAGAATATCCCAATCACATTAGAGGCATAGAAGTCATGCACAGTTATGTAGAACTTCAAACTCTAGAAAACGGGACAGAAGTAAATAACATTTCCAATCACAACACTAGAAAATCTTCAACATAGACTACTTTGCAAATGACACAGATAACATCGACAAGGGTATAGTGTTCAATTTTCTTATTTAATCTTCCAGTCATACAAAAGATGCAGAAACACACATAGTCATATAAACCTTTCAACTCAGGAAAATGTAACAAAAGCAAATGGTATTATTGGTCAAAAACTTTGAAAGTCTAAAACTATGAGAATTCCCCCCTTTCTCCAGATTTTAAAATCCTGCTTATATAGCCTTGGATGTCTCCTTTGATCACTTTCTTTCCCGCACAATCTTCTCCATCCTTCACTCATAGGGGACAAATAGACAGTGCCTTCAATGCTGTGGGTGGCTCCAAAAATCTACCTGATGAACTATTTCATCTACTCGAATTAACTCTAGCCACTTTTCCCTCTATTTCACTTTTGGCAACCAATACATGAAACACTCTGTTATGTTTTAAATGGGAGAGGACACTTAGTCAATTTTCTAAAAATCCCCTTGATCACCTAGAAGGCACCAAAAAATGACACTTGGTGCTTTCTACCTGATTCATTGAAGACACACGGCTCTCTCTGCTTTCCTTGGCTATGTTGTAGATTTATTTGGACTCATAACAGGCTCTTATGGATGGCAACACCTGGCAGCTTCCATGGATTTTGAAGTAACACCTGAGGCCCACCATAACCTTTATTCAGCAATGAAACTCGAGGATGATCCCTCGGACGTTGACACTTGGAAATCTTTGCTGCTCCTGGGAAGATACGTGGTATCTTTCACTTCATCTAAGGGTACATGGTGCCTTCCACTGCCTTTTGGGGATGTGGTAAAAAGGGACTGGAGAGTGACACTTGGTAGCCTCCGCTTCTCTTAGCACTTAAGCAAAATGAAAGGATGCCTTTATGCATTGAACAAAATTGTTGGACCAAAGTCTCCTAGATGATGACACGTGGGGCTTGTGATTTTTATCCAAAAAGGTATTTTAGAGCCTCTGCAATTGCCACTTGGTGCTTTTTGCATTCTCTGCTACCTTATGTTGAAAGTCTTTGAATGAAGTGCAGATGCCGATATGAGATGTGGATGCTGACACGTGGTGCATTCCACTTAACTGCTACTAGGTATGTGGCACGGTCTGCGGTTCTCAAAGGTTACAAAAAGGGGACTCAGGGGACACCAATTGTCTACTTTGTCTCCCAAAAAGTGACACTTGGTAGCATTTGCTTGAACTAATACTTGGGCAAAAATGAGATGAAGGAAACAAGAAGGGGAAAAAGACCTACTCAAAGGGTGACACTTGGCAGCTTCCACTGCATCTCAACACTTAGGCAAAATGAATCGACCCTCTGCTTCAAAATTCTACCGCTTCGCCTAAAGAACCAAAATTTTAGTGCTCAACTAAAAATAATTGAATATGATGTAGATTAGGAAATTACTCTATAGTTATTGGTGACCATCAAGGCTTTTGAGCCTGCTAAAAAAGAACCTGACTCTCGCTCGATCAAAATTTCAAAATTCATAGCTTCAAAATAGCTATCTGGAAGATAGACCACTCATAGTCAAATAATCCTTACTTGTTCTACAACTCATCAAAAGCCAAATCCAAGCTAATGAGATCCTTGTGTGAGAAGGTTTACAGGACCTGAGCAGTGGCTTTCAGCTTGGATTCTAGTAGGAAAATAGGAATTAGAATAGCTTCGACCTCAGAGGTTGGAGAATCATCCCGCAAGCTCTGAAAAATTGTTTGATCCCTTTGCCTAGATAGCATTAATGGTTAGATTTAGTCCACCATCAGCACCATCCTTGCATCTAGAAATGGGGAAGGAAGACCCAGTCGCACCAGATCTTCAATGTCTTACCTCATTTCACCGATGCCTTCTTTGATGACATCGAGACAACTTATGTAATTGTTGGCTGTGACATTATGACTGAGCTCCTCATTGACCCATTTTGTGATGGCCATTTTGTCAAGAATCCCTGTGGCTACCAATGTTGCATCCCTTGAGCTGTATAGCTTCTCTAATAAAGAATGAGAGTCTGTGACTCTCTGGGAGATCATGGCCAGAGTGCTCTATACCAAATTCTTGACCATCTCACACAGCTACTACACGTGGTGTAGGAAGGTGAAAAGTGGACTAAGCTAGATAATATCCAAAGAGATTCTCTCCCATGATGACTTGTAGATTTCCTTCACCAACTGCACCATTTTGACACCTCTTGGCCTATTAACCAGCTCAATTGCTAGTTGCACGGTCTGCTGCTACTCTACCTAGAGCTGCGCTTAGAAAGTCGTACCCTTGTTCTATTCTTCCAGCAACCTTTGCTATGATTAGGTAACCTACAGTTGGAGTCCTTTGACTCTTCCCTATAATGTTGCATTTTCCCATCTTAGAGCTATTGCTGCATCCTTGGCAAGTACAAGCTCTACTTTCAAAGAATCATTTTGGGCCTGAATTGCCCATTGAATCTAGAGGGAAATAGTATCTTGCAACTGTTTCTACAGACTAGCTATCTCATTGTCCTTCTGGTTTATTTGTTCAACCAAACTATTGTATTTTGCCTTTTCCATGGCCAGGTCAACCTCTATCTTCTATAGTCTCCCTGATATCCTCAAATAATCTTCTGTGACCACAGAAGTGGATTCAGTCATGAGCTCGACTCTGTCTTGAGGCCTGAACAGGGACATGTCGATGGCCACTACGTTCATGGTGTAGTCTTTCAACCGCATTTATTCGCTCAGCTTGGCAATGTTGGGCAACAAATGGGTCACCATCAACTGCTGTTGAATGAGGTCAAATTGTGACCTCAAATGTGGCACCACCGATGCTTTATTCACTTTACTCCTCTTCTTCTCCAATTGGGCTTCTCTTGCCTTCCTTGCGGCATCAGCCTATGTCTAGAAAGTGGAAGGGGATGCAATATATCCCCCTGTGAAGGGAAATCCTTGTGGCAGGCCGTATTGGAGAGCCATTGGCTGGCTAGGGGTGAGTTGAAGGGGCATTTTTCTAGGAACAACATGGGAGAAATAGGGTAATGTTAAGGCTTGAGGCATCAAGGATGAAGTGAATTGTGAAATGGGAATGGAAGCAGTGGTGGGAGGTGTCATTTGACTAGGTGGAGGCATGGATTGAGAGGGAGGAGGTGGAGTAATTCCTACCTGAGGATAAGTTGTAGTGCTCTACACTAGGCACTGTGAAGGCTACTCTTCCTCTTCTAGTCTAATTGGGACTGCACCCTTCTTCTCTTCCTGGGTGTTTTTGATGTTCCCACCATCTCTAAATCTCTTGTATAATAACCTGGTATGAACCTTTCACAAGATAAAAATACGCTTGCTGCAACAAATTTCACTAGGTGCCACAATCACAATGAGCAAGATATTTTCATAGGAATGCTTGATAGTTTCTAAACTTAAAAATTTTCTAAGGGATTTTTATGGGCCTATCAAGTCCCAAATAGCATTAAATTAAGGAAACCATTAGCAAATCCTACTCAATCTTCAGGAAATAGTGAGGTGGACACTTAATGCAGTGCAAGGTACCTTAGAGATTTCAAAAGATTTGGGGAAGCATTTATTGCAGGCAAAAATAAAGAATTAAAGAATTTCTAAGACACCAACTCTGCATTTAAAATGCTTATTTTATAGGAAAAGTGAGAAAGCAAAAAACAAAACAAAGCAATGCAGGAATGGAAACTACCTAACTACATTAATTACAAATCCTTATTTTCCTCTGGGATCAAAAATGAACTTTCCCATGTCCTCTTTATGACAAGCCAACGTGCCTTGCCATACCAGTGATTGCAACAGATATGTCATTGATGGAATGTTCTCTACACCAGCCACACAGGTCTGCCTGCACTCAAATGCGTTTGAGCAAAATGTGTATTCGACACCTATGAACTCTTCTTGTCCTTGAATGCCCATCGAATACTGGTTCTTCATGTTTTCAGGTGTCATCAAGAAATCATGGGCTATTGGTTCTTCATGCTGTGCCTTTTGATATCCATTATCTTTCGGCACATCTTCTTCAGATTCCAACTTTATTTCATCATCATGCTCTTTGATGACTTCATCCTCTTGCAAGGGTGAATTAAAAAGCTAGCATCTCTTCTGCATACTCTTTTGAATCTCAAGGCTTTCTTCTTCATCTGAAACTAGCTCAATGCCTCCTATCTCAATGACTTGGTTGAGGGAGTGTCCATATTCCTCCATATCCTCTTGCAGAGTGAGGAAAAAAATCCAAAATGATCTCCTCCTCATCAGAAGTTAAGGAAAAAGCTTGTGGCTTATCCTGTTGCTCATCAAAAGGGGAGTCTATGGTGATCTCCTCCTCTTCTATACTGATGTAATCTTCTTGTCTGGCCATGAATTGAGCGTATTCTTCTGCATACTCAATTGCTTCCTTTAAAATAGATTATTCTTTGAAAAGGGGGAAAGAAGGCTGTGATGGAAAATAAGAAGCTTCTTGAGTAAGGGTGGAAGGAATTTGAGGGGAAAGTGAGAGTTTGGGATCCTCTTCCCTTGCTGCTATCATAGACTCTACATTATTGGGGAATTGGTCTTGACGATTTTGACCTTGTTCACGAATAGGGTCGGCATATGTTTGATATGGGATTTGTGGTGGTGGTTATGAAGTTTGGTAGACTTGGTATGGCTAGTTCTCATGAATGCTTAGCCTCTCTTCTAGGAACACAATCAATCCACACACTTTTAACATCTTATATGTAAGTTCTTGCCAATTCGCCCTCTCAATGGGATCCCACTCACTTTTAATCAAGTCTATTACGTCCCTTACTTGATAGATGATATGACAAGGAATCTCTTGGCCATATCCCCTTCTGTTATCAAGCTCTAACACATATTTTTTAAATCCTAGCAATGCTTTTTTGAAAGTGAAAATAAGGTTAGGTTCAAGATGGGATGAGACATATTGGGGGGACTAGGCATAAGACTGATGTGGCTCATAACAATATGCATCCTCATTACTCGACATGATTCTAGGAGAAGCTTGTTCTTGATAAAACATATTTGAAGGAGAATAAGACTCATAGCTATGAGTTACAGAGTTATACATACCAAAGGGATTTCTTGATGATATTACTTGATTAGCTGGTGATGCAGAGTCATTGTTGGTGTCGATAAAAACCTCCAAAGGTAGATTGGTTGAAGAATACACCAAAATTCTTCAACTCCTTGAAAGATTGGTCCCACTAGGCATACCATAAACTGTTGATGTCTTAAAATTGTGCTAGATCTTAATAAAAACAATGGGAAGTTTCAAGCTGTGGGACAATGCGGCTTGAAAACAACCTCCAGATTTTAAAGAAGCTGGTCTCTTCTTTTGTATTGGGTGTTGTGGAAAAGGGATAGGAGACTAAACAAAAATGCAAAATGCAGGAATTGAAACCTAACTATGGTGATGCACCTGAGAGTAATCCTAATCCTAACCTGAGCGCAGTGAAACTATTATGTGATTCTATTACATTTAAGAGCAGACAAGTGCATGATCAATGTAAAAGATTGGAATAACAGAAACAGAGGCTCACAACAGGGGAGTATTTTGCTGAGATACAGGAATTGTCAACAAAGGCATAGTGTTCAATATTCTTAATAGAATCTTCCAATCACATTAGAGGTGCAAAAGTCACGCACAGTTATGTATAACTTCAGACTTTAAAAAATGGGATAGAAGCAAATAACATTTCCAATCACAACACTAGAAAATCTTCAGCATAGACTACTTTGCAAATGACACAGATAACATCGACAAGGGCATAGTGTTCAATTTTATTATTGAATCTTTTAGTCATACAAAAGATGCAGAAACACACACAGTCATATAAACCTTTCAACTTAGGAAAATGTAACAAAAGCAAATGATATTACTGGTTAAAAACTTTGAAAGTCTAAAACTATGAGAATTCCCCCCTTTCTCCAAATTTTAAAATCCTACTTATATAGCCTTGGATGTCTCCTTTGATCACTTTCTTTCCCATGCAATCTTCTCCATCCTTCACTCATAAGGGACAAACAGACGGTGCCTTCAATGCTATGGGTGGCTCCAAAAATCTACCCGATGAACTATTTCATCTACTTGAATTAACTCTAGCCGCTTTTCCCTCCATTTCACTTTTGGAAACCGATACACAGAACACTCCACTATGTTTTAAATGGGAGAGGACACTTAGTCAATTTTTTGAATATCCCCTTGATCACCTAAAAGGCACCAAAAAATGACACTTAACACTTTCTGCCCGATTCATTGAAGACACGCAGCTCTCTCTGCTTTCCTTAGCTATGCTATAGATTTATTCAGACTCATAATAGGCTCTTATGGATGGTGACACCTGGCAGCTTCCATGGATTTTGAAGTAACACCTGAGTCCCACCACAACCTTTATTCAGCAATGAAACTCGAGGGTGATCCCTTGGACGTTGACACATGGAAATATCTGCTGCTCCTGGGAAGATACATGGTATCTTCCACTTCTTCATCTAAAGGTACGTGGCACCTTTTGTTACCTTTTAGGGATGGGGTAAAAAGGGACCAGAGAGTGACACTTGGCAGCCTCCGCTACTCTTAGCACTTAAGAAAAATGAAAGGATGCCTTTATGCTTTGAATGAAATCGTTAGACCAAAGTCTCCCGGATGACGACACGTAGTGGCTTGTAATTTTTCTCCAAAAAGGTATTTCAAGGCCTCCGCAACTGCCACTTGGTGCTTTTTGCCTTCTCTGCTGCCTTATGTTGAAAGTCTTTAAATGAAGTGTGGATGCCGATATGAGACACGGATGCTGACACGTGGTGCATTCTGCTTAACTACTACTGGGTATGTGGCACGGTCTGTGGTTCTCGAAGGTTACAAAAAGGGGACTCAAGGGATGCCAACTATCTGCTTTGTCTCTCAGAAAGTGACACTTGGCAGCATCCACTTGAACTAATACTCAGGCAAAAATGAGATGAAGGAAACAAGAAGGGGAAAAAGACCTACACAGAGGGTGACACTTGGTAGCTTCCGCTGCATCTCAACACTTAGGCAAAATGAATTGACCCTCTACTTCAAAATTCTACTGCTTCACCCAAAGAACTAAAATTGCAGTGCTCGACTGAAAATAATTGAATATGACGTAGAGTAGGAAATTACTCTACAGATACTGAATCTTGTCAAATTCCAATAAATCATCATCATTGTGGTCATCATACCACTCATTCTATATAACTATAGCCTTATTTTTTGCATTATTATGAAGCATGTGCATCTTTATATCATATTTCTCTATTGTGTAGGAGGCCTCATGTGTGGTTTTTAGAAAAACTAAATTTGAGCCTTGCATCTTATTTTTGAATAGTGATTTTCATCAATACCAAAAGAAGGACTTGAATTGTACTATCCTCAATTTTTAATGTAATACATTATTATGACTAATCAATTGTATCTTCCATTTCATGTAACCATTATTGACCAAATGTAGCACTAATATTATTGCACATTTTTATAATAAATAGTAGCATGTCCACAACTTTGGGACCATATGCAACTAGTATTTTAATATGTCTTATTTAATCTTGGAAATATATAGATTTCTATAATTCATCTTGATCTTGAACTATGTGGTGAATATATTTAGGTGTACATAAATTTGGCTCTATGGACTCATCTATTTTAACATGATGTTTATACTCATTCTATATAAAACCTGAATAGTTGAGGTATTCCTTCTAGAATACTTATAATTTTTATGTATTTGACCCTACTTTTAAGCCCTATTAGGTTTTAGTATATGTTGTATAATCTAAATCATTCCTTTAACCTTATATTTCTAAATTTTCTACTATAATGGTGAATAAGTACATGTAACATTCCTTGTTATTCTATAAAAATAACAAAAGGATTTTACCTCTTGATTTTATAATATACTAGTATATTTATGTCATACTATTATAAAATCAGTTAATTATGTATAAAATAACATCTATAACATAACATGGGATCTATCCTATGCACTGTTAACTTGGATTCAAATAATTAGTTATATATCTATGAGTTTCACATTATTTATTGAATCTGTAAATGGTGACTTGTTCATAGTTGTAATGTATTGATCTATTTATTATATCTCCTATTCTCAAGTAATGTTAGATTTGAAAAATATATTAGTCCATGGAACACCTGATGAAATATTATTTTTTTAGTATTTATATTGCAACAAATATCATTTCCTTTATCTACATCTAAAATCATTATTTTTCCTTTATGTATATTCATTAGAATGATTACCTTTTAATCGTCTATGTATTCATCCAGGAAAATTGATGTAAAATTCAAACCACATAAATAATAATTGATGCTTACTTGATTTGCATTTATATCATCATCATAAGTAGCATCAGAATCATCATCAATGTATTTTATAGATATTAAATTTAGATCTTTAAATCTACTAGTAAAGGTAATTCTTGTACATCTTCCTCATGTTCCACCTTTTGAGGTGAATGTTGGTGTTTTGAAATATTTTTAAATTGTAAATTTTTATCATTTTTAATAGATTATATAACCTTATATTCATGAATTTTATCTATAGGTATGATCTCTAGTGGTATAACAATGTGAAAGTGACATCATGATATTTAGTAACTCATGTATCTAGTAGTATAACAATGTGAAAGTAAGTGACTAATAAAAAGAATTTTGTGCAATGTATTGAAGTATGTGTTATCACTTATATATTCAGCCCTTGATGATATGTCTATATATCCTCATCCAAGTGGCATAATGAAAACATCTCTCTTTATATGGGTAACAATTTGTTGAGATGAATCTCTAGAAGGGCTAGTTCCCTTGATGCACTCATTGAAGTAATTTCTTACCTATAAAATTTGGATGAAAAGGGTATATTAAAAAAAAATAAAATTGAAAGGTGATGCATCAATATTTGATTTCCTCCTATTGATTGAAATTATACTACATAGATCTAAACAAAGCTTCCTTCATTCAAGACTTACAACTCAAGATGGATTATCACATCAATATTTCATAAGTTAGGTTCAAGAGGTATTTGAATGATTAGGAGTGTAATGGATGATTAATTTGGGGAATAGAATCATAAACCAATTATATAACAAAAATACACTTAAGAGAGAACACTAACAAAGACCTGTAACAATTACTCTTCTGTACATTGGAGGATAATCAAGGATAACATGCTAAAAAATATCATCTTCTACTAGACAAGACCAAAAAGATTACATAAAAATAAATTGTCAAGAATTTAAGTAGGAAAATTCACTTGTTTTATTTCTTAAATATATATTCAAGTACAAAATTGGCTAGGGTTTCACCATCAACCAGTGGAGGCTGCTAAAAAGAGCCAAAAGAGTCAATATTTATAGCTTTTAAAAGAAGAACAAGACAAGGGAAGTCCAAAGGTCACTTTGACACTAGTAAATATAAAAAAGGGGGTTAAAATTAAATGAAAAATAGGTATGGAATAAACCATGCAATGTTAGCAGGACCAAATGTCCATACAAGTCATGAAACTGATGAAAAGTGGCATAAAACTCCTAGTCTTGGCTTAGAAAGCTATCTTCATAATTTGAACCTATTTAAACATCCCAACACTATATATTGATATTTAATATGATTGGGATAATAGTTAAGGCCTTTAATAATGTATTTCCATGCATTGGTTTCATTCCTATTCATCTAGAAACTCTTGGAAGGAAGCCATCACTATCTGCAATCTAAAAAAGTCCTTTTTCAGTCACCACTCACACTTGTCCTCAAAATTTTATTTATTTTTCCATGAAAATACATGGGAGGGAGTTAATACACCTATAAACACCCTCCATATCCTTAGAGTCATTAGGCATGCTTTAAAAATAGTCACACTTGGAGTTTTTACCCTTCTCACCCTTATGTCCACTATGTTAGTTTTGACTGACTGAGATGAAGGCAATTGTTTGAACACTTATAATATTTTCCCAAGAATTTAATGACTATTATGGGTTATATAAATTTTATATTCTTCATCCAAACTTGATTTTATCTTCAAAAACCTCCTAGAACCTAAAAACATAAAAGATGGTCAAAAATACCCTATTTTACATGTTGTATATAGAATTTCATACAATAAATCTTGATGGGAGATATATATAGTCAGTCATATACATTATAAAATATATTTCATGGTCAAAATATGTCATTTGGATGTCTCTCCAAGCTTGTTTTCTCCATTGGGTCCTAGTTGAGGGTTTAGTAGGGTTTTAGGTAGTTTTGAGTCTTAAGCTTTGTTCATAAAACTTTGAAATTGAACCTACCACTAAATGACACAAAATTTATGACAAGAGACCATCATAACACCCATAAATTCCTTTGGATCCCATGTAAATACTTATAAAATATATGAGCATTTGAAAACACCTCATCGAGCTTGTCCTTGCTTTGCCTGCATGCTTGTACTCTCTCTATGATAAAAATGGATTTCTTGTAAGTTATCATAAATAATATAAGTTAAAAAATGTCTATATAAACCTCCATAATGTGTCTAAATCATCTATAATGTCCACCAAGAGCTAAAAATAAAGATGTACCCCAATTGGTTCTAGGTCTCCTTAAGGCCTAAAAGGTCTAATAGGCACCCTATTAGATTTGGCTGCTAGGACTGATATATCATATGTAGGTTGGTTTATAATTAATTTTAAAATCCCATTTGGGATTACAATACCATTTCATATCCCTCAAATAACCCTTCTTCATCTTCTTATCTCATTCACCAACTACACCTAGTGGAAACTTACCTAGTTGGATTGTATGCAATGGGAATTTTGGTCATAGAGAGAGATTTGAGATTGGTATATTACTAATAATCCATTATTAACCTTAAATTAACCTCAAAATTTTTTTCCATGAGGTTATAAAAGCTCCATATCAGGTCTTTTGTTCATTTTCCCCTCACTAGATCATTTTACCAAAACCTCATTTTCATGGACTGGCTGACCTCTGAGATAAAATAGTGAGGTATAGTCCTAATCCCCATGGAAAATTTAATATTTTTGGATATTTTAAAATTAATTATTATGATTCATAACATTTTTTTTTAATTTATTCCATGTTTTAGGTGTCTAACTAACTCCAGATGCTCTAAAAAGACCTTTAAAAAGCCTATTTTCCTGCATTTTCTTCAAACCTTCCAAAGAGTGACCTCTCCAACACAATAAAATGATGTTAAGTTGATATAATTTTTTTCCCACTTCTAATTCATGCTACTGGAGATTTTGATTCTTTCAAAAACAATATTTTCCTTGGATTCCACATGTTCACCTATTGGGCCAAGAGGTTTCCTGACTCCTATACAGACTGATAGCTTTAGCCAAGTAAAAAAATGGATGGAAATGTTTAAATGGGTCTTAGAGTGTGTTATATTAATTAATTAATAAGTCATGGACCATATTAAGTTGATTCCAAACTTCTCTCTTCACTTAAACACCTTCATGTCTTCCTCTCACCTTCATGCCCAAGACTGCTACATGGTGGTTGTAGGTACACACAGGGGTACAAGATATCCTTTGGAGTTTTTTTTTCATGATGTTTATAGTTAATTAATTTACCATGAATTTTATTGAGGTGATAGATGATATTCATTAGGTGTAAAATCTTATTAACCTTACCTATGTACCTTGATCTTCAAGACTGAGACTCTCTAGGTGCTGACTGAGACACTCTTCTATAGGTGTCTATTTGTCTCTAATGAGATAAAAAAAGATGTGAAGAGATAATAAATAAAAACTTATAGGTGTCCATGTATGTATTTTCACTAGTATTCCCCTTTGTAATTCTTAAGGCACCATCCTAGCATCAACCTTCTAGGTCACTGTTTATTGACTGAGACATATACCTTCTACTCCTGTAGGTGCTTATGTATGGATTATGCCTTTAATAAAAAGTATATAAGTCCTTGGTACTTTATAATATTATTGATTCATGCTTTTATACCTATTTTTTTAATCTTTGAGCTATGATCACCTTAATAACTCAGTTTACTTGGTACTCTGCCTATCTACCCAATGTAGGTGAGAAATGGCTTGAAAATATTGCATAGCCATACTTTAGGATTAATAATATGTATAATAGAACTCTCCTTAGTCTTCCTTTGGTCACAAACATCCTTCTGCCTTACCACCAGTTTGATTATCTTAAAGCTAAATCAAAAAATTCATGCTAATTCACTAATTTTCCTACCCTACCTGTAGGTCAACATTTCCTATGGAGGGACACCTGTAGGTATCCATGGAGTTTGAAAACCATGTATCAAACCTCATAATGGTGACCTTAATGTTCATTCATACACTATTTAGTCAATTTAACCATTCAAACATAAAAGTGTATCTTGTTTGAAATTAAAATATCAAAAATCATTTAAGGCTCAAAACCTGTAGATATCATTGCAAGGTTTCAGTGCTTTTTCAAAACAACTTTAAGGATCTCAAACACTATCTTCCACTAATAATTTCCCATTCAAACTTTTAAATACTATTGTATATGATAGAGGCTATCAAAATCATCCATTTTGATGCCTTGGAACACCCTTCAAGCATGTTGAAAGATACCTACAAAAACCTCATAGGCCTCTGTTTTACCATTTTTTAGGGACAAGAGACCAAAACACAGTCCATTGCCTTTTCAAGTTGGTTCCACACTCCCCTTGATATTTAGACACTTTATATGTATTTTCAATAATTGATCTTCATACTAAGGTTTCAAAAGGTGCCAATTCGTTTCATCTTTTCCATGAGAGCATCCTTTGGTGCCTTATTCAGCCACCTATAGGTGGATGTTTTGATGCACTACAGTGAGCTAGATGTCAAACATGAAAATCCCCATGCATATGAACCTTATATTCTCCTATCCAACACCATAACACAACTTTAATAGTTAAAAAAATTTGGAAACACATGTCCATCTCTCTTCAAATCATCATGACATTAGTAAGACCTTGTAGGTGTACATTGGTTGTATGTATGGATAGTGAGTACCTTAGAATGAAGAAACAAGGATGGGAAAATGGAATCATTGGAAGATAAACACAAAACAAACCTTAAAATTCATGATTCCCATCAAAACATCTTTAAACAAGATACAATACATCCTTTTCAACATGAAGATCAACTTGCATACATATGGAATAAAATAGGCAAAGTGTTCAATGATTAGCCAAGCATAGTGGATGAGCTTATGACTACACTTTCACCTTATCTAAGCATATAAATTGACTCCTTAAAACTCTTGATGGCTTATATAATTAAATAATTCTGATTACAACTCCATGTAAAATTTGAACAAGCTTATACAAGTGATTTCAAGTGAAACTTAGCATGAATCTGACTATGGAGAAAGACAAGGTTAAAAACTACCCAAATAATGACATGATGAAACCAAACATGTAAAGAGGTGTAAATATTAATTTTAGGCATGTGGGACATCATTTTTCATTCACACAAAAACTTTATAAAAGACTAATATTCTGGAATAAGGTAGAAAGATTGTAACTTCACTTCTTCTCTCCTCTTTGAAAATTAAGTTAGTTGGTTCATCAAATCAAAACCAAATGTGAAACAAATAATGGATAACATGAGGGAAGGTATTCAAATTCATTTTTAACCAATATTGGCAAGTGAATTATATGACCTTTCCCAAACAAGAGAAAAACTTGCAAGGTGCACATATTAGTAAGCAAATTTGAAAGGTCAACTTCTTAAGAATGGTTCATAAAGCTCAGATGGCCATTCCTCTACAAAAAAACATAAAATATAATCTGTGTATAATACACCCCCAAGAGCATTTTTATTGAAAACCCTTGTGTTGACTGTACCAAGTACAAACCTACAGGTCATTTTTGCTTGCCAAGAAAGGTGAAAAGGAGTAGAATGGTTTTGGCACTAAAATGATAATACTAGATCATTTAAAATGTGTAATTGAGTAAGGAAAATTTTAAGAGGAATTATATGTACTTTTCCATGTGGCACACTTCCTAAGGAGGTTGTATAAGTGCCATTTTCTTCTCCTTTCACTAGAAAAATACCTTTTCATTAGCATAACCTATCACTTTTTAGTTATGTCAGCTGATTAAGATTTAACTAGACACATGTGTCATTACATCATCTTTTTTAACCTTCACACTTCCCAATAAACCCATATAAAGCATTAAATGCACCTTTTTGAGCCTTGAAATGATTCAAAAGGACATGTTGGCTAATGAAATTTATGAGCAATGATAATATATCATTGAATAACATTAAATAACCTATGAAACACCTCATGAAAAGATATTATGCTCCTAAAACATCTAAAAAACCAATTTTTTACCTAGGGGTACCCCAATTTGACCTAAAAGTCAAATTTGGTCAATAACTTGGTGACTCATAGGGGTAGTATGCCTACTATACTAAGGATCAGTAGCCTTATCCTATCATGGGCCAAGGGAGTCAATTATTTATTGAAGACAACTAGAAATAAATAGCCTAAAACACACACAACAAACACACCAGACCAAGTAAACACAATATAATGTAAGACACAAATAAGACTCACACATATGCATAAGCACTTAGGGAAAATAAGGGAAACAATAAACTATATACAAAGATAGAGGAGGAAATTAGTAGTAATGTTTGAGGTATATCCCATTGACTAGGATATGAAGTTCCTCTCCATCCAACTTTGAGAGTTAGAAAACATTGTGTTATTTGCATTAGGTGATAACATAAGGGCCACTCCACAAAGCATCAAAATTTGTGTGTCTTCTAGGTTTATCCCTTTCTTCATTCCACTTTAGAATAATGTCTCCTTCTTGGAAGCTTCTTGGAAAAGTATCTCTTTGTTTGATCTTGATGAGATCTCATAGTTTACATAACTTGATCTCTTTTCTTTTCAAGTTCCATCAACTCACACAACTTGACTTTTATGCTTTCATTTTCCATAAACTCTAGTTGATATGTGAGATCTAAGGCTGGTAACTCAAGTGAAATAGGAAATCTATCTTATCTCCCATAAACAAGTGTATATGTTGAGTTTCTAATCACTCTTTTTGGGGTGATCCTATCAGCCCAAAGAGTTGTCTTCAACTTAGAATGCCAAGTCCTTTGGTTCTCCTCCATTATCCTCTTTATGATCCTGATTAGATTCTTGTTAGTAGACATAAATATTAGATTCCCTTGTGTAAAATATTTGGAGGAAGTACTAAGATAGATGTCATGTTTCAAATCCCATTCACTTGTCTTTATCCCAAGGAAAGCCATGCATTATCTAAAATTATTTTTGAAGGAGCTCCAAACCTTGCCAATATGCCTTCAAAGAAGTCAAGAATTGAAATTTTATTTGATTCCTTGAGAGTAATAGGCTCTACCCACCTTGTAAAGTAATCTATAGCAATCAACACCCAATAATGGCCATCACTATAAGGTGGGTTGATTAGGCCTATGAAATCTAAACCCCATTACATAAAGGGTTGATCAAATTGAATTGGATGAAGAGGAAAGGCAACAATATTTTGTTTACCATCAAAGAGAGAACATTTTTGACACTTCCTTACCTAAGCATGGGTATATTTAAACAAACCAGGCCAAAAGTATCCAGCTCTCATAATCTTAGAAGCTATAGTTCTTGGAGCAAAGTGACCACCAGCAAGTCCATCATGAAAATCAAATAGTATTTTCTTAATTTGATCTGATTCAACATACCTCAACAAACACACTTGATAATTCCTTCCTAAACAACACTCCATCAATAATTACATGAGGAATGGATTGTAATCTAAAGTACCTTCTTCTAGCTCTATAAAAGTCTTGTGGACACTAACTGGTTTGAAAAAAATGGATCATATCTTGTATCCAACTCCTCACCAATGAAGATGAAACCATCATAGGGTCATCATGGAGTGATAAAACAACCTATTTTTTTCATTCAAATATGAAGCAAGATGTTCACATAACCTCTTCCCTTTCACTAGCTTGGTTGTCTTGATTTCCACATCATACTCAATCACTTTTGTGATCCAACCAACCCTTTTTTCATTCAAATCTATGCTCAAAAGGAATTATTTGACACTAGTATGGGGTACCAATATGTGAATCTTTTTTTTATATAACATGTGCCTAAACTTATTTAGACTTATAACAACTAAAAGTACTTGCTTATCAACATAAGTGTATCTTACCTCGTAGACTTCCAAACCTTGACTAAATAAAGCAATAGGCTAATCCAAGTTTTCTTCATTTGATTTATTAAGCATGGAATATATTACCTTCTCATTTCTAAAGGTATACAAGTTGAAATCCTTTGAAAAATTATGACTTGTAAGAGTTGGAGCTTGGGCAATGGCTTGTTTAATCTCTTCAAAACTTTCCTTCCTTCTTCTAGTCAAAGTGAACACTTCATCCTTCCTTAGAATAGAGGTTAGAGGCTTGAATAAATTATAAAAATCAAGAATTAACATCCTTATGAAATCAATTTTTGCCAATAAACTTTCCAAACCTTTCTTGTGTTTAGGCAAAGCCAATGCCAAGATTGCACTCACCCTTTCAAGATTATGGATAAGCCCTTCTTAGAGACAATGTGTACTAAAATTTTACCTTCATGGATAAAAAACACACAATTATTTAGGTTAATAGAGATTCCAAAATCTCTACATCTCTCAAAAATCTACCTAAGGTGATTCAAGTGATCTTTTTCATCCTTAGAAAAACCTGTGATGTCATCAAGATACACCAACACAATGTCATTTATTAATCCATGAAAAACCATGTCCATTACACATTTAAATGTAGCTCTAGAATTATAAAATCCAAAAGGAATTTCAATATAATCATATATACCCAATTTAGTAGTAAAGTTTGTATTATATTGATCACTTTCTTTCACCAAAATCTGATTATACCTGAAATATCCATCAAGGAGAGAAAACCTTTCACTACCTACCACAATTTGCAAAATTTGCTCCATAAAAGGAAGAGGATAGTGTTACATCAAATAAAATCTATTCAAGTCCATAAAATAAATACACAACTTGATTTCCCCATTCTTCTTCCTAGTGGGGACTAAGTTTGCTAACCAAGATGAATGCTTAATAGGAAAGATGATTTTAGACTCAATCAATTTAGTAAGCTCTTTCTTCATGAGAGGCTCAATATTATGATTGATTGGACTTTGAATTTTATTTATAGGCTTAGAATTATCATCTATCTCTATGGTATTATAAGATAAGTTTGGATCAAATCCATTCAAATCACTATATTCCCATGCAAAGACATCAAAAAACTCTTTCCATAACTTAATGAAAGCATGTTTATCTTCATTAGTACATACCTTCCTAAGTGGAAGAAAATTATCCTTGAATATTTTTAATTTATCATAGTTTTCTTGCTTAGTAGACATACTAACCTTTTATTTCTTCAATTGGTCATCATAATTAAAGATACTCTCTAGTGTGACTAGGCCTTTAGGGAGCTTGCTTGACTTCAATTGTAAAATCTACCCTCCATATTACTATTGTAGTTTGGATTGATTCTTGGAATAAAACTTAGCTTCCTCTTGTATAAAAGTGTTATTTTTTAGTCACTATCAAACACTTGCCAATTAGTGACATTATCCAATATGGAAGGCCTTACAATCACCTTGAGATGTGGTTGATTCCTATCTTCTCTTATCCCTTTTGGAACATCAAACTGAGCTCTAATTTTTGCCAACCTATTAGCATGTTTGTTGTCTTTTCTTGGGATATATTTGATGTTGAAATGTTGTAAATCTTCCAAAAAATCCCACACTTTATTCTTATAAGACTTAAGCAAAGAGCTCTTAGTCACATTTTGGCCTCTTACTTGATTCGCAATCAACTCACTATCACCATACACTTGTAATTATTTCACACCTCTTTTCCTAGCCCATTAAAGACCATGAATAATGGCCTCACATTATAACACATTGCAAGTACAAGAGAAATTAAATCTAAAAGTGGAATAGTATTTTTCTTTGGATGGTGAAACCAACATTGTTCCACCACCTGCCCCAACCTTACTTATAGATACATCAAAGAATATATGCCATAAACCATCCATGTCTTCACTTTGCTTGACCAATTTTAGCATGAAAGAGTCCTCTTAATGCATGAAATAAAATCTAAGACCAGCCTCATGTATGAATTTTTAAGGATCATGCTCATAATTTTCATCTCCCCATTCATCTAAGTACAAATCAAAAACTCCTTTAAGAGAAGATGTTGGAGATTAATCTATGTGAAGCTCCTCCTCATCAATAATGGAATAATTGACATTTTCCACTTTATGCATATAAGGATGTACGTGATTTTGATGGAGAGGCTCTGATTCAATAATCACCTTAGTACCATGATTTGTCCTAAAAACCATATAAGACCAATTGGCTGCCAAGTATCCACCTATCTTAGCTGTGAACTCTCTTAACAAGCAAAGAACAAAGTATGGAGGTAAATCTACCACAACCACATCAAGAGGAATATAAAATGTGGGAAAATCATGTAAAATTAGATTTAAATATTTTACCACTCCCAAGGTCTTTATTGGTGATCCATATAACTGTAGGACTCCTTTAGCCATTGGTTCATACTTGAGGCTTGATTTATTTGTTATGCACTTAGGAATCATTGAATTAATATCCTTGCTATCTATGATGAAATTGTGAAATAATCAATCACAAATGATTAAAGATAGGTAAAAATTAAGAGTCTTATTAGTTTTCTTCACTTTCTCATCAATGGGTTGAGTTCCATTCACTAAGACAACATTTTCATTCCTAGCTGATTCGACTTGCTTACCCATGCAGTGCAATTCTTTTTGAAGCATATCCTTTTGTCTAGTTATTTTTAATGAATATGTAACTTATTCATCTATTCCAAAACATTGATAGAAGGATTGCTCACCTTGGAAGGTTCTTTGGAAGCATCAGTACCTTGTGGTGTAGCTTGTGGAGATGGATGTGTAGGAGTAGGCCTTGCATTTTGAAATAAATTTTTTTCTTGAACCTTAGGATATTAATTAGACCCAAAAACCATTGTATATGATGAAGGATTCAAAACTAGTCCTTGATTTTCCCCTTATGTCTCTTCAACATCTCTCTTCTTAGACCTAGTGTTAGAGGACACACTAGCATTCACATTGCTTGAATTCCCCAAATAATTGATGTCACAAAAATCTCCCTCTAAATTATTTATTAGAGTATAATCAATTTTTTTTTACCCAATTTGCATTGGCACCTCAAAATTTTAAACTTGAGATGTTTGATTACCTTGTATAGTCATGGCTTGATTATGCATCTCATTGGCATAAGCAACTTGGTCTTAGTTTTGGTCATAGGAGGGATAACCTGGTTGTTCTTGAACATAGTTGTTTTTAGTGGGAAAAATAGCTTTGGAAAATGAGGTAGAATTAATATTGTAACTTTGGTAAGGTCTAGCTTGGGTGATTTGACCTTGTCCTTGAGCATTACCTTAGAAAGGAGACCTATTGGTTTACCCAAATTGATTGTAGGACTAGTAAGGCCAATAAATTTTATCTTGTTACCTTTTGAGAGAAATCAATTCATTGGTAACACTTTGGAGCAAAATCTTGACTTCATAGATCTCATTATTTGGTACAATGGTATATTTTTCTTGACTAGGCAAAGGAGCCAAGGTAGGTAATGCAACTTGACCAGGAGGCTGCAAATTAGGGAATAATGGCATTGGTGGCCTAGGGGAAATCTTTCCTTCTTAAAAAATAAAATTCTTAGAATTTATATCTATCTCATAGGTAGCAAGTAGTGTATTCCCACCCATGGATTGAATAATCATGGACACATCACTATTCAATGCCTTGAGATAGTACAAGAAGGCATAATTTGGAGTAGGTATCACAAGGGCTAGGATCCTATCCTATGTCTTTTGAAATATAGTATTAAAATATTGCATAAAATCTTATGTTGCCCTCTTGATAGTGGTTAATTACTTAACTAGTGATAGATGATCACTCTTCTATCTAAGCCTCTTATTCAATAGATCTCCTAGTTCATCCCATGAACTAATAGAATTTTTAGGTAGAGTCCCATACCAATCTAAAGCTTTCCCTTTGAAAGACAATGCCAATAAACTAATAGCCACATTATCTTGAGTGATATTATGGATATTACAGAAGTTTGATATGTTTCTAATATGTTCAATGGTAGTAATAGGACCGTCTACACTAAAATATGGAACAATCTTGAGGGTTGCTCTAGGAATTTGGTCATATTGGGCAAGATTCAAAGGAGATAATCCAATGAAAGGTACAAAAGGTTAGTTTATAGTAATCTTGGAATGTGAACTATGAGTATTAGGGGTTAGAATAAATAAGAACTAATACTTTTTAAACACTAACTCTCTTGAATAAGGATGGGTATTCACAAACCTAAACCTTTTGACATAATACAAAGGCAAATGCACAAAATCAAAGGGTATACATTTAAAAATAGACCTAGTGGTCACCTTTGGCATGGAAATTATGGAATAATCAGCAACCAAATATTTGAAAACTTTAGTGGAGTCACTAGGTATTGAATGTAGATGTTCTTGTAGTTATAACTATGCCAAGATCAACACCAACCTTGGACAATCCTCTAAGACTTAGAGTCCCACTAAGCATGCCAGAAATTATTGTCACTTGGACTTGCACCCCTTGATGAGATGTCTTTCTCTCCTCATATAAGTGACATAATAGAAACATGTCTCTTATTTTGGGTAACAATTTGTTGAGATGAATCTCTAGAATGGCTAGTTCCCTTGATGCACTCTTTGTAATACTTTCTTACGTATCAACTTTGGATGAAAAGGGTATAGAATACCAACTAAAAAATATAAAAGGTGATGCACCAATATTTAATTTCCTCCTATTGACTGAAATTATACTTGTTAGAGCTAAACAAAGTTTCCTTCACTCAAGAGTCACAACTCAAGATGGATTGTCACATCAATATTTCATAGGTTAGGTTCAAGAGGTATTTGAATGATTAGGAGGGTAATGTATGATTCCTTTTGGGAATAACGTCATAAACCACTTCTATAACACACATAAAATTAAGAGAGAACACTAACAAATACCTGTAACAATTACTCATCTATACATTGGAGAAGAATCAAAGATAACATGCTAGAAAAGATCATCTTCTACTAGACAAGACCAACAAGATTGCATAAAAACTCAATTGTAAAATATGTAAGTATGAAAATTAATTTTTTTTTATTTCTTCAAGAGATATTCAAGTAAAAAATTGACCAAGGTTTCACCATCAACCAATGGAGGTTGTTGAAAAGAGCCAAAAGAGTCAATATTTATAGCTTTTGAAATAAGAACAAGACAAGGGATGTCCAAAGGTCACTTTGGCACTTTTAAATATAATAAAAGGGGTTAAAATTACATTAAAAAATTTTATGGAAAAAAACATGTAATTTTAGGAGGACCAAGTGTCCATATAAGTCATGAAATTGATGAAAAGTGGAGTAAAACTCCCAGTCTTAGCTCATAAAATTGCCTTCATAATTTAAACCTATTTGAACATCCCACCACTAGATAGGGATAGGTATTATTATTTTTATAAGAGGTAAGTCCTTCAATCATACATTTCCATGCATTTTTTTCATTCCTAATCATCTATAAACTCTTGTAAGGAAGTCATCACTATCTACAATCTTAAAAACTCCTTTTTCAGTCACCCATCACTCTTGGACTCAAAATTTTATTTAGTTTTCCATGAAAATACATGGGAGGGAGTAAATTACACCTTTAAAGACCCTTAATATCCTTATAGTCATTAGTCATGATTTTAAAGGGCTCACACTTAGAGTTTTCACCCTTTTCACCCTTATGTCCACTATGCCAATTTTGACTGGATGAGATGAAGTTAATTATTTGAATAGTTATAAAATTTAAAAAAGTTTTAAATAACCATTATGGGTTAGATAAAGTCTATATCCTTTACCCAAACTTTATTTCATCTTTTGAAACCTCCTAGAACCTACAAAACATAAAAAATGGTCAAAAATACCTTATTTTACATGTTGTTAGTACAATTACATATATCTAATATTTATGGGATATATAATAATGGAATAATATACATTATAAAATATATTTAATGGTAAAAATATGTCATTTAGATAGCTCTCCAAGATTTTTTTTCCATCGGGTCCTGGCTGAGGGTTTAGTAGGGTTTTAGGCAGTTTTGAGTCTTAAGATTTTTTCATAAAACTTTGGAATTTAACCTACCAAAAAATTAAAAAAAAATTATGACAATATACCTTAATAAAAACCCCAAATTCCTTTGTCTCCCATGCAAAACCTTAGAAAAGATATGCACATTTGAAAACACCTCATCGAGCTTGTCCTTGCTTTTCTTGCATGCTTGTACTCTCTCTAGGTTAAAAATGGATTTATTGTAAGTTTAACTCCATATTATAAGTTTAAAAATGTCCATTTACACCTCCATAACATTAATCAATCATATTTATAGTCCATCAAGAGTTAGAAATAAAGATGGACCCCCAATTGGTTCTAGGTCTCCTCAAGGCCTAAAAGGTCTAATAGGCACCCTATTAGATTTGGCTACTAGGATTGATATATCATATGTACGTTGGTGTATAATTAATTTTAACATAAAATTTTATCTTAAAATTCCATTTCATGACCCCCCAATCACCCTTATTCATCCTCTTATCTCATTCACCAACTAGACATACTGAAAACTTGCCTAGTTGGACTATATGCAAAGGGAATTTTGGTCATAAAGAGAGATTTTAACTTGTTATAATACTTGTAAAAAATTATTAAACTTAAATTAACCTAAAAAAATGTTTTTATGAGGTTATAAAATCTCCATATCAGGTTTTTTGCTCATTTTTCCCTCACTAGCTCATTTTGCCAAAACTAGATTTTCATGGACTGGCTGACCTCTAAGATAAAATAGTGAGGTATATCCCTCATCCCCATGGAAAATTGAATATTTTTAGAGTTTTTAAAATTAATAATTATTATTTTTACCAATTTTTTTTATGTATTACATGTTTTTGGTGTCTAACCAACTCTAAATGCTCCAAAAAGGCCTAAAAAAAACCTATTTTCCTACATTTTCTTCAAACCTTCCTAAGAGTGACATCTCAAAAACAATGAAACTATTGTATGTTTATATAAAAATTTTCCCATATCCAATTAATGATACTGTATATTTTTATTCTTTCAAAAACATTCTTTTCCTTGGATTCCACATGTTCGCCTATTGGGCTAAGAAGTTTCTTAACTCCTATACGGATTGATAGCTTTGGCCAAGTAAAGAAAAGTGGATGGAAATGTTTGAAGGGGTATTATAGTGTGTTATAGGAATTAATTAATCAGTCATGTAACATATTAATTTTTTTCCAAACTTCTCTCTTCACTTAAACACCTTCATGTCTTCCTCTTACCTTCATGCCCAAGACTGCAACATGGTGGTTTTAGGTGCACAAAGGGGTACAAGATATCCTTTGGAGGTTTGTTGCATGATTTTTATAGTTAATTAATTTACCATGACTTTTATTGAGGTGT
This sequence comes from Torreya grandis, assembly GCA_037957365.1. Classification (NCBI taxonomy): domain Eukaryota; kingdom Viridiplantae; phylum Streptophyta; class Pinopsida; order Cupressales; family Taxaceae; genus Torreya; species Torreya grandis. The sequence continues at coordinate 678,783 of JARHVA010002360.1, read as the reverse complement.
TACATGATATTATTTAGGTGTAAACTCTTTTTAACCCTACCTATGTACCTTGATCTTCAAAATTGAGCCTCTATAGATGTTGATTAAGACACTCTTTTGTAGGTGTCTATTTGTCTCTAATGAACTAAAAAAAGATTTGAAGAGATCATAAATAAAGCATTTTAGGTGTCCATGTATGTATTTGCACTATTATTCCCACTTTCAAGTCTTAAGGCACTATCCTAGCATCAACATTCAAGGTCACTATTTGTTGACTGAGACATATACCTTCTACCCCTATAGGTGCTTATGTATGGATTAGGTCTTTAATATAAAGTATATAAGTCCTTGATAATTTATAAGATTATTTATTCATGATTTTATACCTATTTGTTTTATCCTTTAGCTATGATCACCTTAATAACTTAGTTTACTTGGTACTCTGCTTATCTACCCAACTGTAGGTGAGTATTGGCTTGAAAATCCTATATAGGCCTACTTTAGGCTTAAGACTATGCCTAATAGACCTCTCCTCAGTCTTCCTCTGGTCGCAAACACCCTTTTACTTTTCAACTAGTTTTATTATCTCAAATCCAAGTCAAAACATTCATGCTAGCTCACTGATTTCCCTGCCCTACCTATAGGTCAACATTTCCTATGGAGGGACACCTATAAGTGTCCATGGAGTTTGAAAACCATGTATAAAACCTCATAATGGTGACATTCATGCTAATTCATACACTATTTATTCAATGGAACCATTCTAACATAAGAGTGTATCTTGTTTTCTCTTTAAGATATCAAAAATCATTTAAGGCTCAAAACTTGTAGATATCATTGTAAGGTTTCAATGCTTTTTAGAAGTAACTTAGAGGCTCTCAAACACTATCTTACACTAATCCTTTCCCCTTAAAACTTTTCAAGACTTTTATATGTGATATAAGATATAAAACTCACCCATTTTGATTCCTTGCAATACCCTTAAATCATGTTGAAAGATACCTACAAAAACCTCTTAGGCCTCTATTTTATCATTTTAGGGACAAGAGAACAAAACACAGTCCATTACCTTTTCAAGTTGGTTTCACACTTCCCTTTCTATTTAGACACTTTATATGTATTTTCAAGGATTTATCTTCATACCAATGTTTCAAAATGTTCCAAGTGGTTTCATCTTTTCCATGAGAGCATCCTTTGGTGCCCTACTCAACCACATGTAGGTGGATGTTTTGATGCACTACAGTGAGCTAGATGTGGAACATGAAACTCCCCATACATATGAACCTTGTATTATCATATACAACACTATAACACAAATTTAAAAATTCCAAGAGGTTTTAAATACAAGTCCATCTCTATTCAAATCATCATGACATTAGCAGTTCCCTATAGGTGTGCATTAGCTATATGTATGGGCAGTGAGTATCTTAGAATGAAGCAACAAGCATGGGAAAAGGGCCTCATTGGTATCTAAACACAAAATCAACCTTAAAATGCATGATTACCATCAAAACATCTTGAAATAAGATACAATGCATCCTTTTTAATGTGAAGACCACTTGTATACATATGGAATAAAGTGCGTAGAGTGTTTAATGATTGGCCAAGCATGGTGGATGAGATTGTGACTAAAATTGCACCTTATTTAAGCAGCCAAATGGACTACTTAAAAATATTTATGGATTTTAAAACTAAATCATTTTGATTACAACTCTATGGACAAGTTGAACAAGCTTATACAAGTGACTGTAAGTGAAACTAAGCATGAAGTTGACTATGGAGAAAGACAAGGTTGTAAACTACCCAAATAATGACATGGTGAAACCAAACATGGAAGGAGGTGGAAATATGAATTTTATTCATGTGGGACTTCATTTTTAATTCACACAAAACCTTTTTAAAATACCAATATTTTGGAACAAGGTAGAAAGACTGTAACTTCAATTCTTCACTCCTCTTTGCAAACTGAGTTAGTTGGCTCATCAAATCAAAACCAAATGTGAAACTAATCATGGATAACATGAGGTAATGGATTAAAATTCCTTTAAAAAAAATATTGTCAATTCAATTGTATGGACTTTCCCAAACAAGAGCAAAACTTACAAGGTACATAGATTAACAAGCAGCTTTGAAAGGTCAAATTCTTAGGAATGGTTCATAAAGCTCAAACCACAATTCCTCTAAAAACAAACATTAAATGGAATCTAATTTAGTGTAGAATACACCCCCAGGATAATTTTCCTTTAAACCCCTTGTGTTGACCATATTGAGTATAAACCTACATGTTACTTTTGCTTGCCAATAAAGGTGAAAAGGAGTAGAATGGTTTTGGCATTAAAATTACACTTATAGATAATTTTAAAAATGTAATTGAGAAAGGGGAATCTTAAGATACATTGTATGTAATTTTCCACATGGCACACTTCCCAAGGAGGTAGTACAAGTGCCATTTCTTCTCCTTTCACTAGAAACCTACCTTTTCTTTTTCATAACCTATCACTTTTTAGTTATGTCAGTTGATTAAGACTTAAGTGAACACATGATGCATGACATCATATTTTGTAACTTTTACACTTCCCAATAAACCTTTATAAAGCATGAAATGCACCTTTTTGACCCCTAAAATGACTCAAAAGGACATGTTGGCTAATGAAATTTATGACCAAGGCTAATATATCATTGAATAACATTAATTGACTTATGAAACATCTCATGAAAAGATATTATGCCCCCCAAAATATCTAGAAAACCAATTTTTTACCTAGGGGTGGCCCAATTTGACCTAAAAGCCAAATTTGATCAACAATATGAATAATAGGGGTAGTTGTATAAAAATAAAATGTGTGTAAGAGGATGGCCCCAATGAACTTGTTGATATGTAAATAACCTATAAAAGTCTTGTGGCTAGTTTAAATATAAAAAAGTAGAGCCTATGTTCACTACCATAAGTTCACTAGAATCAAAAAAGAGCATAGTGTGTTACTATTTGGAATAGAGTGGTTTTGTCTATGTATGTTTTATGGGTCAAGTATAGTATCACCACCTATAACTACATCTATAAGTGACAACATGTATGTTCTACAAATCACTCAAGTACAAGTGTGAAATATTTTTATATAAAACTAGATATAAAAAAATATTGCATATATTGAGCACAAATCAACTAATGTAAATAAAACCCACATATCCTGCATAGGCCCTAATTTTTATATTTTTCTAGAATATTTGATTTTTTTTATATTTTTGCATATATAAAATAACATGATTGTCTAAAAATCAAATAGCACATCTAAATTATGTGGATCATCAAACGGTAGATCTAATACAAAATCATCAACCTATGGATACTGAATCTTGTCAAATTCCCATAAATCATCATCATTGTGGTCATCATACCACTCATTATCTATAATTTTATCCTTATTTTTTTCATTATTATGAATCATGTGCATCTTAATATCATGTTTCTCTATTGTGTAGGAGGCCTCATGTGTGTCTTTTGGATAAACTAAATTTGAGCCTTGCATCTCATTTTTGAATATGTGATTGTAATCAATACCATAAAGAAGGATTTGATTTATATTATCCTCAATTTTGAATGTAAGACATTATTGACCCAATTTATCACTAATATGATTGCACATTTTTATAATAAATGTTAGTGTGTACATAATTTTAGGATCACATGCAACTAGTATTGTAATATGTCCCATTGAATCTGGGAAATATATAGCTTTCTATCATTCATCTTGATCTTGAACTATGTGGTGAAGAAATTTAGGTGTACATACATTTGGCTCTATGTCCTCATCTATTTCAACACGTTGTATATACTCATTCTCAATAAAAACTTGAATAGTCGAGGTATTCCTTTTGGAATACTTGTAATTTTTTTGTATTTGACCCTAATTTTGAGCCCTAGTAGGTTGTATAATATGAATAGTTCCTTTAACCTTATATTTCTAAATTTTCTAATATAATTGTGACCAAGTATCCATAGCATGCCTTATTATTCTATAAAAAAACAAAAGGGGTTTACCTCTTGATTTTATAATATAATATTATATTGATGTCATACTATTGGAAAAATAATTAATTATGTATCAAGTAATATATATATATATATATATATATATATATATATATATATATATATATATATATATATATATATATATATATATATATATATATATATAACATAATGTCAGGTCTATCCTATGCAATGTTAACTTGTATTAAAATAATTAGTTCTATATTTTATGAGCTCCACATTATTTATTGAATCTATAAATGGTGATCTGTTCACATATTTAATGTATTGATCTATGTATTATACCTCATATTATCAGGTAATGTTAGATTTGAAAAATATATTAGTCCATGGTACACCTGATGAAATATTATTTTGTTTAGTATTTATATTTCAGCAAATATCATTTCCTTTATCACATCTAAAATCATTAGTTTTCCTTTATTTATATTCATTGGAATGATTACCTTTGAATCATCTATGTAATCATCTCGGCCAATTGATGTAAAATTCAAACCAAACAAATAATCATCAATATTTAGTTTCTTTGAATTTATATCATCATCAGAAGTAACATCAGAATCATCATCAATATATTTTATAGATATGAAATTTGGATCTTTTTTATTTACTAGTAAAGGTAATTCTTGTACATCTTCCTCATGTTCCACCTTTTGAGGTGAATGTTGGTGTTTTGAAATATTTTTAAATTGTAAATTTTTATCATTTTTACTAGATTATCCAAGCTCATATGCATGAATTTTCTCTATAGGTATGATCTATAGTGGTGGCACTATAATAGATTAAGTTGCCCCTAACTATGATTAGTTTTTAGTAAGATTTGTAATCTTTCAATATTTTTTATGGTTGAGTATCAGTAAGGCATGTATATAAGTATCTATCATGTAGGAATTTGATACATTGATGTAAATTAGCATTTAAAAATTCCATTACATGTATCCATGGCCTACCCAATAGTAAGTTATAGTGTAAATGATTTAGCATTACTTGAAACTGAATACATAGTATTTTTGGCCTTACCTTGATATCCAAAGTGATAGAACCCAAAGATTGTGAGGCACATCATAAAATATTTTGATATTATCATATGTATTTTTAATAAAAACCATATTAATACCCATTTTCGATAAGAATGTAATATTTTAAATATTCAAACTTGAACCATTATAAATCAAAACCCTTTTTACTGATCTAGTTTTTATTTAAACTTGTATAAACAATGGTAGAATATGATCAATAGTATATTGAGTAGGTAAATCATCATTATTAAAATATATAACATATTTAATATCCTTAAAAATTTATAAAACATAACAAAGGAGGCTCTGTGTCATGAGGCATAAGTGTATGATTTAAAATTCGAGATAAAATATCCTTGAAAATAGTGGCTTTCTGAAGCAACTCAAATATGAAAATATTAGATGGTGTTTTCCTCAATTGATCAATAATATAATACCCTTTAGGATGATTAAATTTTCCCATTGGATTTGGTTTGGGACGAGGATAAATTTCTTGAGTTTGTTCCTCTTTCCTTGCTTGATGAGGCACTTGACCTCATCTAGTGATACCATCTTAGACTACAAGATTGATTATAAACTTGCGGAAAATAGTATAGGTAGGATATGAGCTTATATATTTTTGAGGTCCATGTGTGAGATAAATACAATAAAGCAATTGTGCCCTCTGATGTCTAGTATTAATAGGTGTCAACTCAAACTATCCATGTAGCAATAAACATCATAGAATTGTTCATTGTTAAGCTCTTGACTGATATGTAATTTTATCTTTGCCACTAAATTATGCATCTATGGACTTACATACAAGTGAAAAAACTTACATGTTATAGGAAAACAAAATTTGAATAACAAAATTTTTTTGAGCCATAAAATAATATATGGATTTTGACATTATGAATCATGATTGATATGGAAATTAGAAAATATGAAATTTGAAACCCTATTAAAAATGCTAGGTAGATAGAAGGAAACCCTAATGTAAATTAGGGTTTTGAAATATTATACAATAAGTGGGTTCATCAATATATTTTATCAAATTTTGGAATAAAGATATATTTAGTCCTAATGATGCCAAATTGTTGCATAAAATAAGTGTATAGAATATGCAATATATCAGACAAACTAATTTGGAACTTGATGAATATATAAATATGATAAAAGGGTAAAATACTAGAGAAGAATAACGTAGCTAAAAATTAATAATATAATTTTGTGTGTGAAATTATGAAACTAACTATATAGCTTTGAGAGATCATTACGAATTAAGAATAAGGATTTACTTACTCTCTGGATAAGGTTTCAATATCTATACTAATCCACATCATGTTTTGGTCTATAGGGCATGTAGGCATTTGATAGGGTTTTATTTTTTGTGTAAAAATAGATCAGTGCACCTTCACCTATTCATCTTGTGTGTGTGATCAAATCTATGTGATTCATTGTGGAATCCATTGTATACCTCCTTAACTTGAAAACCCTAACTCATTTTTAACCAAAGTATAAGCATTAGAAGCATTGTAATCAAAATTAAATGCACTATAAGTCCTTTGGTGAGAAATATAGCAAGATTTTGAATTTATATTATAAGCATTTGAATCATTAAAACCTAGACCTTTACAATTTACATTTGAATTAAGCAAAATAGGTTCAAGAATACCAGTTTCACACTTACTAAGCCCACCACTTATCTAGATCATACATTACATGATTTTTAAACTAGAGTTGGTAGGAGTGTTTAGATAAGTTTTATTTTGTGTAGAAACATAATGAGTTTCAACACTAGAGCTATTGTTATATGTAAAAGATATAAATTTAGCATTTAAAGCATCAATCAAAGATTGCATAGTTTATGTTTGCTCAATAAAAAAGCTTGTAAAGCATTTAAAGTGTCATTCTAACATGCAATTTAGTGTTTAAGGGCACTAATTTTATTATTTTTCAAATCAATTTGATGTGAAAATTTTTTAAAATCTAAATAATAGCTAATTTGAATGTTATTGCACATGAATATACAAGTTTTAAACTTACAAAAAAACTACTAAAACCACTAATAATTAACTTTTAAATATAAATCCACACAAAAATACCAAATAAATTTATTTTAAAGTGAATAAGCATTATCAAAAATTAAAGTTGCCGAAAAAAACTTTAATAACATTAATAAAGGTATATGAAAATCTTGTTTTAACATTTAAAGTATGGCTTTTTCTTTTAAAAACTTTCTAATTTATATAAAAAAAGAGTTAAGTCTTATTAAAATAATAGTGGCATGTATACCACATAGGATATGAAATTCTTTTTAGATGAAATATAAATTTACTTTGGAAAACATAAAACTTTTTTTTTTTAAAAACATATTATCTTTTTTAGAAAAAAAATAAAGGATTTGAAAATATAAAAATATTTGTTATATATATTTAAAAAATAAAATCATGAAAAATATTTATAATAATAAATTTGAGAAAATAGTTAAAAAATAAAAAATAAAAAAATTTAATCGCATTTTTTGAAAAAAACTAGCATTCACATTTTTTTATAATTTCTACAAAATGGTGATTTGGGTTTTTTTAGAATATTGACAGTATATTCTTAGATGAAAAATTAACAAAACATAGAAAAAAATTAGAATATTAGATTTATAATAAAAATATATGGCTCCTTTTTTAGACAAGTTTTAGGTGAAATAAACTTTAAAATTTTAAAAATAAATAAAAAATCCTTAATTGAGCTACCTACAACATGAAATTAATGAAAAATGAAAAACATTAAGGAGTAAAATTACCTTTAATTGAGAGAAAACCACAAAGTTGAGGTAAGAGAATTGACAAGTGGAGAAATCAATGAATGGAAAAAAACCCCACAATATTATTATAAGCCTTACAATAATGAATCTCCAATTGAATTAAATGTTGAATGAGCAATGAAAAAACTTAGGGAATAAGTTACCTTGAAGTGAGAATAAACCAAAAATTTGATGCAAGAGATTTGACAAGTGGGGAAACCGTCAAATAGAAAAAAATTGCATGATATTATTAGAAGCCTTGCAACAATGAATCTCCAAGTACATAGCCGAGAGAGAGAGAGAGAGAGAGAGAGAGAGAGAGAGAGAGAGAGAGAGAGAGAGAGAGAGAGAGAGAGAGAGAGAGAGAGAGAGAGAGAGAGAGAGAGAGAGAGAATCTCAAAGATGCAAGATAAATAATGTGCAACAAGATTGTTGTCCTACAAAAATTAAGAAGACATGAAGAGAAGAGTTTAATAAATAGAGCTAGAAGGAATAAGGATTTACATGAGCAAACTTCAGCATGTGTGCCAAGTGTCCCTAATCCTTTTACAAGTGAGGAATATGTGTGTGACATGTATGGGAGGAGTTAATTATACAATTAATTCCAAATCTAATAAGTGGACAAGAAAGGTGAGTGACAAATCAAAAGGTTAGAATAAAGTGTATTTATAAATACACACATAACTAAGACTTAGGATAAGCCTAGAAACTTATAATGAACCCAAATTAAGGTTAATTATCTAATAAATTTTCATATGATTGAGATTGGAGAACTTGTTATTAGTTGATTGGATCAAGAAATGTGAGTATATGCTACACAATATTTTTAAGGATTCATAAGATGGATAAGGCACTAGTTACCATATATTTTGGAGTCTTGCATTCTACTAGGGAATTAGGTCCCACAATCAAATCTAACGATTATAAAAAAAAATCACCTTGTGATAACACCTCCAACTAGATACTAATAGGTAATTTGAGGCAAATCAAGAATAGGGAAAATTTAATATTTTAAAGATGAAGGTTCTGACACTATAGTCCACTGAACAAAGCTTGATATAATCATTCATAGTGACATACCTAAGCAAAACTGTTGAGATAAATTATGCATTGAGGAAGTTACAAAATTAGTGTTGGTGAACTAAAAACTAATTCTTAGTGATTTTATGATATATTAAAGATAAATTTGGAATTTTTTACATTGTATGATTATTTTGATTCAATGCTTATTCAATTTTATTTAGTAATTATTTGGTTTGGTGCTAAAATAATTTCAAGCTCCATGGTAAAATTTAGCGTTAAAGTGGAATTAAAGATAAAATAAAGCATCTAGGAACCTAATGTCATTGAGTCTAAATAAAGGCCAAAATAATAGTTGTGATAACCTAAGCACCCATAATTTTTACCCAAATTTTGACCTCATCAAAATTCCAAAATTTATTTTCTATTGCGTATACCAAGTCTAGGATAAATTTTGAGTATAAAAACTTAGTAAAAAAAATATTTGGTATCTTAGAAGTTAAAGTTAAAACTAGCCTTAAAAGCTCTAAAATATTATGTGGCTCTTTAGGTGTCTTTTAGATCCAAAACCCCTGAAATGCACTAAGTTCTATAAGTTTTAATAGGGCCAAAATCACCCATAATGGTCTAGTCACTTCAGTGTTTGAAGTTCCACATGTGTCTAAAAGCCTTGAAATTACTGACAAGGTCTAGGAAGAGTTGTGTTCAAAGTAACTTTGTATCTTGATACACTTGACAACTTCTAAGGATAATTTTATTCAAAGTGCTCAAGGTGCAACCCAGCCCTAAAACACAAGACAAGGTCTTTAATGTGCTCAAATAGCAAAATAAAGTGATTTTCAATGCAATTTTGACATTTAGATGGAACTTAGGTAAGGTTCCTAAGTAAAGAATTTTTTTATAAATGGAATATGGTTACTCAAAGGTTAATAATTTCTAAAATGGTCTTGGTTCCTTTGGAACATAAAAATCCCAAAATGGTCTAAGGTAAAAAAAATCATGTTCTTGTTTTGGTTGTAATTTTCACATCAAAATTGGGTTTTGGCTCATGTTCAAAACATTGGAAAGATATACCAATGATTGATCTAATGTTGTGGATTATTTGATCCTTAAATACATTTAAAGATGGTTTTACTTGTTATTTATATTAAAATTCTCTTTGTGGGACTCAGTTTCAAATATATGGGGCACATACATGGCAAGACTATGAATAAGTGTTCATGATATTTCCAAACTCTACTATCCAATGGATAAGATATTGGTAGGTCCATGTTATGAAATAAATAAATTTTACACAATAGTGATTCAAGTTAATTATTTTATTAATTCATCATTATATTTAATGTGCAAAAATTATAAAATAATATAATATGTCAAATAATGTATTTTTTATTTTAATTAAAGTGTTTAAATATGTAATAGAAGAAAAAGTGGGCTAAACATCGTTAGGTCAAAGTGAATTCATGGTTCAAGTCAAGTTAAGGGGATTTAAACCACCTTTGAACTAAAATTTAGTATAAAAGACTTAAAATAAATTGTAAAGGGATGTAATTTTATCTTCTACCTACCCAAGGAGAGGGATAATGCAACTTTATGTATAACCAATTACTTTTTAGGAATTTATGAATACAGTACAAGTAATATGGTGAGATCAATTTATGATGTTTAAATTTTAAGGCTCTTGGTTTATGAAATCATGCATTGTTGTTATTATTCATAAAAGTTATTAAAATTCTAAATTTTCTTTATTTCATGTTAAATATGGGTTTCACAAATTTTGTATTATGAACCCAAGTGCATGGGCTTTAAACCAATCACATGCAATTAAATTTTAAAGGATATTTTGTGCTTCAAGTATCCATTCCTACTCTCATTATATTTTTTGTTCTCTATTTCATTTACATGTTTGGAAAAATATTTCAACCCATTTCTTTTAAATTTGAGTTATCCAAATAGTTTTTTACATTTACTCTAGTATAGATGTCACATTATCCCTTCATTTTCCTCTCATTCTTTCTCCATTTCTATTTTCTCTTTTTCCCATTTTTCTTTCCTTTTTGTACTTTTAGGTTAAAAGTATAAAAACACTAAAACCCCCATCATACAACGAGGAAAATCACTCACCACATAATGATTTCTCCAATGTTGTAAGTTTTTTACCACTTGTTAGGTGAGTCAGTGAAGTAATCAATAAAAGTATAGAGACAAAATCTTTCCAATAGTGTGCTAGGAAGTAGGAACCCATATATTAAAGTGGTTGTGAAATACTTTTTGAAATATTCATACATACCAATTAAAATAGATCAAGAATCACATAAATTGGGATGAAATGAGAAAAAATCCATGTGGATATAAAGGAAAAAATCTGGATCTAAGGGTAATGATATGGTCCCTCTAAGTCTTAAATAGATACATGACCATTATTTTAAATCTAGCTTGATTTATTCTTTCTACCAGTGACACTCAACTCTTACATGTAAAATTTTAAATAGCGTCCCTTAAATTGGATCCAAATTGGGTGTCCATCAAACCTCACAAATGTTTTTGTTAGTTACAAGTATATGACATATATTTTATTTCCTTAGAGATTGGAGTTAATATTTTATATGCAAAAGTGACTTAAACTATGGAAAAATAAATATTTTGGCATTAAAAATATGGAGAGACTTTTTACAATATATCCACTAGCCTTAGGTATTCCATGGGTAAGAATGATCTACTTAGTTTATGAACTCTCAATTTCAGACTTTATAGAATTCTCATAATCACAAAATGTTATTCTACTTTGAAAAGTAAGTTCAATTAATTTAAATGACTAAGAATAAATGTATTGTGTTATTGGAGAATATAAAACTAAATGTAAGAACTAAAACATGAAACAAAACTCAGAACATAGAGTCACCAAGACACAAATGTTTGATCTAGAAAACCCTAGATGTTGGGGGGAAACTAGTGGAAGAGGCAATTGCACTACTTCCTTTATTCTTATGGCCAAATATAGATTATAATGAGAATATAGAAAAATTAAAACACAACCATATTACTCACTAAGCTTTCATCATTATCCCTTAGTCCAATCCTTCCTAAAAAAACTAAACACTAACATTTTTTACCAATGCCTTCTTTCGATGTGTTTAATTATATTATATTTCTTGAATATGTCCTTTCATGTAATAAATTATGTCTAACCATCCTGGAATGTGAAGAGATTCTTGTTAAGTTTTATATTGTACTTGTTGTAAAATCCCTTCTATTATTTTTTCTCTATTATGATTTTTTTGTAACTTTCTAAATTTAAGCAAGCTAAAATATGTTAAATAAAAGTCTCATATAAGTCGCAAGGTTGAGTCTCACCACTCAGATTTTCAAGGTTGTCTAGTGTCATAGGCCCCATTGGCAATCCCCAAAGGATTAGTCACACCTCTTCTCACCCCAATGAAGGTCATTAGGTAGATTCATAGTGTCCCAATTGGGATTGGGGATACCTTTGGGTTAGAAAAAAATCCTAAATAAAAATAATAAACTGAAACTCAAAATCTAATAACAAACCAACTATAATATTTTACTACACCCCTAACCTATCACATGTATTAGGATATGAATAGCCAACTTGTGGCTTACTTATCCCTCTTTAATGCTATATCACATTTCTCTATGCATTCATTTGGTTAGTAGGTCGGCCTATGGAGTAACCATGGCCTAGATAGACTATATATAAGAGGTAGTGGGTAATTGTTTATCATCATATTGTGAATTCTGCTCTTATTGAAACTTGTGGAGGTTTCCCCCTCGAAATGGCTTGTCTATTATCATATATTCTGATATATTTCAGTCATATTTATACCTATTTATGCTATTATACTTTATTATTGAAGTAATTTCATTACAAGTGGTATCAAAGCTGCGATTTGGGCAATCTTGTGGGTGAAATCGTAATTTATTAAATTTGGATATATCTAAAAAAAGGTTACTAATTTCTCTAAATTTTTTTTGCTATAGGTTTAAAATAATTAAATTAATATTCCATTAAAATTTCATCTCATTTGGATCTATTTTACAAAAGTTATCACCATTTTAGGTTTTTTCATAAAATTGCTCTATAGTGCACAATTCAAAGAATATTTCTAAGTTATTTACATTTTTGGAAATCTTATAAAAATTTGGATAGGGTATTTTCTTTGTATGTTTTTATTTGAGGCTGACATGAGTCCAAAATTACTTGGTCAAAGTTGGGTCAAAAGTGCCAATCAGGGTCAACATCATAAAGCCCTTTTATGGTAGGTCCACAAACTCGGGGCCAAGGAAAGGGTGCTAAAACTCTAGGTAAAACTCCTAAAAAGGAAGATATGGAGTCATAAGTGGGATGTACTATATCCTTTATACCAAGGTTCTCTAACATAGATCATAAAGTGAGCCAGCTTGACTATAGTATGCAAGCCATACAATCTAATATGAAATCCATACAAGATAGTTTGGTAGATATCATGATGGTTTTGAAAAATAATCAATCAAATCATCCAGCTATCACTATTTCAAAACCCCACTAGGGTGGTTTTCCCAACTAGTCTACTTCAAATTCAACTACATTACCATAGAGGAACCTGTTACCAAAGGTGGATATGCACAAATTTGATGGAAAAGATCCACTCAATTAGATCAACCAAATGGAAATTTTTTTCAATCTACATCAGATCCCAGGTGGATAGAAGGTTGCCATGGCATCCTTGTATCTTGAACCTGATCAATTCATTTGGTACTGATGGTTGTGTGCTCAAAAGAAAAAGATGATTCTCAGCATCACCTAGTTATTTTTTACAGAGGAGCTACAATTATACTATGGAAATAGTGTGACAGAGAATTACTTCAGCCAACTAGCAAAATTTTGATAGACTAGCTCCATCAAGGATTATATTCATCATTTTTAGAATCTATCCTTACCTGTGGAGACAATTTTTTAGGAGAACTTGAATGACCTATTTTTGGGTGGACTCAAGGACCACATTCAACATGAGGTATGCATGTTTAATCCACTTAAGATTTATGATTCTATTATCATGACATGTAGAGCTAAGGAAAAATTCATAGCCAATAAGAAGCAGCGATTCACTCACTTCAAAGATCGTAGCATATTGATACCAACATTTCCTCCACCTACTAGATTGACCCCTCAACAAATTGAAGAGAAGTGTGCAAAAGGATTTTATTTTGATTGTGACAACAAGTGGAGCAAATGACATAGATGTGCTAAGAAGAAGTTATTATACATTGAGGAATCCAATGAAGATGATGAAGAAGATGATGCCTCTAATGATGATGAAGAAGAGATAGAGGAGGTACCTAAAGATTCCCAACCTATAATCTCTTGTCATGCACTTGCAGGTATTAGCACTCCATAAACTCTTAAGGTGGTGGGTTTCCTCAAGAAATAAAAGGTGACAGTGTTGATTGATTTAGGGAGCACACATAACTTCATCAACCATAAGTTGGCTACTCAATTAAACTATTTCATCTACCCAGCACCAGAATTTTAGGTTATGATTATAGATGGTGGTGTAATTAATTATTCAGGCAAATGCCATAGTATTAAACCTGTTATGGGTGAGTGCAATCTTGATTCTCCTATGTTTTCTATTCCCATGGGTAGCACAGATATTGTTTTAGGAGTCCAATGGCTCACAACCTTCGGTACCATTGAGATGAACTTCTAGGAACTATTCATGCACTTTCATTCTAAAGGTAGGAAAATTTAACTACATGGATTACAGGAAAAATATCCACAATTGATTAGTTCACATCAGATGACCAAGATGCTAAAAAAGGGGGTAGAGAGAATTATTACATGATTATGTTCCATATAAGTTCAACCCACACAAGCATCTACACATCCTAATCTATAGATGATTCTTGATGACCACCCATCTATTTTTAAGGCCATGTCAAAAAGACTACCACCAAAAAGAGAACATGATCATGCCATTCAACTAATTCCAGGGAGTCAACCATCAAATATCAGACTATATAGATATCCATATGCACAGAAGAGTGAAATCAAAAAGATGGTCCATAAGATGCTACAGGCAGGGATCATCAAGCACAACTAAAGTGCATATTCATCACCAGTGGTCATGGTGCAGAAGAAGGATGACACATGGAGTATGTGACCAGATTATAGGGAACTCAACAAGTACACCATCAAAGATAAGTTTCATATTCCAATAATTGATGATTTACTTGATGAGTTGCATGGTGTTAATTATTTCACAAAATTGGATCTTTTCTTGGGGTACCATCAAATTAGAATCAAGGATGAAGATGTTCTTAAAAATACTTTTAGAATGCATGAGGGCCATTATGAGTTTTTGGTAATGCCCTTTGGTATTAAAAATGCACCATCTACTTTTTAGAGCTTGATGAACACTATTTTTAGGCCTTTTTTAAGGAATTTTGTGTTGGTCTTTTTTGATGACATATTGATTTATAGTTAGACATGGGAAGCACATCTACAACATGTGAAACAGGTGTTGATAGTTTTGGAGAAACATCAAATTTATGTGAAGCCATCCAAATGTGCTTTTGGAGTATAGGAAGTAGAGTACCTAGGTCACATTGTTTCCCATGAAGGCGTAAAAGTTGATCCCCAAAAGATCAAAGCTATGATGAAATGGCCCATGCAAAAAACTCTCAAAAACCTTTGAGGGTTCCTAGGACTAACAAGTTACTATTGAAGATTTGTGAAAGGTTATGGCAGCATAGTGGCTCCACTCATTGCATTTCTAAATAAGGATGCCTTCCATTGGAATGATGCCACCACCAAAGCATTTGAGAAACTAAAAGTAGCTATGTGCACCACTCTAGTTTTGGCTACTCCAGACTTCTCAAAGACATTCATTGTTGAATGTGATGCTTCTAAATACAAGTTGGGAGCAGTACTAATGTAGGAAGGAAGACCCATTTCATTTGAGAGTCATCAATTTAAAGGCAAGAATATACAAAAACATGTCTATGAGAAAGAAATGATGGCTATTCTTCATGCAGTTAAATAATGGAGGCCCTATCTGATGGGTAGACACTTTAAGGTGAAAATGGATCATGATAGTCTCAAATACTTTTTGGAGAAAATATTATCATATGAGGAACAATAAAAGTGGGTAACCAAAATGTTGGGTTATGATTTTGAAATCATCTACAATAAGGGTAAAGATAATGTAGTAGCAGATGCACTATCCAGATGGGATACATCCATAGAAGCATTACTTTGTGCAATGTCCATGTTGCAAGTAGATTGGGTAGATGAAGCCAGGTTAGAATGGGAGTAAGACAAGGATACACAAGTTTTGATTCAGAATCTATAGCAAGGTAATTTATCCTCTGACAAATTTGAATGGAAAGGTAATGTCCTATGGTATAAGGGTAGGTTATACTTGTGCAAAGATTCAAATCTTAAGCATAAGATTCTTGCAGAGTTGCACACATCTCCAATTGGGGGACACTCAGGGTTCTTTAAAACTTATCACATAATTAAGAAAGAATTATTTTGGGAAGGACTCAAGGGATATGTACAAAATTTTGTGGTGGAATGCTTGATATGCCAATAGAATAAAGGTGAGACAGTTAAGACCCCAGGTCTGTTACAACCATTTACAATTCCTAGTCAAAGGTGGGAGGATGTTTCCATGGATTTCATCATAGGGTTGCCTTGTTCTGAAGGTAATAATGTTATCTTGGTCATTGTGGATGGGCTTTAAAAATATGTCCATTTTTGTGCTCTCTCACACCCATTTTTAGCAAGTATAGTAGCAGCTATTCTTTTGGAGGTAGTTCTAAAATTACATGGAACCCCAAAAATAATTGTAAATGGTCATGATCCTATTTTCACTAATAATTTTTGGATTGAACTATTTTCCTATTTGGGTACTCAGCTAGCTCATAGCTCATCTTACCACCCCCAATCTGACGGACAAACAAAATTGGTTAACAAATGTTTAGAGGGGTATCTCCATTGTTTTGTATCAGATAAATAGGAACATTGGGTAAAATGGGTACCACTTGTAGAATGGTGGTATAACACATCTTTCTATACCTCTTCTAAAATATCTCCATTTCTAGCACTATATGGTTACCATCCACCTTCCATCACTTCTTCATTAAAGGTGAAAACCAAGGTTCGAGATGTGGAAGAGCACATTCAGCATCAACAAGAGGTATTGGCTAGTTTGAGAGATAATTTAGCCTTGGTACAAAACAAGATGAAGCAATAAGTAGATCAACACCATAGTGAACAAAATTTTGAGGTAGGTGACTGGGTATTTGTATATTTGCAACCTTACAAGCAAATGTCCTTGAAGCAATATAAAAAGGACAATAAACTTGCTCCTAAGTATTATGGCCCTTATCAGGTTCTGCAAAAAATTGAAAGTGTGGCTTACAAGCTTGAGTTACCTCATTCATCTCACATATACCCAGTATTTCATGTTTCCTATTTGAAGAAGGTCATTAGATAGAAATTTTCAGCCCAGATAGAGCTCCCATAACTAGATGAAGAAGGATGAGTCTTTTGGAACTAGAGAAGATCCTCCAAACACATACTAAGAGGTTGAGAACTAGAGAGATTAGTGAATATATGATCAAGTGGAAGAACCTGAGCATTGAAGATGTAACTTGGGAAGGTGAATATTTTCTGTAACAACATCTAGAGTTTTTCAATGTTGAGGATAACATTGGTTTAAATGGGAAGGGTATGATACGCCCCTAACCTATCACATGTATTAGGATAGGAATAGCTGACTTGTGGCTTACTTATCCCTCTTTGATGTTATATCACATTTCTCTATGCATTCATTTGGTTAGTAGGTCAGCCTATGGAGTAACCATGGCCTAGATAGACTATATATAGGAGGTAGTGGGTAATTGTTTATCATCATATTGTGGATTCTACTCTTATTAAAACTTGTGGAGGTTGCCCTTTCAAAGTGGTTTATCTATTATCATATATTTTGATATATTTTAGTCATATTTGGACCTATTTTTGCTATTCTACTTTATTATTGAAGTGATGGGCCCCATTGGCAATCCCCAGAGGATTAGTCACACCTCTACTCACCCCAATGAAGGTCATTAGGTAAATTCATAGTGTCCCAATTGGGATTGGGGATACCTTTGGGTTAACAAAAATCCTAAATAAAAATAATAAATTGAAACTCAAAATCTAGTAACACACCGACTATAATATTTATTTAAGGAGATAATTATAAATTCAAAACTAATTACAACAAACCCTTACTAAAAAAATCCCATAATAAATAAATAAAATCAACAATAAATACCAAATAATGTCTAGTACCTTGGAAGAAAGGTATAGGAACTCCCAACTGGTATGGTTGGTTGGAATATGTTGTTTTATATATACGACAGTCCCATCAATGTTTTTGTAATTTTCTAAATTTAAGCAACCTAAAAAATGCTAAATAAAAGTCCCATAGAAGTCCCAAGGTCGAGTCTCACCACTCAGATTTTCAAGGTTGTCTGGTGTCTATGGGCCCCATTAACAATCCCCAGAGGATTAGTCACACCTCTGCTCACCCCAATGAAGGTCATTAGGTAGAGTCGTAATGTCCCAATTGGGATCGAGGATACCTTTGAGTTAAAAAAAATCCTAAATAAAAATAATAAATTGAAACTCAAAATCTAATAACAAACCAACTATAATATTTATTTAAGGAGATAGTTATAAATTCAAAACTAATTACAACAAACCCTTACTACAAAAATCCCATAACAAATAAATAAAATCAACAACAAATACCAATCAATGTCTAGTACCTTGGAAGAAAGGTACATGAACTCTCAACTGGTATGGTTGGTTGGAATATGTTGTTTTAGATGTATGACAGTCCCATCAATGTTTTTGTAATTTTATAAATTTAAGCAAGATGAAAAATGCTAAATAAAAGTCCCATATAAGTCGCAAGGTCGAGTCTCACCACTTAGATTTTCAAGGTTTTTTGGTGTTTATGGGCCCCATTAACAATCCCTAGAGGATTAGTCACACCTCTGCTCACCCCAATGAAGGTCATTAGGTAGAGTCGTAATGTCCCAATTGGGATCGGGGATACCTTTGAGTTAAAAAAAAAACCTAAATAAAAACAATAAACTGAAACTCAAAATCTAATAACAAACCAACTATAATATTTTTTAAGGAGATAATTATAAATTCAAAACTAATTAAAACAAACCCTTACTACAAAAATCCCATAAAAAATAAATAAAATCAACAATAAATACCAATCAATGTTTAGTACCTTAGAATAAAGGTACATGAACTCCCAACTGGTATGGTTGGTTGGAATATGTTGTTTTAGATGTACGACAGTCCCATCAATGTTTTTGTAATTTTATAAATTTAAGAAAGATGAAAAATGCTAAATAAAAGTCCCATATAAGTCCCAAGGTCGAGTCTCACCACTCAAATTTTCAAGGTTGTCTGGTGTTTATGGGCCCCATTGACAATCCCTAGAGGATTAGTCACACCTCTGCTCACCCCAATGAAGGTCATTAGGTAGAGTCATAATGTCCCAATTGGGATTAGGGATACCTTTGGGTTAAAAAAAATCCTAAATAAAAACAATAAACTGAAACTCAAAATCTAATAACAAACCAACTATAATATTTATTTAAGGAGATAATTATAAATTCAAAACTAATTACAACAAACCCTTACTACAAAAATCCCATAACAAATAAATAAAATAAAAAATAAATACCAATCAATGTCTAGTACCTTAGAAGAAAGGTACAGGAACTCCCAAATGGTATGGTTGGTTGGAATATGTTGTTTTAGATGTACGACAGTCCATTTTGGTATGTGAAGTTGGATGGAATGTCCATATTGGGCACAAGGAGGCAATACGGAGAGCACCCAACAAAAAAGGAAATAAGGAGGGCATATAATCATCCTCAATTTAGATTGATGCCAAGTATAAATATGGGGATAACACCCTCTAAATAGCCATGTAGGTGTATAGTATCCCAATCAAGGGAACACTAGCTACTAAAGGTTTCAAGAACAACAAACGTTCATCTAAACCTCAACTTAATAATATAGAAATTATTTCAAACCCTCACAAGGGCTATAAAATTATGGCAATCCTTAATCACACTAAACTCAAATTTAATCCTACTTTACAAACACAATTATGATTCATGGATGGAATCACCCCAATA
The DNA here is from genome assembly GCA_037957365.1 of Torreya grandis. Taxonomy (NCBI): domain Eukaryota; kingdom Viridiplantae; phylum Streptophyta; class Pinopsida; order Cupressales; family Taxaceae; genus Torreya; species Torreya grandis. The sequence continues at coordinate 658,712 of JARHVA010002360.1, read as the reverse complement.
GGTTAGAGGGTTTCATCTTCCACACATGTATATCGGATGGTTTTCATCATCAGATGAAAATATTGAACACAATGGCTCAAGCTCTAGATTAGGATTTGACTTCAAAGATGAATAATGAATAATGATTATTTTTAGGCCAAATTTTCCTTTTATAATTTCTCTTTTCCAATTTCACCTAAAGGTATTTAAAAATAATTTTAATAAAATATCACTTTTCATCCACTTGATGATAATTACTTTTGTCCCTCTTAATAAGTTATAATAATACATAAGTGTCATTTTCATGTTATAAAATAAAAGTAACTTAAGACAAATTAATGTATTATAATTAATTTATTTCCCTAACTTTATCCCTCAGCCTATGGGAAATAAGGAATAGGCTACAGGTTTTCTGACTAGCTTAGTTATAAAAAGGGGACATGAAAGTTTTCCCTTCCCAAAACTATTTTACCTTAAGTAATTATAGATTATGATTCTCAAGGATATTTGCACCTTCTTATGTAGCATCTTATACTGAGAGATATTTCCAAAGCACCAAATATTTTATTATGCTCATGTTCCTAAATTTCTTCTCTCCAACATTAATAATAGATTTTGGAACCAAGATCAATTTACCTTTATCATCTAAATGATGTGACTTAGCTAATTTAATGATGTGGTATCATAGTGACCTTTTAAGGCATGAAACATGAAATACATTATGACTTCTACTCTAATCTAGAAATTCAAGCTCATAAGAAACCCCTCCAATCCTTTGCTTAATCCTATAAGGGCCATAAAAATGGGGCTTGAGATTTTTAGCTCCACTTTTTTTGAGATGAGACTATCTATAGGGTTTCAACGTCAAGAAAACCATGTCTCCAAAATCAAACATTATCTCAATATGATTTTGGTCTACATAAAACTTTTGTTGATTATGTGATTGTTGGAGGTTTCCTTTGAGTAACTAAAATATTTTTTGACTCTATGCAACTAATTTTATTTCTCCTGGCACTTTATTGTTTTTAATAACTAAATACACAAAATAAAGAGCATCATAATCATACAAAAACTTGAAATGATTCATACTAATAGATATATGATGTGAGTATTGTAGCAATATTCCCCCATATAGAGTCATTTAATCCAAGTTATTTTATACCTTGCTATGTATTTCCTCAAATATCTCTCAATCCACTTATTCATAATCTCTATTTGTCCATTTATTTGAGGGTGGTACCTAGTAATACGAGTTAATTCAGTTCTTGTCAAATAAAAGAGCTCCTATTGAAATAAACTAAGGAATCCTTGTCACTTATTATGTTCTTAGGAAATCCATGAAACCTGAATACTTCTCTGAAAAACAAAATAGCAACTTGTGGTCCCTTAAAATCAGTTGAAATAGAAAATAATTATATCCACTACCACATATATATAACTCTTACCCTAAACTTCTAGAAGGCCTATGATAAAATCCATAAAAATGCTCTCTTATTTTTTATTTGGAATTGGTAAGGGCTGAAACAAACTTATTGGAAATACATGTTCTACTTTCTTCTATTGGCAGGTAATACACTCTCTAATGTATTGGAGTACATATCCCTTTATTCTTCTCTAGAAAAATATATCCCTTATTTTCTTATAAGTCTTGGAATACCCTAGGTGACCAGCCAAAGGTGTATCATGTACAACTCTCAAGACCTTTTTCTTCACTTTTAATTTAGGAATAAGATAATTTTTATCCATGTAAGGACTGAGTTTATCAATCAGATTATACATGTCATCTTGTACTTGACCATCAAGGATATCATTATTAATGCACTTAATATGCTCCTTATGTCTGTTAAGCATGAAATATACTGAGAGGGGGGGGGTGAATTAGTATATTATATATCTTATAAAACTTTCCCTTTATCAAATTCCACTTAATCAAACATTCAAGATATGCAATAAAACTAAAAAAATAAACATCACACAAGATAGAGAGAGACACCAAATATAACGTGGAAACCCAATGTGGGAAAAACCATGGAGAATCAATCTCAAATATATTCATGAGAACAAACCCACAAGAGCACCATACCCCTTTGCCAAGTACAAACCTCAACTATAATTCATGAACACCAACCCACAGGAGCTTCAAACCCCTTTGCCGAGCACCAACCCAGTTACTATTCGTGAGCACCAACCCCTTTGCCGAGCACCAACCCAGCAACAATTCATGAGCACCAACCCATAGGAGCACCAACCCCTTTGCTAAGCACCAACCCACAGGAGCACCAACCCCTTTGTGTATACCACACACCTATCTCTCAATGTTGTTATCTCAACAAATGATAGATCAATACAACATCTCCTTCCTCTCTCTCACCTTTGCTCTTCTAAGCTAGATATAACAAATACAAATCATATTCATCTCTCAAAATTGCTCTTCTAAGCTAGATATCACAATATCAAATCAACCTCTCACTTCCACATTACAAATGGCTTCTCAAGCCTTTATTTATAGCTTTCCAAATGACCTTTGGCCTTCCCCCTTTGTGACCCTTCAATCCTCATGGAAAATGGTGACAATATTGGATGACCCTTCATATTCAAGCCTTTGAAAAGTCATGTGGTGACCCTTCATGACCAAAAATGTCCTTCCCACTTTTGTCCTTATCTTTGGTGACTTTTCGTATTCCTTAAAGTGTCCATGAGAAATTTGCCCATACTCTTTTGTCTTCACTTGGTGACTCTTGGTATTCCCCAAGATGACTCTTCATGGGAAAATACATCCCATCCTTCTTTTGTCTTTACCTCATGGCTCTTCGACTTCTCCATGGGCCCTTCTTTTGTCTCATATGCAACCAAAAATATATTTGTTAATATTAAATAAATATTAACTCACATTAGCCAAGATAAACAATATTAAATGCAATGGGGCCTTTATCACCAATAATAATAAATCTTTGACATTAATGACAATATTTCCAACAATCTCCCCCTTTGTCATTATGGCAACCTCAATCCTAAAACTGCCACATCCTGTCACCTACACATACTGTCATCTGAAAACATACAGTAACTCCCTCTTACTATAGCAACCTATACATGTTCCCTGTACTTGTTTTATACACCTGTACCTATGCCTATTATTCTCCCCCTTTGACATCAATGGCAAAGGGACTACCTGGAGCTAACACTTAGCTCCCCCTCAACTGATGCTGAACATTAATGGCAGGAAGTAATAGAAATTACTCCCAACTCCTCTCACCGATCTTTGAGATGATATTTGATTAAAACATTGCCTGTCCTTTGAGAATCTACAATCAACTCATTTGAATATTTTCTTCTAATCTCACAAACTTTTTCATGAAACTTTAAGGTGTATCCTTGATCACATATTTGCCTTACACTCAATAGATTGTTCTTATAAAACATTCTTAGTCTTGGTTCTACCATTATCCAAAATTAAAGCACCTTTTTCGGCTATCCTAGTAGTGGTTTTATCTCTGAATCTCACTGTACCACCATTGATCTTCTTTACTCTTATCTCTTGTCATATGCCTCAAACATCCACTATCACTGAACCATGGCTAATCTTTACCTCTCACATGGAGAGCTGTCTGCACCATCATAGAATCTTAAGGTTATTTTTTTTGCCATGAACATGACTGAACCTTCTTCTTGATGAATGGAACTTTGAAACTCTGATCCTTCTTCATTGAATCTGCATGAGTATTCTTTTTATTCTTTCTAAAACTATTAGCTCTTTTTCAACATTCTAATTTATTATGAACATAATCATTTGAAACACTACATATGCAAGAATAATTCTAATAGCCTCAAACCATAATACTGATGCAAAATTTTCTTTAAAAATATATTCCCTCAAAAGATATACAAAATAATCTGCCAACTCACTTTCTTGTCATGCAACATATTCAAGACCCAATAGCATCCACCATGCTTCAATTTTTTTTAAATGTCTCCTTGAATCCTAAAAGAGACACCCCACACAATAGGGTTCTAGAAATAAATCTCAGGTGATTCCCACATCTCCTCTGTTTCTTCCTTGATCTTCTTGTGTTTTTCTTTTAGAATCTATTTAAGCGTGTCTAACCTTTTTGCCCTACTAACCTTATCATTTATTATGTTTTTCATCTTTTCAACTTTTGCAACTTTCTTATCTAGACAAAGCTCATACTCAAATGTAACAAGATATTTTTTACAATCCTTCCTTTCTGATTCTTTATCTACTATAGCAAGTAATTCATTTTCACTCTTAAACTCAACCTGATCAACCTTTACTATTTTAGGTCTCCAAACCTTAATTTGTCTTTTCTCATATTTTTTAGGGTCTCTAAATCCTTTGTAATACCTTGAATATCTCTTTACTTTATTTTGGCGTAATCTAGCAATATGGCCAACCTCATGACAACAAAAGAAAATAGTATTTCTCATACCTTTTTCTTAAATGTGACTGAGATCTCCCTTTGACTGATTTCTTCTCCTCATACAATCTCTTGCCTTATGACCAACATGATGACAAACAAAACAACGACCATGAAAAGAATTTGAAAACTTGAAAGCATTGGGCTCCCTGATTGGCTTCTTTGATTTGCCTTCAAAACCTGCATCCTTCTTTCCTTGGACTAATATTTCATGATCTTTCTCAACCTTGATTATAAGCTTCTCATGATTATCCTTTAAATAATCTAACTCAACCTTCAACTGATTACACTCTTCTTCTTTTGATGTTAAAATTGAAGTTGCAACCTTTAACTAATTCTTAAGATCTTGAATAAATATCTTATTTTCTTTTACTTCTATAGCCAACTTAGAATCCAAGATACACCCCTATTCTTTAAGAGCTTCAACCATAGATTTCAATTCTTGATTATCCTTCTTTAGCTACTTGGCCATCTTATGCTTTTATTTGATCTACCTTTAAGTTGTTAAACCCTTTTTGAAGGAACCTGCTCTGATACCAATTGTTAAGCACAGAATATACTGAGAGGGGGGTGAATCAGTATATTATATATCTTATAAAACTTTCCCTTTATCAAATTCCACTTAATCAAACATTCAAGATATGTAATAAAACTCAAAAAATAAACATCACACAAGATAGAGAGAGACACCAGATATAACGTGGAAACCCAATATGGGAAAAACCATGGAGAATCAATCTCAAATATATTCGTGAGAACAAACCCACAAGAGCACCATACCCCCTTTCCAAGTACAAACCTCAGCTAAAATTCATGAGCACCAACCCATAGGAGCTTCAAACCCCTTTGCCAAGCACCAACCCAGCAACTATTCATGAGCACCAACCCATAAGAGCACCAACCCCTTTGCTGAGCACCAACCCCTTTGCCAAGCACCAACTCAGCAACAATTCGTGAGCACTAACCCACAGGAGCACCAACCCCTTTGTGTATACCACACACCTATCTCTCAATGTTGCTATCTCAACAAATGATAGATCAATACAACATCTCCTTCCTCTCTCTCACCTTTGCTCTTCTAAGTTAGATATAACAAATACAAATCATATTCATATCTCATAATTGCTCTTCTAAGCTAGATATCACAATATCAAATCAACCTCTCACTTCCACATTACAAATGGCTTCTCAAGCCTTTATTTATAGCTTTCAGAATGACCTTTGGCCTTCCCCCTTTGTGACCCTTCAATCCTCATGGAAAATGGTGCCAATCTTGGATGACCCTTCATATTCAAGCCTTTGAAAAGTCATGTGGTGACCCTTCATGACCAAAAACGTCCTTCCCACTTTTGTCCTTATCTTTGGTGACTTTTCGTATTCCTTAAAGTTTCCCTTCATGAGAAATTTGCCCATACTCTTTTGTCTTCACTTGTTGACTCTTGGTATTCCCCAAGATGACTCTTCATGGGAAAATACGTCCCATCCTTCTTTTGTCTTTACCTCATGGCTCTTTGACTTCTCCATGGGCCCTTATTTTGTCTCATATGCAACCAAAAATATATTCATTAATATTAAATAAATATTAACTCACATTAGCCAAGATAAAAAATATTAAATGCAATGGGGCCTTTATCACCAATAATACTAAACCTTTGACATCAATGACAATATTTCCAACAATGTCACTAGGGAATGGGGGGGAAAGTAATAAACTCAATTTTAAGTCCTAAAAGACTTAGGGATTGAGTTTATTATACAACTACTATTGGGAATAGTAAGATAGCAAAGATATGGCCACCACTTGTAAGTCTTCAAGTAGACCCTGCTATAGGGATAGTGGGTTGTATGTAGTGACACTTTATTTACAGCTAATCTTTGTGAAATTATTTTAAACTTTGCCAATTATTGCCCAAATAACAAATAAATCATGAATATTTATAGAATGAGATAAACTAAAGTGACTCATGGGGTAAATCCAAAGTAAGCAGGGTAAGGTAGAAAAGAAGGTTTGCTTTAGATGGTTAGAGGTATCAATTATTTTAACCTTTATGACAATAACATGTAAAAATAACATTCACCAACCCTAGTGTAATACTCAAAGACAAATGAATGTAGTTGATGCTTCAAAGGAAAATAAATGCATATATCTAAAAGCATATGTTTCAAAAAAGTTACACATTCACATTAAATTACATAAGCACATTCAACTGCAAATAAGATGAAAATAGATTACATATACTAGCATATTTGTTAGCCTAGTTTTAAATTCAAATCAATAAATGCATACAATGATATTATTACCAGATTAAAAGGAACCTTTAATTCTCTAAAATCATGAGAAGTAGAAACCACATAACATACAATAAATCATATAAAAAATCTCTTGAATTCTTAGCTCTTTTGCATTAATTCTATACAAACTATTCTTTTTTACAATGGGGAAAAATACCCCTATATATAGGCCTCAAAATTGCCTATACAAGTTCAAGTGGGCCCATTAAAAGATTCCCAAATATATCCAAGTGGCTAAAATGCCACATATTACAATGGAGTATTCTAAAATTAAAATTTACAAAACAAAACCAAATATTCCTCAAGGCTCTGGAGGAGGTTGCTAACTAGCTTGTTGTTGCTACCTTTGTTTCTACCTCTTCCCTTATCCAAAATTCAGTGCATGCCAAGTAATCTTGGTCAATTTGACCAAAATCTAGGATCATAGGCTAAAATAGGTTAGGCATTTCTTGAATAACCCTATTGTGCTTTGTAATTATAGGCCTCAGTGTTTCTTTAATGGCCTCGGCTCTCTCTAGCCTTTGGTTGGCAAGAGCCACAATGTTCATTACCTTAGTGTCAGTCTTTGCAATGGTTATGTCTTGCTAGAAATTTGAAACAAATACCTTCATTTGAGACCTAAATTCTTAGTCATCCATAAATCCATCTGGTTTGATCACCCTAGTGACCATAACATCCTAAACAAGAGGGCGATCTTGAATTCTATCTTTTATAAGGATGTAGTTACATCCTTAACTTGTTCTAGCCACCTTTTCAATATCCTCCTTCTATTCATCATTATGATCTAAGTCAAGATAATGTCTTAAATTGGAAATATATTAAGGTTTGAGAACTTATTGTTCCTTACAACTCTAACAAGTTTTACTAACTTGGCATCATAGAGTGCAAGATTTTGGTCATATTTAATGACCACATTATACTGTAGAGTCCCATCCTCTTGCCTTCTTTTCATGACTTTATATAAATTGAGGAAATTGATGACTACATTAATTACTTGGACTATGGTGTTTTTTGACACTATAGGTAATGCTTATTCTCTCAATCTCTTCATTTCCTATTGCATGCCTTTCATCAAGGCCACTATGGATTCTACATAGGCTTGCACTGTGGACATAGGTCCTCTACATACTCATCTACGTCACTTGGGTCAGCCTTCCTCTTCTTTATTAAATTGAAGAGGGATTATTCACTTTTATGGGCTAAAACTAAGCTAGATTGGGGTTGCTCAACCTGCCTCCTCACCACTCTTCTTGTTGTCCCTATAGTAGCATCAAATTTTATGCCAATCTGTGGTGCAGAGAGGACTACCTAAGGTATCTCTTTTCTTTCTGCTAGTATAATATGTGTGACCCAATTTGGGATAAAATTAGGTGTTAGATTTATCAGAGGTGGTGTGGCTAAGGTAGATGCTAGAGATGTAGAAGGAATGTGAGGCAAGTCTGATAGGTCCATCTACCCAAGTGTGCCAAATAGAGTTCTTGTAGGGCCCATATTTAAGATAAATGAAGGCAATTTTGGAGGCACACTCACCTTTGTGGTTGTAACAATGTTGAATGGGGATACAAGTAAAGGTGGCTTTAGAAAGGTGAATAGCTTTGAAATGGGCCTTAATGTCCTTATTGATGTATGGGAACCAATAGCAAGTGATGCACTTGTTGTGGCTACCTAAGAAGAAGTAATATTTGAAGTGGTATGAGAAATGAAATGAGAGAGGGTGAATCCCAAAGAACCACTAGATTGGCTCATACTAGTGCCAACTAAAGGTTGAGTAGTGATAGTTGTAGAGGCTGATGATATCAGAGCCAATGGGAGAATAATAGTGAGAGGAACAAATGTAGAAGTAAAATGAATTTGAAATGCACTTGTAATTGGAAAAGAATGTAGTGGTGAGGCACTTATATTGGGAGCATGCGCTTAAAGGGTAGTTTGTGGTGTGATTATAGCCACTTGAGAATATGGTGGAGGGGTTATTGCTCCCCTCATAGTGACATTAGACTCATTTTTCCTCTTGTATACCTTTTCAATATTTCTACCAGCTAGTGTATGTACTTCTTCCATGGAGAGCTCAATGCCTTATAATTCCTTAAGGTCAATAGAATCAGGGTTAGGTTGATCTAGGCTCTCCAAAATGGATCCCATAGTAGATGTAGAGATTAATGTGGGTCCTTGGAAGGGTTTAGGATGACTTTTGGATCTTCCTCACTCAAATATTTGAGGTAAGTCTTGAATGCTTAAAGTGGTAAGTTTTAGAGGTCTAGATGGCATGTTCCTAACAAGTAAAACATTATCTTCTTCATCATCTTGTCCTTATTCATAGTTATCATCAAACATGATCCCATGTGTTGATGGTGCCTGAGACTTAGAAATATCTTCCTTTTTAGTCTCTCTATCATGTCTCATCTCCAATTCAATGTTCTTCTTTGTAGCATTTCAGAGCACCACCTTATCACTTAGAGAATTTATATATATACACTCATGAACTTCTTATTGGTCCTTGTACTCTATTGTTATATATTTATTTAATTTTAAAATATGCTTGGCAATGACATTATTGGGATCCCACATTCTAAAGTCATCTTTAGGCAATAGGTATGAATCCTTATGCCTAGAAACTACAATAATATCATGCCACTTTGTAATCCTAGTCCTCCCTAATTTGTAAGGAACCTTATGGGGGATGTTTTCTTCTTATTCTTGAAGAGTCCATCAAATCCATGCATAAGTTGATAGGCCATTTATTCTTCAGCCAACTTCATTGGTATAAACCTCATCAATCTCAGAGGGGACACTATCATTCCTATTCTAATGACTGTGTAGTCTAGGTATAACAAATAGCTACCCATGTGTCTCAAGGTCTGCCTAACTTCAAGGAGAACCCTCTACATCTCCCATTCAATGATCAACTTATAAACCAATGGATAAAAGTCTTTCATGATCACTCTTATATTACATCTAAATTAATAAATATGCATTACAGATAAGAGCTGAGGCACAACCTTTTGACACTCAAGAGACCATGAATTTTGACCTAGTTGAGTAATTACACATATTGAATCTAGCAAGTAGCTAATCATGAATAAGGAGGAACCATTATTTTAAGTGTCCTAAATTATATACACCATATTATTGTTAATAATTTCCCCAAGTGGGGGATATTTTTGGTCTTCTAGGATTATTTGTATCAATGGAGTAGCCCTTATGTCTATATAAATAATGTGTGGATTGCTAAATATTCTATTCAAGAGGGCTAGGCTAATTTTGACTCCTTATTTGAATTTTTGGATAGAAAAGTTTCTTGGATTATCCATGAGAACATCTCTTATTGGGTCAGTCACCCATGAAGCCAAGACCTTCTTCAGGGAGTGCACCTCATACCAGTTATCGATGATGATGTAGTTATACTCTATTTATGGTCAAGGAAGATCATATTAATTATTGAAGCTTAGTACTTCTATAAAATTAATAGGGAAACCTTGGGATATTGACATGAGTAGCCCATCTTCACTTTTTGACCTCCCAAAAATACCATAAACTAGATCAGTGCATGGCATGTGTTTCACTAAATTTTGAATCTATTTGATGTTTAAAGAGAAATAGAGATGAAGGGTAGGGATTAGATATTAGAGAGAATTGGAATTGGTTGTGTATCATATCTAGATGATGTTGAGTACTCCTCTTTGTCTAGGAAGGACTACCTGTGAATAAGAAAACACTACCACCAAAATATTTCTTAGTAGATATATGAGTGGGTTGCTAAGCTATGCGCTTGTTTCTAGAAGTGTTAAACTTCCTTAGGGATGAAAATCCACTTTTTGAAACAAAATGGTAATGAATAACAAAATGAAAGAGAGATTAAGAGATAGAGATATTTGTATCGTTCATGCAATTTGAATGTAATAGAGAGTGACACAGTGTAGGTAATGTGAGTTGTTTGTGTTTTTGGAGGTTGTTTAGGTAGGTTTAGTGAGGTTAGTGGAAATACATAGTCACTGACATCAGTTAGGCTACCGATATCGATAAGATATATGATCGACATCAGTTATGTGACTAATGTCAATAGGGGTAATAGGTTCTCAAGAGGTTACAAGAGACTTTTCTGAGCTAGGAGGTGGATGTGGTCAAGTTTATGAGGTTGGGAAGGGTCGTAAGGGAGTGGGTAAGACTCAGGTGGGTCCAGATAGAGGGTTGGTATATTTGTAGTAAGGATAAATAGGTGAAGGATTTTTACAATTCCTATACAAAGAGAGTTAGGATGTTCATAAAATGATAAATAGTATAATATAAAGTAAGTGTAAAATTACTATTTAAAGGAATTACAAAACACATAGATATACTTAACTGGTGGAATAGATAAACTATGAGAGTTAGATAGATGGATCTAGTGAGGTGTGTTGAAGAAATAGGTGAGTATAAAGAAAATCATGTGCTATCGATTCAGAATAATCCAAGCTCTATGTAGTATATCAATTCCTAATCTAGATTTATTTGTGTAGAGTAACGATAAGCTTAGATGTATAAAGTTAAATGCTAAAACATGTATGAAAATTACTAAGTTTTTTAAATTTATATTGACCTTAATACTAGACTAGAATTTGGCCTAAGTAACTGAAATTGGTGATCCCAATAATGTCGACCATGGGTTGACCGACGTCGGTGGGATGAGAATAGGTAAAAGGGATGATTTAGACAATTTTTTGCTCTTTCTCCTGCCAAGTGTGGTATCCATTAGGAAATGGTAGAAATGTGAGGTTAAGAAGGATGTAGTTAGTTAGGAATTTATGCTTGGGGTGAGATCAAGTCATGGCTAGTTAGGATTAGGGGACTAAGTCTTGAGGTGACTCAGAGGGTAAGAATTAGTCTTAGGATGAGGTGGCCAGGTAAGGTGGCATAAGTAGTTTTTAATTAACTTAATTAATATTTTAAATTAATTTATTATGTGAGGGGTAAAAGCATGGGTTAGGAAGATTAATTATTAAAAGGGGCTCAAGGGGGGTTTCAAGATAGGGAGTTACACATGTGGGTAACATAATTTTGGTGTCTAAATTTGCCCATTTTTATCTTGTAATTTGTACTAACAAGTTACAAGACAAAAATAGGAGTTAGAAGCTCCAGGTATTAGGTGAGGTATCCCCCCTCAAAATGAGAACTGATAGAGGAGAATCTAGAATCAAATACTAGTTTGATAAGGAGTTAATTGGGTGGGTGGATATTGAGTAAGAGAGTGGTAACATCACTTCTAATGCATATATTAGTATGAGTGATAGCTGACATAATTAATAATAGTAAAGGTGAAGAGGAATCAGATAGAAATAACCAAAGCACATCTTGTAAGTGATAGCTGATAAGGTTAAAATGATCAAAGTTGTAGCTCTAATGGTCCATGTGTTCTAGGTATCTGAGGTAGGAAGTGCTCCAAGTAAACATAAAAGGTTGTAGGTGACAAGATTAGCTTGGTCATGATCCAAAACACCTGATATATATGCATATGTATAATAGCTAACTATAATGAGGTAGCATAAGTAGTCAAGACAAACAATGTAAGGTTGGTTCAAAATGGTCAATGGTCAAGGAGATATTTGTGATCTCCAGTCAGACTCATCGTGGGTGGAGATTTAAGTGATCTCCAAGGTTGGTTGTCATGGTTAGGGAGATATATGTGATCTCTAAGGTTGGTTATCATGGTTAGGGAGATATATGTGATCTCCAAGGTTGGTTATCATGGTCAAGGAGATAAATGTGATATATAAGTTTCCTTGGACTGAGGGTGTAGTTCAAAGGGTTATGGTTGGGGTTAAAAACTCTAACTTAAGGGTGCTAATGTCAGTTATGTCATTGATGTTGGTAGGAAGTATTACTGAAATTGATAGATTAGGTCAATACTACTAATGTCGATGGGCAAACAAACTTGAAAAAAAGGGGTTTGGTAGCCCACCAAAACTCATTTGCAATATTTGATTGGAGAGAAACAAAAAGAGCTCTGAGCGCTAGTGAGATAGTAGAGATAGGAGGGGACCTAGCTAGATGCATGCCACCATAAGGGCTAGTTATTCCAGCTTGAAGGAGATGGAGAGATGAGGTAAGATCCTCCATGAGTTGAATTTGAATTTAAGTTTGTTAATTTGTTGTTTTAGGCTAATTTTGAAGTTTGGGGGGAAATAATGATATTAGAAGGGTAGGAAATGGGGTGAGGGTAGGTTTAGATGAAGTTGGGAGGGGTTTAGGGGTAGTTTTTAGGGAAAAATTTAAAGTTGGGAGATGGATTGTTCAACCCTAGGGTTGAACTAGTCATCAATGTCAGTGGGGTTTATCGACATCAACTGACATTGACATTGATATCGACTAACACCAAGCACTGATATCAGCATAGAAGACTAATGTTGGTTACCTTAAAATACCCAAAATAGAAGAAAAGGCTAATTTTAGATACCTAATTGTGTTAGTCAACTAGCTTAATGGTCGAGCTAGCCTCAGAAGACCCCGTGTCGATTGAGTACTACCTACATATCTTAGTTGAAGGCCTTAGGCAAATTTAGTTCTCTCATTACATAGGGAAAAGGATCTAAGGTATGGTTAAAATTTTGTTAAGGGAAGTGATTAGTAAAAGGTAGGTTGAAATAAGGCATGGGTCCTAGGGCTTAAAAGATAGGTCATAGGGTCGAGGGTGTGAGATATAGGTTGTGGGGCTTAGAGTTTAAGATATAGGCCATGGGGCCTAGAGTTTAATATATAGGCCATGGGGCCTAGAGTTTAAAGATAGAAAATTAGGCCTAGGGTTTAGGTGGGTTAGTAGGTTAGATAATTAGGTGGGTATATGGTTGAGCTAACCTTAGCAGACCCCATGTCAACTAAGTGATACCTACATATCCCAGATGAGGGTCTCAAGGTAATGTAGTTCTTCCATATAGAATGGAAAAAAGGGTGGAGGTTTATATTGGAAAGTCTTTGACTTGAGGTTTATGTGTGTAGATGCAGGCTAGGTAGGAGTTGACATTATGAGATTGACTACCAACACTACTAACGTAGATGAGGAAGGATGTCACCCTAGATGGGTGGGAGCACATGGTATCCATAGGGTTATAAGGAGTGTAATGATATTTATAGGATATACGTGATGTTATTTTGATGATAGCATTGATAGAGAAGTGGGATCACACTACCAACACCTTCCATTTACCTACCAGAGAGTTGATAGTGACATAAGAGGATGTGTATAGGATTTTACAGTTACCATTATAGGGTGAGGAGCTCATCTCTTATTCAAGAGAGGATCATGATATTCACATGGTTACATTATTTAGAAAGCATGTTAGCAAGGTGACCTATCACTCAGTGAGATTTGCATATGAGCCACTATGCACTACTGATGAGGTACAACATCAGTTGAACATCCTAATGATGATAGGGATTATAGTATATGCACTACCAAATATAGATGGTGGGAGATTTCTTATTGCATTGACAAGTGTTCTAGCATAGATGGTTGAGTAGCAGACTATGTATGCATGGGGACCAACCTTTCTAGCATAGTTATATAAAGAGTTGTGAGGGTTGAGGCTATGATGATGGTATAGTTAATGAATTGGTCATTTACTCCATTTTTTGGCATATGAGTACATTATGGTGACATAGCCATTGGGTCTACCCACCATGATTATAGTTGATTTCAAGGTTAGGTTCAAATGGTGGAGAGATGGTATGGCCCAGACATGAGTAGATGGCATAGTGTAGGATATTGATTATTATAGATGTATGATAGAGGGATTGATTCTAATATATATTGTTTAGAGGCCCTACTTGACATATCCTACATTCAAAATATAGGTAGAATAGCTTGTCAGTTTATAGAGCATGATATGGGTTAGAGGGAGATGAGTTGGAGAGCTAGAGATGATACCCATGGCACAGGTCAGCAGATAATTTGGTTTGTTATAATATGTGCCTCTTTCCTTTCCTTGATATAAGAAGGATGATATAGAGGCACCCCTACCCTTTCCTAGGAGATAGATGGGCCAAATTTTGAGAAGTTACTAGTAGGCCCAGGTGTAGTCCTAGATGCATAATAACTTACCTTGCTTGGTGGATAGTTTTGCATCTTGTGGTTTAGATCAAGAGGCCACCACTAGAGAGAGAGAGAGAGAGAGAGAGAGAGAGAGAGAGAGAGAGAGAGAGAGAGAGAGAGAGAGAGAGAGAGAGAGAGGAGAGAGAGAGAGAGAGAGAGAGAGAGAGAGAGAGAGAGAGAGAGAGAGAGAGAGAGAGAGAGAGAGAGAGAGAGAGATGCCATGGTATAGGCTTGAGATGTAGTGATTAGCCCTGAGATGTAGCAGTGCAAGTTTTTGATGTATCACAAGCACAGGTGTTGGTCTTACAAGGGTAGGTTTTGACATTTCAAGGATAGGTCATGACATTATAGGGTCAGGTCAAGGCATTATAGGGCCAAGTTACTACACTGAAAATAGAGATGGATAGTTTCAAAGCAGTAGGACAGGCTACTACTACTCCTCCACCATAGGGACCAGTATAGGGGCCTTCAGTAAGTGTGATGGGTCCACTATAGACTGTATCTCTAGTGAGGTACAACACTACTCTAGATGAGATTGCATACTATGAGAGAGCCATTAGGGAGTTCCCATATATTCATAGATATTTTGAGTTTATAGAGAAGGAGAGATTAGTGACACGTGCCATGGTTTATAGCTCATGCAAGCACAGATAGGCTGAGAATGGTGATGACACTGCTTCTTCATGACCATGACTATATCCTTAAGGATTTTGAGTGCCAAATGATATTTTTGATGTTATTATATATGTTTTATATGCACCAAGCTACGAGCTAAAGATGAGAGATGTATAGTTTGAGGGAGAGATGATATTGATATGATCCACTGATGTACATTCATATTCATCGCATATATATATGATTTTGAGATGTGTTTATGGGATGGTGATAATGTTGATCTTATTATAATGACGTTGATATTTATGTTTATGTTAGTGTTAGGTCGTTGTTGAGCATTGTAGTTGAGTTAGACTAGCATTTCCCATATGTGTAATGGTATATGCATAGTTGATTGGTTAGCTTCATCTTAGCATTCTTTCATATTTTTGATGGTGTATGCTTAGAATGAATGGATTGGGTATGTTATTTAAGCATTTTTCCATACTTGTGATGGTGTATGCTTAAAATAAATGGCATAGGCTTGATAGTTTTTCTATTTTTTGTTATTTAGAGAAACTATGGTTGCATGTGTGGTATATTTCTCATGAGCAATGGTTGTTTAGTATAGTTTAGAGTATCTTTGATTGAGATGGATATGTGTTAAACACATAACTCTAAGAATCAAGAAAAAATGGTAGAAAGGTAAGAAGGTGATTGAATCTTGTCATAAGATTTGATCTCAGAAGAAAAATCAACATGTGATTGGGATGGGAAATAAAGAGGCATGATGTTCACGTATTGGCAAAGACCATAATCACAACATAAATAGGCTTAGGATTATGATCCTTTTTCATGATTTGCATGTTTTGACCATTTTGTTTGTTAGAGAAATGTCATACTCACCTTGTATCAAGTGAGTTCAAAGTCCATTGAAAGTGTATGAGGGGAAAAGGGAAAAAGGAATGAGAGTTTTTGGGTAGTGTAACCTTATTAGTGGGGATGGTATACCCCTTCTGAGGATGACTTGAGAGATACTATAGGCATCTCCATGACTTAAAGTTTTTTTTTTGTGTGTGTGTGTAATTTAATCAATGCAAGAAGTCTACAATGGGATTTTGTTTGTGTTGAGATCATATGAAGTTGATCAATATGAGAAGCTTCTAAGTAATTATTTCTCTTGATAACAAAGATTAACTTAGCCATCCTTTAAGGGAGTGGTCGAAGCTTTTTTTTTTTAATTTTTTTAATAAATGTCCTTCAAGGGAGTAGTCTATTTATAGTATCAAGGAGAAGTTATGTAGTTTTTCTTCAAGGGATCACTCTACATTGAAAATCATGACCTGAGAGATTATAACTTGTGTATGTATCCGATTTTTTAAATCATGGATGGGACTATAAAGGCTTAGGGTTTTTCCACCTTGAGGGTAAAAATAAAATCACTTCATAGATTAAAAGGGAGTTGAATGTAATAGGGTTACTCAAGGGATGAGTTCAAGTTAAACATGAGGTGAAGCATCAATTGATTAACAAAATAATGGTTGTAGGTGTAAACAATTTAAAATCTTGTGTTCTAGTTTTCCTTCGAGAGAAGACAAGTGATAGGTTCCTAAGCCATACTTGTGATTTATGATGTAGGGTCCAAGATAATTAGGAGCAAACTTACCCCATTTGCTTTTCTCCATGTTCATCATATGTTGATTTTCCTTTAAGATGAGATCTTCGATATTGAAATCTTGTTCCTTAAGTTTTTTGTTATAAGCATGTTTGATATGCTCTTAATAGATTTAGAGGTGGTTGAGGGATATGAGACAATGTTCATCAAGAAACTCAAGTTGAGCCAAATGTTCTTGGCAAAATTCATTGTTAATAAGTATGTCTTGTAGATAAATGTGAAGAGAAGGAATCTGGACCTCAAAAGGTAAAATAGCTTCTATCCCATAGACTAAGGAAAAAGGCATAGCACTTATAGGGGTTCAAATGCTAGTACAGTACACCCATAAAGCAAAAGGAATGTGCATGTGCCAATCCTTGCCAGTATCATTAACTACCTTCATGAGGATTTTGGTTAAGGGTTTTTTAGAAGCTTTTACCTATCCATTTTCTTGTGGATAGTACAACGATGAGAAGCTTAATTTAATTCCAAAGGTGTCACAAAGATTTTGGATAGTCTTTTTTTTAAGAGATTTGTTGTTGTCTATTATAATTTTATGGGGGATATCAAAATTATAGATGATGTGATTGTTTATAAAGTCAATAATTTTGTCAGCCTTAGTGGAGATGAGAGGAATGACCTTGACCCACTTGGTGAAGTATTCAGTTGCAGTAATGATAGAATGGTGATGAAGAGATGAATGAGGGTTAATCTCACTGATTAAATCCAAACCCCATTAGGAGAAGGGCTAGAAGTCTTTGGTGACTTGTAGGGCATGGCTTGGAATGTGAAGTAAGTTAAAATTTGACATAAGACTGAATGTAATCACTACAATATTGATGGAGTGTTGGTTAATAATAGCCAAGCTGAAGAATATGCTTGGAAACTGTGTTACCATTGAAATTTCCACCATAAATCCCATCATGGATTTCCTTAATGGTGAAGGGTATCTCAGTACTAGTGAGGCATCTAAGGAGAAGACCATCAAAACCTTGCTTGTAGAGAAGTCCCCCTAGCATAGTATAATGAGTGACATGTTTCATGAAAGCACATCTTAAATTATTACAAAGGTCAAAAGGGGTAATAAAAAAGGAAAGGTAATGTATGATTTTCTTGTACCATGAGTCATGTGGGTTGTGTGTTACATTGCCAATAAAAAGGATGTTAGTTGATACATAGGAGGGCAATGTTAAGGGATGCATAGTGACATAGATTTCTTAGGAAGAGGGTGAAGAGGGTATGTGTGAAGAAAGAGAAATCATTGTGTTATAAAACTTGTTTGTAGATTGAGGAATAGTTTGCAAGAGGTAGGAGTTGAATGATTTCAATAGTGTATCTACACAATGTTTATATCACTGTAGAATTTCATTTTTGCATAGGAAGGAAACATTAACCTGATTAACCACTCATTGGGAGTAATCAAAAATGGTTATTAGTTTGACACCCAAAAAAATAACCATTTAAAACCCTAAGATCAAAGCTTCATATTCAGCCATATTGTTAGTACATTCAAAATCTAGTTTAAATGACAATGGCATAGGCTTGCCATCAAGAGGAATGAGGATGAGCCCCAGACCCCCACCATGTTGACATTTAGACCCATAAAATAACATCATCATTTGATTGGATATGTCATTGGTGGAGAGTATTGTGATAGATTCATCAAAAAATTCAAGGTTTAAAGGTTGGTTGTCAGGTAAAGGGGCAGCCACTAATTGGTTAGTGATAGCTTTCCCTTTGATAGACTTTTGTTGAATAAAATCTAAGTCAAATTTAGCAAGGAACATGAGCCATCGAGCTACACATTGGTTGTGATATGGCTTGGAATACATGTGTTTGAGGGGATCAATATGGGTGATAACATAGGTTTTGTGATTCAAGAGGTAATGATGGAGCTTGGAAGCTGCAAAGACCAATGCAAGATAAAGCTTTTTGGTATGGGTATATCAAGTTTCTTAATCAATAAGTGTGTGGATTATGTATTAAACCACTTGTTCTTGATGGTGATCACCCTGATGTGCAATCATAACACCCAAATAATGGTCTGTTATAGAGATGTAAAGGTAGAAAGGCTAGTTTTCCTTAGGTGGAATAAGAACTAGTGGGGAAAGGAGATACCATTTGAGTGCATCAAAGAATTCCTAGAAATTTGTGTTCCAATGGAAGGAGACATATTTTTTGAGGAGATGGTGAAAGGTTTGGCAATGATCCAACAACTGGGAGATGAAGTGGCAGATTGTCTGAAGCTTGTCTTATAGGCTGTGAAGTTGTTTGATATTAGTAGGTAGAGGAATCTCTAGTATTACTCAAACCTTAGTAGGGTCAACTTCAATACCACAAAGAGAAATGATAAAGCCTAAGAGCTTACCAAAAAGGACACCAAAGACATATTTTTTTGGGTTTAGTCAAATGTTATATTGGAGGAGAAAAGTGAATATGATTTTGAGAATCATCAAGTGATCTTATTGAAGTTCAGAGTTTTTGAATAAGTCATCCACGTAGTCTTCCATAATTTTGTGTAGGAGATCATGAAAGATGTAAGTCATGATGCATTGGTAGGTGGCACTAGTGTTCTTCATGCGATCTAAGAATTTGACTCAAAAGATGATGGTTAGTATGGTGTTAGTTCCAAAATGAAAATAAAATGAAATAAACACAATAATAGCATAACATCTCTAGGCCTAGACACTAGGGAGAGCTTAGTTAACAAAATTAAATGACAAATACAACTAAAAATCAAGGAATGAAAACACAAAAATTCATTCACCTTCCTTGGATGCTCCAAATACCTTTGTAGGAGTGGCTTGCTCGGCTTGTGCTCATGAAGTCTTCATCAAAGGAGGCTTGGTTATCTCCTCTTTTCCTTGGCACCTTTAGCTTGTGGCTTGGTTTGGCTTGGCATCAATTTGGCATGGTAACACTATTAGAAATGGATTTTTGAAGATATTTTTGCATTATAACTTTGCACCAAAATAGCTTAGAAATGATGTTGTGAGGCCTCTTATTTTTAAATTTTTAAAAATGTCTAAAATCAACCTGAACTATCCATCTCAAGATTGAGATGTGTGGTTGAGGATTAATTCAATTTTTGGAATTAATTTTATAATTATATTCATCATGACATTGGAATAAGGTTCAATTAAGAGGCATGGAGGGCATCATGGAAGGTATTGATGAGGCATGGAGGGCATGAATCTTGATATTTGTGGCATTTATGGCCTAGGTATGTCTTCCCAAGAAATGAGGTCACTTGATGATGCAGATATTCAATATTCATTTCTAAAAAAAATATTCAACAAGTTTCCATGGAATTATTAATTATGTCTTGATTTGGGTTAATTAGCTCTTAAGCATGATTAAGCACTTTATGCACAAATTACCCAAATTGATCAGAATATCTTGTTATTGGTCCAAAATTTGATTAGATTAGAATTGGAAGGTGATGTTAGATGCATTAAAACCATATTATTATTTAGGATGTTTTTAAAAATAAATAACAAAGGCATGTGTCTTATGCAAAATATTTGATAGGGAAGCGCAATTTAGAGCACCCAAGTGCAAATTTGGCATTTTGACTCAAAATGAACTGATTAAAGTTAGTTGGCCCATAAATTGCATTACCCCATTTAAGGATACCCTAGCCAAAATTGGCACTTGGATATGTTAGTTTCACATCATTTAGTTTGATTTAGTGTTTTTAGGTCAAATTATGCATTTTAGGTAGAAGTTAGCCAAAAGCCCGATTGGAAGTTATTGGTGGCCAGATTTAGGTGTCTATAATTTACCCTTGTTTAGGAAGGAATTGAAAGCTATAAGCACAGTAATGTCTTCTCAAAGAATGAAAAGGTCTTGTATGTCTACAACTGCAATGATGATAAACTAATTGTATGATGCCCCCTCGAGGGAACAGTTGGCATAAGTAGGTTACTAAACGGTCCCTCAAAAAGAAAGAAGTCAAATGAGAAGACCAAAGAAAGGAAATATGATGGGGTGAAAACACAATGATATTGAAAAATTAGTCAAAATCATTGAAAATTCAAGTGGGACAATGTACAATGGTTTTCCCAAAGGTGTTTATAAGCATTGTACCCTGATAATGGCAACATGGTATGATAACACAAAGATTCACCTAAAGGTGGTTATAATCATTGAGGAGATGGAGCTGCCCTAGTTAGAATAGATAAAAAAGATAACATGCCCCTGCATGGGTAGAAAAAAGTAAAGTGGTGACAATACAATGATTTGCCTAAAGCTAGTTATAATCATTGAGAAATGCAGGTAGGATGGTGTGTAATGATTTGCCATAGACAGTTATAATCATTGGACCCTAATTATGGCAAACATGATAAACTTGGTCAAAGATGATAACTTAACACAGAGGGTAATGATGAATTAGAACAACCTACTAGTAGGGAGATGCTCATCCAAACTAATGAAGGTTGAAATTCTTTCATAGTTAATTACTTTGTTTGGGATATGATTAGGATGGAATCAGGATGTTGGTGTTGAAGAGATGCTACCATTATTGAATAAAATTTTTGAACCTAAGGTTTTTTGTATCACATGTCGGTAAGAATCATGGTATAACATCATGAAGACTTGGCTGAAATATGCATGAGGACTGACTCCTACAATCCAATACTTAATAGAAAACAATGCACCAATGATAGAAACCATGACGACAATGTAAACATATGAATATGGATGGATTCAAGTGTAAGTGTGGATAAGGAATCACCTAATGAACACACATAAACTAAATCAAGGCAATAGTGTTTAAAGCAAATAAATAGATAGATAAACAAACAAACAAAATAAGCAAAAATAAACAAACAAACAAACAATGCAATAGAAAACTTATGAGCATTGCCCCTAGAAAATAGGTGACAACTTAACAAATGAACAAAATTGGGAATAGAAGAAAAGGAAGGGGGTGTTTGATCTATCTCCATATGCACTAGGCAAGTGGATGCTACCTACATAGTTCCATAGATGTAACATCGAATAAAAAACTTAGGCCAAATGTAGTTTTCCCAGGGAATGGGAAGAATGTGATAACTGAGGAAAACAAATAGAATGGATGTGATAGAAGAATAGGAATGATCTTGAAAAATGGTAAGTACATGAGATAAAAAGGCCAAAAAATATGGGAAAACTAAATGACAAGTGATTTGCTTGTAACTTAGTAAGGGTTCTTAGAATCCTTAAGGAAAATAAATGGTCATTATTTTTGTTCTTTTCTAACAATTTTTCAAATGTTTTTGGAAGATTTTTGGAGTGTTTCAACTCAATTGAGAATGGAAAAACACTAAATGGTTCAAGCTCAAAAAATGATGAGAGCATTGCTTAGGTTACTCTCAAAATGGTGAGAGCATGGATTAAGTTGCTCATAAAATGAAGAGAGTGTGGCTTAAGTTACTCACAAAATAGCGAGAGCATGGCTTCGATTATTTGCAAAATGGCTAGAGCGTAGCTTAGGTTGCTCACAAAATGGTGAGAGTGTGGCTTCATTTGCTCATAAAATGGTGAGAGCATGGCTTAGGCTGACTGAGCTGACCTTAACAAGTATTGAGTGCTGCCTACATAGTCCCAGAGTAGGACCTCAAGTCACTGTAGTTCCACCCTTACAGTGGAGGAATTTGACTAGTGCAATAGTTAATTCAAACAAAATAGGCATAATGAGTAAAAAGGCATAGTATGACATAGGAAGTGGTAAGTTGGTACATCAAGGATTAATGTTACCCCTAGTTTTTCCATAGGTGGTTATAACTAGGATATAATAGCATAGATCAATGATACTAATTTTCCCAAAGGTGGTTATAATTAGTAGCAAGACTGGTGGTAAGAAAGAATAACAAATAAATGATACAACTACCAAAACCTTTATCACATTGTCCCAAAATATGATCTCTATCTAGAGTTTTTATACCAACTAATGAAACTGATCAGATACCTTTATGCTAAAAATGTGTAACAAATGGAAAAAACCAAGGCCAAATGGGATCGAATTTAGAACACACTAGGCTAATAAGTTAAAATCAAAAAGTGGATATGACGAAGAGGATGGTATTTATATAAAGAATAATAGTGACAAAAAGGCATAGATAAAATGGTCCTTACATATAATACACCTTAACACTCAATCATAGTACCACTTGAGATAAATAATATTCATTGGCTCTAGAAGTTCCTCCATCTAGTGTGGCAAGCCTGTATGCTCTTGATCCATAATTTGTAATGATGATGTAAGGGCCTATCCAATTTGGTTTGAATTTCCCTTTATGTTTTTGCTCAGTCGTGGTATTCTTTTGGTTTTCTTTAAGAACAAGATCACCAAGTTCAAATGTTCTATACTTAACATGCCAATTATAGTGGAATTTGAGTTGGTTTTAATATGATTAAGGATTATTGAGTGTGGTTGTGTGTTTCTCATTAAGTAGGTCTAGCTCTTGCAGATGAGCTAATCGATAGTCATCCAAGACATACTTGAAAGAGATGCATAGTGAAGGAAATTCAACCTCAAAGGGAAAGATGGATTCAGTACTATAAATAAGTGAGTATGGAGTGGCTCTTGTGGGGGTAAAATGATTGGTATGGTATTCCCAAAGGGTAAATAATATCTGGAGGTGTTAATCATGATCATCATTATTGACAATCTTTTTGAGAATATTAACAATAGTTTTGTTGGATGCCTCAGCTTGGCCATTACCTTGAGGGTAATATGCTATAGAAAAGTGTTGTGTGATGTTATATTCAGTACACATCTAGTCTACATCCTTGTTCTTGAATGATCCTCCATTATCATATATAATGTCAGAAGGGATATCATAATGGTAGATGAGATGGTTGAAGATGAATTTAGAAATTTGCTTTCTAGTCATGTAAGTGAGGGGTATAGCTTCAACCCACTTAGTGAAATATTTGGTGGTGGTAAGGATATGTTTATGGCCATTAGATGAAGTGGGGTTAATCTTCCCAATGAGGTCAAATCCCCATACAGAAAATGGCCATGGTGTCAACATCAATTTTTGAGTTCTTACTAGGGTATGAATCAGATTAGCATGCCGTTGACATTTGTCACACTTTTTTACATATGCAATGGCATCTACATCCATTATGGGCCAATAATAACCAATATGAAAAATCTTTTTGGATAGGACTACCCCACTATAATGGGCTCCACATAATCCTCCATGAACTTCTCTTAATGCTAATGTAGATTTTGCTGAAATTAAACAATGAAGCAAAGTTCCATCAAAACTATGATGGTAAAGGGTGGATCCAAGTAAACTATAATGAGTGGAATGATGAATGAAGGATTTGGTTTGTTTTTGAGAGAGATTAGGTGGCATAACTTGATCATGAAGGTAGTTGTAAAGGTCTATGTACCAGATAGAATTAGGACTGACAATATCACAAATCATGGTAATGATTGAAGGTTCATGAGTTGGTGCTAACAAATTCTTGATGAAGAACTAATACTCTCTAGCTATATCTATTTGTCAGATCAGATATCCAATAGTAGCCATGGCATCTATAGTTCTATTACTAGCCCTAGGTATATGCTCAAACTAAAAGTAGGTAATTTTTTGTTAAAGAGTGTCGACCATGGCTTTATATGGAACTAACTTGTCATCTTTGGTCTAAAAATGATCTGTAACCTGATTGATGATTAACTAAGAATCACCATAAACTTGGAGATGAAATATTTTCCACTGCACTACTTTTTATAGTCCTACAATAAGTGCTTCATACTAGTCCATGTTGTTTATACAAGGAAAGTTGATTCTGAATGATTTATGGATTAGATCCCCCTGTGGTGTAATAAATAATAGGCCTGACCCTAACCCATGTACAATGAATGAACCATCAAAATATATCTTATAGGGTTGCTCCTCAAGGGTTGTGTCAATGATGGTTATGATAGATTCATCAAAAAATTGAAACTTGAGTGGTTGGGTGTTTATGAGAGGTGCTTCAGCAAGTTGATCTACAAGAACTTGTCCCTTGATTGCCTTCTGAATGACATACTCTATGTCAAAATCACTGATAAGCATGATATATTTAGCCATTGTACCTTGTAAAGTTGTTTTGGATAGTAGATACTTGAGCAGATCTACCTTTGAAATGACCATGGTTTTATTATTCAACATGTAATTGCACAATTTTTGAGCTATAAAGACCATGGTCAGATATGCTTTTTCAACAGGCACATAGTTATGTTCATATGTAACCAAGATATGGCTTAGGTAGTATACAATGTGATCCTTTCCATTGTCATCATGTTGATCCAAGAGTGCCCCTAGAACATGATTAGTAGCTGATAAGTATAACAAGAATGGCTTTCCTAGCATAAGAGGTAATAAAATAAGCAAATTGACAAGATAGTCTTTGAGTTGTTGAAAAGTTGTTTGGAAGTGATCATCCTAGTGAAATATAAATCCTTTATTCAAAATGTGTGTAAATGGATGGCACTTATCTGTTAATTAAGAGATGAAGCATCAGATTGAATGGATCTTACCCTACAAACTATGAAGTTGCTTTAAATTGGTTAGTGGTGGCATCTTGGTTATAGCATGAACTTTAGCCAGATCGAATTCAATACCTATATGAAACATGATAAATCCAAGTAATTTTCCTAAATTTACACCAAACACACATTTATTTGGATTGAGTATGACTTTATACTCTTGTAATCTTTCAAATATCTTATGCAACACTGTTGGATGGTTAACCCTGGTTTTGGATTTTCTTAATATGTCATCAATAGAGTCTTCAATAATATTGTGCATCATATCATAAAATATGATATTCATGGTCCTTTGATATGTGGCTCCAACATTTTAAAGGATAAATGGCATCACCTAATAGCAAAATTTTCTCCATGGAGTGGTGAAAGTTATTTTATGTTGATCTGATTGTATCCTAAAAAGACATCCATGAG
This sequence comes from Torreya grandis, assembly GCA_037957365.1. Lineage (NCBI taxonomy): Eukaryota > Viridiplantae > Streptophyta > Pinopsida > Cupressales > Taxaceae > Torreya > Torreya grandis. Next base: position 632,754 of record JARHVA010002360.1, on the reverse strand, counting down.
TGAAAGCATTTCATAACCCATAATGGAATTGATGATCATGTCAATATTAGGAAATGGAAAATCATCTTTAGGACAAGCTTTGTTAATGTCTCAAAAATTATTAAAATTTTTTATTCCTTCAAGCTTTTTTCTAATAGGTACTACATTAGAGATCCATTTTGAGTAGTCAATGGATCAGATACATCCTACTTCTAAGATTTTTTCCAAATATTTCTTTACCAATACAAAAATGCAAGGATACATCTTACGTAGCTTTTATTTTACTGGTTTGGCCTTGGGATTAACCATAAGGTGGTGTAGAACCAAGGTAGGGTCTAAACCTAGCATGTTAGAATAGGCCCATGTAAAGATATATACAAATTATTTCAATAGAGCTATAAAGACATCACATTCCTCCTCAGTGAGAATCATGCCTAATTTTATCCATTTCAAGTTTGATAAATTCTTGATGTTTGCCTTTGTTGTATCTTCAACTCGAAGGGTTGAACCATCTTCTAGGATAGTAGGAAATCACTTGAACTATTGAATTATGTCTGGATCTTCTATTAGGACTTGCTCTTCAACTTCTCCTAAGAATGATGAATCTGAATCCCCTAATGGGAGATCTAGCCATGTGATAAAAATAGTTAAAAATTCTTAAATAATTTGATCAAATACTTTTTGTTTCTCAAATTTGAACTCAAATCCATAGGAAAGTTCATCATTGGTGGTCTCTTGATCTAAATTCAAAGAAGAATGAACACTCCCGTCTAATAGTTCCTAAAAAAAGTTTTCACCAATAGATTAGCCTTTATCTTTACTTTTTCCCTGATCATAAAGTGCCTCAAAGAGGTTTCCACTTTGGGACCTCAATGTTTTACTTATTTATTTTTGGCTAAGGGTGTTTACTCACTCTCCAAAATAGGCTACAGGATCTAATGTGATTGAGAATCTTGATTTGTGATCTCCCAATGGAATGTTGTCTCTAAAGCCTAAGAAATCATAGGATGCCTCATCATTTTGGATTCTTGTTGATAAAAATCTATCAATTGGAGATAATATAATGGCAAAGGGTTGTGATGAATAGCCAAGGTAAGGGTACAAATGGCATTGTTATCAAATAGATTGGTTCAGCTAGGTTATCAAAAGTGAGGCTATGATCAGACTTTGCTTCACTGTCAACATCATCATCACTAGTCACTAGCGATGGAGTTTGAATAAGATATGTGGGGTCACCTCCAAGTAGTTTAAATCCAAATCTGTAAGGTCTTTCATACTTAGTCATGGAAATTGGCTCAATGGTTCCTTGTTGATTTAGTTTGAGGCCTCTTCTTTCATAATTGTGATGCTTCATGATCCTATTAGGAATAAGATACTTTGCATTTTTATAATAATCAGCTTGGTTATCATTGTATAACCATGATTCATCCCCTTCAAGAGGGTTAGGTTCTAGGCTAGATGCTAGTAAAAATGTGGCAGGTCTCATATCTTTGCTATTTTGTTTTTAATGCCTATGTGGGGTGACTTTAGGTCATCCAAAAGTTTTCATATTTTGAGGAAGATCGACAATATTGAATGTGTCATGGGTCACATAATCTCCTGATCCATTAACTGAAATGGTGAAATGATTAGAAGCTTCAGGAGGTAGCATGTGAGAAAGGGAATCTAAGGTATTAGGATCTATGTAATTATCGAGTGAAGGATCAATAAGTATAGCCTTTCTTTTATCTTACTTGGAACTTGGATTCATACCATACTAATAATTATAGCTTTGAAATTTGGCCTTAAGATGCTTTTAGTGTTCATATAGGTGTAAATCTTTTAGAATATTCACTTCCATCCCTAAGTGGGAAAACTTGATACATTGGTAGAGTGTTGACATAACTTCATGAATCTCATGTAGCCAAGGCCTACCTAAAAGCATATTGTATGATAACTCTAGATCACACACATGGCAAAGTGTATCATGGGTTAAAGGCCCAATGATAACTAGAAAATTAATGGTGCCTTGTGATTCTCTTTCTTGATTATCATATGATTTGATAGTTATCATTTCTAGCTAGAGATCTATCATGGTGTACCCAAGAAACTTGATGAGATTTAGAGACACTATATTGAGGCTAGATCCATTGTCTATAAGGACATATTTCACTTTATGCCATCTTATATAAACTTTTATGTATAATGGATTGTTATGGAGTAGGCCAAGGGAAGACATATCACTTTGGTTAAATGTGACTTGTTGGGCTGGAGCTAGATGTCCAACCAAAGCTTGTAATCTACCAGGGGATATGTCACTAGCAATAGTGGATTGAGTCAAAAACTCATTCAAGATGTTTTTGTGGATTATTGACATTCACAACAAATCCAAAATAGAAATTTGTGCTGGTGTCTTCTGCAATTGTTCCACAATATCAAACTTCTTGTCTTGGTCAATAGTGAATGTTTTATTCTAAGGTTAAATGGCTAGTTGTATGACATGCAAAGTGGTGGATGGTTATAGGCCTGGGATATTAATCTTTGACCTTTGAGTTGTGATTGTGCAATCAAGATTAAATACTAGACCATTATTGCTAGCTGTTGTTGAAAATGGTGTGGGACCAGATAGGACAAATCTCAGTTACCAATGCACTTACATGTGGTCACATGGCAAGAATGAGTTGTCACTATAAGATCCAAAAGTGGGAGTCCTAGTTTGTTGGTTTGCCTGTATGCACTCCCAAGTCAAAGAAGGATTATCCAGGTAATTTGGTTAAATAGTATTGTTTAGCAATGGTCTAGGTTGATTAGTGCTTGGTCTAGGATTAATGGATATGGTATTAATGTTACCCCCTATAATATGACCTACAACCCTATTGTAGTCATATGTAAATACATGCTAGGTTTATTGGTTGTTACCATTTTGACCTTGGTTTTGTCTATTGTTGTCATTGTGGATTCTACTAGTTTAGCCTTTGATTTTGATATTATTGATTTTGATGCTACACTGGCCATTATTGTTGCTGTTGTTGATTATTTTGCTATTGTTGATTGTTATGTTAGGGAAAATAGTTTTGATAAATCCCAAGAGTTTGATTGGAGGTGGAAGTGCCATTATCTAATGTTATTTCCCTGTTCTCCAACATATTCTCAATTAAGTACTTAGTTTGGACACATCTTCATATATTATGCCCATTGACCCAATGATAATCACATAATTCATTTTCATGATACCAATCAGGGTAAGGAATGCCTTGCAGATAATGCTTTGTTATAGTCCAACTAATCAAATTAATAGTAGCAAGCTTACAAAACACAGATTTAATGGGCTCTCCTAGGTCACTAAAGGCATGATGTGCAGACACGGTTCTCTTAGGAGGAGGGGTTTGTACTGGTAAAGGATATTGTATCGGTTTTGGTTTTTGTGCTTGTAACATTGGTTGGAGAGGTTGTTGGGTAGGAGTAATTTGTAAAGGTGGTGTGGATGATGTCTACATAGCTTGGACATAATGAGATTCAGTTACTCCATTTCACACAACATTCCTATTGTGGTTGAATTGTTTTGGTCTTTCTTGGTTATTGGCATGTGCTGGTTGTGTTGCTTGTACTTGAATAGGATGTTGTTGTTGGCCATTTCCCTAATTGGTATAATTAAGCTTGATGAATCCTTTATTGATGAGCACTCGCTTGATCAACAAACCTTTATCAATGATTTATTTGAATGTATGTGCACATTGTAGTTCCATATGATAGGTTATCTCACTATGAAAATTTTTAGTAAACACAATAGTGAATTGTTTATCTGGTAAATTATTAGTGAAATGGCTTACAAGGGCTCTCCATCACTGTAAATAACTTGCAAAACTCTCCCTATATTTTTGCTTTGCTTGTGTTAGGTCCACTAATGAAAGCTCATGTTCGAGATCATAGGAAAAGTGCTACATAAATTTATCATAAAAATCATCAAAGTCCATTACTAAATTCTTGGGTAACTTTAGAAACCACTCCAAGGCTTGTCCATCCAAGCTCCTTGGAAACAATAAGAAAAGGTATATGTCGCATATACCATTGGTTGACATGTGACAAAGAATTCATCAAATGGGCTTTAGGGTCACATTTCCCTTTGTATTTGTCAAATTTGGGTGGTTTATATCTTGGAGAAAATGGTATCTACAAATACTCCATTCTGAATGGATAGGAATACATGTCATCCAATTTGAACTTTTAGTCTACTTCCTTGCCTGAATAGCAGCAATTACATGCTTCATCTATTATAATTTTTGGGATAAGAAACTCGAAGGGATATTAGTTTGAGGGAGAACGTTAGTTTGGGTAAATGGTTGAGAGGTCACAAATGGGACACTTTGACCAGGGTATGATAAAGACACTTATTGGGGTATATTGGTTTGGTTAGGGAATGGACCAAGAATACACATACGTGGATTAAGATATACTAGAAGATTGCACATTTGGCTACATAATATTCTAGTTTGGGTTGGTGATAAAGATTTGACTTGGAGGATTTTATGGTTGGGATGGAGGGATATAACTAAACTATGCATGTTGTGGTTGAAAAAAGGCATGCTATCAAGTAATCGAACCTTATTATTGAGTGGGAACTTGTGGACCAAGATCCTGTCTCTGAATTTGTGGCACATTCTAAACCAACAGTTGTCTAGTAGGTACTTCAGAAACATGGAGACCTCCTTATTGCATGAATCCCTATGAAGAATTTAAAGTAGGTTGTAGATTTGGCATCTTCCATTGACCAATATTTGCATGTTATTGACTAGTCATTACTTGGTTTTGAATTATCATCTATAACTAAAAAAGTGCGTTCATCATTACGTGGTAAAGAGGAATATTAGTTTCCCCTGATTAAGGTGGCAATGTATTTTTCCTCTATTGGACTGATACACTAGACTGTGTCTATTATTGTGGAATACTACTCATTACTTATTGAGGAGGATTAGGATTCATCACATTTTGTCATTGAGGCATGACATTGGCCATTGTTTGATTACCTAATCTCATAGGTTTTACACTTGAGGAAGTAGTTGGTTGAGGCTGGGGTACAAAAACACCTATTCTTTAGTATGATGATCTACTTATGGGATTAACTATAGGCACATGTTGTTGACTAGTTGTTTATGTGTTAGTACCCCTTTGATCAAGATTAGATGTTGTTTGCACATTATCTACTATGTTTGGCTCACTATTTAGTGTAGAGGCCAAAGACACTTCTTCAATAATTGGTATATGCATCAAGTTATCTATAAAATTAGTTTGTACAAATAGGTCATAACTTAGATTTTATTGTCAAGTTAATTCTATCAACACTCCTATTAAAGAAACTAGGTCAATGAGAGGCTTACTTACCATGTTCATCTGATTGAAATCATGTGCTAAATTCAAGTAGGTTTGGTATGTTATTTGCTTTTGGTTAAAGTGATCTTCCATGATGTTTTTGCCTTGATTGGTATATTGGGGTCTTGATACGTTATTTAGAATAGAGCCATCGGATTTCTAGAAGAACCCTGTTGATCATAAATGATATTATGGGGCACTTTTACTAGACTTGGTAAATTATCATGGGGGAAGTCTACTGAGAACTTGGCCCCTACCTCTATGGCTCTAACCAAAATCTCATCTTTGTTCTGTAACAAATGTCGCTCAAATAAAAATAGATCATACGTAGAAGTTTTATTGGTAGAGTATGACTACTGAAGAATTGGCTCATCCACTATGAGTATTATAGATAGATATTGCATGGTTTGTTCTTAGTCATGTTTTGAATAAGGTGGGGTGTTAACTAGATGGTTAGCCAAAGGATCTTGGCTTTGTGCCCATGATTAAGTATTATAAAAGGGATAAGAGTCCATCTCATAAGCAATATTATCCACATAGGGGTCTTGTACCATTGTTTCTTTCATAATTGCATTGTTAATCCCTGGATTGTACATGAGTCCACTATGAGTGTAGGAATACATGTTGGGATCCATAATCAATGATTTGTGATAAAAGGTCAAAAAGTTATACAAACTCTAAAAAAGATAGAATCTAAAATAAATGATGCCTCAACTTGGTCTAGATTTATCAAAAGGATTAAAAGGTTTACGCAAAGATTTGTGAGGAAACAAGCTAGTGTAAAATATATAATAATTCACTATTCACACAAAGATAAGCAAATAAATTGACCGAAAAATCAAAATGCTAAACTCTAAGGTTGAAGTGTTTCAAATCAATCTAATTTAGGAATTTAAAAGCTATTAAGTCTTTTGGCCAAATGTGGCATCAAAAACTAGGCTCAAATAAGGCATGTGCTAGGACTCTTGACCAAATGGCATCAAAAGCTAGACTTTGAAAATAGATGAAAGTTTTAATCTAATGGATTTGAAACACTTCTAATAAACACTAAGAATTTGATTCTTGGTCATGAACTTAATCAACTAGGTATAAGGTATGAAACAAAAGGCACTTTAACAATAGTTTATTTTCTCATAAATAATGGTATAAAACTTGGTTATTTTTGACAAATAATCTATCCAAAGGTGAATATTATAACCGTGCTTTAGACAAAGGATCAAAATTACACTTAGATTGGCCTAAAAATGTAGGAACAAATTTGAAATTCAATGTAAGAGGGTCTATGAAATAATATTTGAAGTGTTTTGGGTAGTGTAATGATGTTACACTACCCAAAAGGTGTGATAAAAAAAATTATTTCCAAGACTCTCTAAGGCAAAGACATTTTTCCACAATTTTGATAGCATAACACTACTTTTATTGACTCAAAATGTTGTGGTGTATATACTCAAAGTGCAAGTGTTTAGCACAAAATGTCTTAAGTCTATCAAGTGATGATAATGATTATGAGTCTTAAATAGCCTTCAACCCAAATTGGAAATTAAACCTAAGTTCCCTCAAGGTTAGTGCAAATGGTGAACCCACTTAACACATCAACCCTATAAACTTGTAAAGGTGTCATTTCAAATTTAGATTACAAGTGAAGGACTTAAACAACTTTGGTAAAGGTCTAGACTCAATTGGGCAGCATAACTGTGTCAAAGTGGATGATATGACTCTCAAGCTTTTGATGAACTTTAAACAAGGAAAATTGATGATCTCATGCGAGCAGCATAATGCTTCTTTATTCAAAGAAAAATGAGAACCATGTGTTTGGTTTGGATTTATTTTTTTACACCAAGTTTTGACTCCAAACAAGAATTTAATCTAGGACAAGACCAACTAATTAATCACCCTTAGATCCTAAACTGACAAGGTTACTTGGTATTATTAGAATCCATCAATATACGTCATTTGAGAGGATTTTAAGTGTTCATCCAAAAGTAAATATGTATTATATAGTAGGGTTTTTACACCCCCCCCTTCTCTCAAATGATAGTACTATGACATGGAACTTAAGATGTACCTTGCACCAATAATACTTTGATGACAAGTGGGGATTTGTCTAAGATATAACAAGTTTCCAAACAATCTAGGGGAATCAATTTCACAATGAATTTCATGCCAAATAATGCAAAAGACAAGCATATATTTTGGGTTTGTATCATTTAGCTTGATACAAAAAGGTCTAGTCTTTTTTGCAACCACTACATCCTATTGTTCACTTAATATAGTGCGATGTCCAAAGTGCCACTATGTCCCATTTGAAACTCCAAAGGAACCAAATGAAGTCAATGTCAGGAGATTAAACCCCAAGTCAAATCTTCCCTAAATAACTTGCGGGAGGTGATGAAGTCCCCCTTTCAAGCCAAGATACATAAAGATAAATAAAGCATGAAAGTAGAAAGACTTTAGGGTCATTTTCAAGATCACCCTAACTTTGACAAATTTTTGGGGAGTGCTTTAGGTGACATTCTTTCCAATCCTTAGACTAGGCTACTTGTAATAAGAATGGAACTTTTGATTCCAAGGGTTCCTTATAAGGGACAAATGGAAGATCATATATGCAACATTCCTCTTTTTTCCAAACAAAATCTAATTAAACAATTATTGCAAATAAAAATTGATAAGTGTGTTATATTTTAAGCCCAAATAAAATGTTTGGTGGTGTTCATTTGACCCCTTGGTCTTAGTTGCAAACTTTGAAAACATTCACAAAAACATTTAAATTCTTTGTTAAACATTCAAAACAAGGTTCCTATTCAATTTTTAAGAATGCAAAGGTGATTTAAAAATGTTTTAAGCAAGATTTAAACTTGGTCCTATAGAAAAATTGTTAGCATGTCTTTTAGCTTTGAATCTCTTTTGAGTTTGAAACATTAAACTTTGAAAAAGTAGCTCTCGAGTCTATGTTTTTTGAAAAACACAGTGACCGATGTTAGTCACTCTAGATAACCAAGATCTAATTGATGTTAGTTTTGCTGACCAACATCAGTTACATCAGGTAACTGATGTCAGTATTTCCTATCGATGTCAATTACTATGTAAAACTATGACAACCAAAAATGGCAAAATAAAGTTAGAAAATCAATTTTCAAGAGTTTTAAGGGCTCAAATAAATATTTTAGAGTTGAAAAAGGATCTCCTTCAAATGTGAGATGCATCTAGTCCCACCAAGTGTGCCATTATGTGATCTAGGAATTTGACTCAAGAGAGGATGGTTTTTATGGTGTTAGTTTCAAAATGAAAACAAAATGAAATAAACACACTAATAGTATAACATTTATAGGCCTATAAACTAGGGAGAGCATAGTTAACAAAATTAAATGATAAACACAACTAAAAAGCAAGGAATGAAAACACAAGAATTCCTTCACCTTCCTTGGATGCTCAAAATACATTTGTAGTAGTGGCTTGCTCAGCTTGTGCTCATGAAGTCTTCATCAAAGGAGGCTTGGTTATCTCCTCTTCTCCTTGGCACCTTTGGCTTATGGCTTGGCTTGGATTGGCATCAATTTAGCATGGTAACAATAGTATAAATGACTTATTGAAGATATTTGTGCATTATAAATTTGCACTAAAATAGCTTAGAAATGATGTTGTGAGGCCTCCTATTTATAAATTTTTGAGAATGTCTAGAATCAAATTGAATCATCCATCTCAAGATTGAGATGTGTGGTTGAGGATTAATTCAATTCTTATAATTAAATTTGTAATTATCCTCATCACGACATTAGAAGAAGGGAAAATTAAGAGGCATGGAGGGCATCATAGAAGGCATTAATGAGACATGGAGGGCATGAATCCTGATATTTGTGGTATTTATAGCCTAGGGATGTCTTCCCAAGAAATGAGGTCACTTGATGATGCAGATATTCAATATTCATTTCCAAAAAAAATATTCAAATTTTTTCCATGGAATTATTAATTATGCCTTGATTTGGATTAATTATCTCTTAAGCATGATTAAGCACTTTGTGCATAAATTACCCAAATTAATCAGAATGTCTTGATATTGGTCCAAAATTTGATTGGATTAGAATTGGAAGGCAATGTTAGATGGATTGGAATTGTATTCTCATTTAGGATGTTTCCAACAACAAATAACAAAGGCACATGTCTTATACTAAATATTTGATAGGGAAGAGCAATCTAGAGCACCCAGGTGCAAATTTGGCATTTTGACTCAAAATGAACTGATCAAAGTTAGCTGGCCCATAAATTGCATTACCCAATATAAGGATATTCTGGCCAAAATTAGAACTTGAATATGTCAGTTTCACATTATTTAGCATATTTTAGTGTTTTTAGGCCAAATTATGCATTTTAGGTGGAAGTTAGCCAAAAGCCTAATTGGAGGTTATCAATGGCTAGGTTTAGGTGTCTACACTTTAGACCCAAAGGCATGACCCAATAATAGAAAGTCCCCCATGAGGTAATGAAAGGTTTTTTCTGCTAATCCTCAAAAACAACCAATATTTGACTATAACCTGAGAACCCATCCATAAGTGATATCATCTCATGGCCAATTGTTAGATCAACAAATTGGTCGATACTTGGCAAAGAGAAGTTATACTTTAGACAAGTGAGGTTTAATTCATGGTATTCGATACAGATGTAGATTCCCCCTGTCACTTTTGTGATAGGATCAATATTGGAAACCCATTGCGAGTAGTTGATGGGTTGAATAAAGTTAACAGAAAGGAGGCATTGGAGCTCTTCTTTGACAAAAAGGGCAATATGAAGGTGCATATTGCAAAGCTTTTGCTTAATAGGTTTAGCATTTCAATTGGTGAAAAAGTTGTGGGTGATGATAAAGGGGTCGATACCAAGCATGTCATTATAATAACAAGTGAAGGCTTTGCTATGGTTATTAATAAATGTGGTATAATTTGCTTGCTCAGAGGAATCCAAAGACTAACCAATCTTAAGGATGTGAGGGTTATCATGAGAGGGAAAATTAATGTTAATGGTTGATTCATTTAATATAACCTACATTTTGGATGGGAGTAATCATTAGATATAGGAATCATCTACACTAATGTATGTGAGAATAACATCATCTAGACATTGGATAGTGTTGATAGTGGGAGAATTTTCATCAATCATTTCAAGATAAATAAGAGGAAGGGACCTTGTTTCCTTACCCTGATGATAGGTGAGGGGCCCCAAATGGATTGAATTTATTGAAAAAAAATTAGGAGGTATAGATACTTCTGATTTGGTAGGTGATGGTGAAGGAGAGGATGGAGAAGGAGAGATTGGCTCTTTGACAATTGGTATATAAGAAGTTTTGGTGAGTTTAGTTGGTTTATCATAACCCACTCCATGCCTCTTTTTGGCATTTTCAATGGTTTTACTGGTAGGATATTTAATGGGTGTATGAACACCCTACTCGTAATGACCCAAACCAAATCCTTTCTAGGAACACCTATAAATATAGGTGTGAGTGAATCTAGGTTTGCTCAAGAAAGAGAATTTACAGGTAAATGGTTGTGGTGAAGAGGATGGATTGTTGATAGTAGGAGCCTAATCAATTCCCCTATATGTGAAATTAGTTTGAAGACTAGGGGGTTCATATAGGATGATCATCCCAATATGAGGATCATAATTAGGGTGCATATGAATCTTTCCATACTCTTGTGGAGTATGGAACATGTTGAGTGTCAAGAAATGATATTCTCTGAGTAAAAAACACTTGAAAGTTTCCTCTATGGGGTCTTTGTCGAGAATTTGTGTCACTGGTATCTATGTAACTAGGGTAGTGGAATTTGTGGAAGCTTTAGAAGTATCATGCAGAGAAGATGATGTCTTTAATAGAATGAGAACATCACTGGGACTATAAGTCATGTTGCATATTTTGAAAGTAGGTGGGTCGATGGGAATAACATGCACTTGCCCATTATGCTCAAACTTAACATAGTGGTGAAAAGTCGAGGGCACACATGTCATAGCATGTATCCAAGGTCACCCAAGTAGTATGTTGTATTGGAATTCTCCTTTTACAACATACAAGATCTCAATAATTATGTGGGGACCCACATAGATATGCAATACAATAGTATCCACTATAGTAGTTGTGGTATCATTAAAGGAGCAAAGCACTGCATTGGTTTGAGACATGTAATTGTTAAGAAGGGTTAATTGTTTATAGGTATGGGTGGAGATAATATTAATATTAGCTCCCCCATCGATCATGACTCTTTTGACATGAGTTTGATTGATATATCTGGTGATAAAAAGGGTAGAATCTTGATCTTTAGGTTGTTGAAGTGGAATTTTTGAATCACTAAAGGAAATCCAAGAGATGGTGTTAAGAGAGTTGACCAAAGCTACAAGAGGTTGGGGATCATTAGGTTATACCTAAACACTTTAAATGCACTAATCAAAGCTTGATGGTGTTGGGGTGAGTTTTGGATTAACTCATATAAGGACATTTTTAGAGGGGTTTGGTGAAGTTATTTCACCATCAAATTTTGAATAACTTTTGAAGATGTTGGTTTTGGGACACCCAAGATGGAAATATTGGGATTTAGAGGAGGAATGTCTTTGGAGAAGGGATGAGCCCAAGGGTCAGTGACCTTTTCCTTACCTTTATCCTTTTGATTTTGTGACTGCATGGCCACATTAATCATGTTGATCTAAAACATAGGTGAAGGAGGTGGTAAAAGGGGTAAGACAACTTCTTTAGATTTGAATTCAGGTGGAATGGTATGAAGTATTGTGGATACCAGGGGTGGAATAATAGGAAGTTTAATGGGAGTATCAACAAAGAGAGTGTCAACATCAAAGTGTTTTCAGATGACTACCATAAGAGCTTTACAACTCTTAGTATCATGTCTAGGTAAATGATGATATAGACACACTTGTGTATCATCAAACTAAGATGGCTTCGGTATAAGAGGAATATAAGGATTAATGAGAGGAAGAGTTATTTTATAGGATTGTAACAACTAGCGTAGGAAAAAGATTTGAGAGCCTGTGAGTGGGCTAGCACTTGTTGTTGTAATAGGAGTGGACACCTTATTTAGTTTAGGAGTCATAAGGGTGATTTTGTATGGCACCTTTTTAGGTGGTGATGGAACCACATGTTTTACTGACACTTTCTTGGTATTAGGTATCAAGGTGTTAGATGTGAAAGTCTTACTAGGTGGTAGATGTAGTAATAGAGGTAACTTAACCTTTTGTTTTGCTTTGATCAGTGATACTCGAACTAAAGTAGAGGGATGTGGTCCCAAAATTGATGACAAAGTTGAGGGTAGAAGAGGGAAGGATCAATGAGATATAGGAAGCTTAAAATTCTACCTTAGTTCAGGTTGTAACTCTAACTTATGGTTGGAGAGTTAGATCTAATTTTACCTATGGATGAATTAGATTAAAGATCGAGCAAATGCTAAAAGACTAAAACTACTTTAATGTGGTAGATGCCTACGAGGGTGAGGGTTCTAACATAAAAGGATGATCTTCTAGTGTTTTTGGTGAAGAATCTCTAACTTTCTCAAAGACCTTGGGGTAAAGGGTAGTGAGAGGGTTGGTAGTAAAGGTTAACACTCATTGTTTAGGATAAGGAGTTTTAAGTCTATCCTAAAATGCCACATGATCTAGCTTCATGGAGTCAAGAAAATCTATATTTTTCACTAATCATGAGAAAGGTTTAGATGAAGTTGACATAGGACTTACGGTTGCTTATTTAGAAGGATTAAGTGATTGAGAAAGAGGGAAATGGTTGGTCTTTGCTACCTTAGGCTAAAGGCAAGAAACAGATATAATAGGGTCTTCTTCGATAGAGATAGGAGAAGAGGCATGGTCTTCTAAAGGTGGAGGAGAGGTAGGTGAAGAAGGCTCCTCAAGGGGATAGAGCATAGGTATAATTTCTCCCTCAACATGTGGGTGAGGAATAAGTAAAGTGTGATCTTATATAGGTAAAAGAAGTGGTAAAATTGGTTGAATCAGAGTAGGCACAATAGGTCTCTCATCTAATATAAGAGTAGATAACATTTGCTCTTCTAGGTGTAAAAGAGGACTTGATGGGGTACTACTTCCTATTGGTAAAGGAGAGGTAGGATAAGAGGGTTCCTCAAGAGGGTATAACATAGGAATGATGTTACCCTCAACATGTAGTTGAGTAATGTGTAAGGCGTGGTTTTCAAGTGGTAAGAAGATAGGTAACATTGTTTTAAAATGAACTGTCAATATAGGCTCCTCTTGTGGTAAAAATAGTGGTAAAGGAGGCTCTTCCTCATGTGGGAGTGGAATGGGTGAAGTAGGATCTTCTACTTGAGGAGGACAAATGGGAAAAACAAATTCCACTGATTGTGTGGAAGGAGTAGGTAAAATGGGTGCCTCTTGTTGTGGGAGAGGTTGGACTAGAGGTAAAGGAAAGACCATATTAACTGTATGGATATTATGATCACATGAGTTATTAGTCATGGTCTGAGCAATATTTTTATTGGGTGATTGGTTCGGAAAAATCTATTTGAACACATCTATATTTTGATTAATAGGTGCATTATGGTTATCTAAGATGAGATCATTCCTATCAAGCATGCCTTGAAAAATGTTATTAAATGTTTTATAGTTATTATAATTATGGTCTTTTACTTGATGGTAGCCGCAAAAATCATCCTCCTTGTACCAAGGTGGAATAGGATGGGAGGGGTCAAACTGTATAGGAGGCTTTATTTGAGGAAGGATTATGGCTCCCTATTGTAATAGTTTTTCCAAAATGGAAGTATATGATTCTCTAATGGGAGTATATTGTCTTTGTTCATACCATTTCTGGAATTACTTGGTCAAATTTTGGGAAGTCAAGGAATTAGGTTGGTTTGTGGTTATGAAATAAGCTAATTTAATGACCATCACATTAGCAAAGCCTTTAGATTTTTGTTTAGAAGGAGAATTTTTAGAAGAAGAGGAGTCATTTGATTTTTAATTGGTGTTCTTAATGTGCAACTTGACTCTATCTTCATCTATAGCCCTAATCTTGAGTTTTTGTGCCATTGAAGGCTTCATCAAATGTGTATAAAGTTTGTAATTGGAGTGTGGATGAAATGTGCTTAGCACATGCCCTTGAGAAGAGATCAATAAGCCTAGGTTTGGGTAAAGATAAGGAGAGTTTATTGATTAAGCCTCTCCAATGAGCGACAAATTCTATGATAGACTTGTAATCAAATTGTTTAGTAGAATAAAGGTCCATAATAAAAACCTTTTTAGAAATGTTGATAGAGAAATGGTCTAGGAATATTTGTGCAAGTTGGATAAATGAAAAAAAGGAGTGTCGAGTTAAATATCTATACCAATCTAGGGTAGAACCCAAAAGAGACATAGGGAAGGTAAGAATTAGTAATGCATCATCATGCCCTATTAAATAAAAATCATGTCTAAATGCTCACAAATGCTATTATGGATCCTCTTTACTTTATAAATGAGTAAATTTGGGGAGTTCTCATTGGCTTGGATAAGGGTGAATAGGCACAAAAGTATGGATGGGCTCATTGCATATCTGTTCCTAAGATAACACATTTTTTGAACCTGACACAGATGTCTCTAGATTAGACATCTTGTCCATCAACATCTTAATGAGGTCTAGAGGAGGATTAGTTTGGAAGATACCCCTAAGTTATAAGGAACTTGATAAGAGGTAGAGGTAGCATATGACATAGCCTATTGTGGTTATGTTGACACAACATAGGGATAATGACTCATAGGCTGGGGGGCATAAACAAAAGGGGTTTGTCACGTTGGGTTAGAGATAATTCTTTGGTTAGATGTTGTTATTATAGGTTAGGTTGTTGGAATGGTTATATTAGGTGAAGGGTGAGTCATAACTCATGTAATTATAGGTTCAAGAGTAGACGGGATGGGTACTACCAAATTTTGAAATGGGGTTAGACTTGACTAAACTGCTTGTGGTTGTGAAGGTAGGGAAGTCACGCCAGGGTTTAGGTAGTTGGTGATGATGAACTTTGGACATTGTTTATGGTTGGGTTACTTATTGAAGTGGTGGTTGGAGTAACCATGGGAAACATAGTGGAGATATCTGAAAATGAAGTTGTCTCCATAAAATAAGTTGGCATACCATATAGTGGGCCACTCGAAGAATTGCGAGTTTGGATCATGACAAGGTAATGCTGAAGGGCTGTCACATTATGATCAAGAAATTTAGAAAAATCTTGATCTCCTTTAGGCACAATGGGAATTTAGTTAGGGCTAGGATTATGTTCTATATCTGAAGTATGCTCCATGATAGAATTGGTGACAAGAGGGGAAGGTGGAGGTGGTTGCTGACTTGCATAATCAGCAATAATTTTGGCTTGGATTTGTGTCAATACCATACAAGAAGAAGTATAAATAACCTTAATACTTTGTATTAGTGATAAAATAAGGAAAAACTAGGTTTGGGTGTAGGTAAGTAAGTTGTTTTAGCTTGATTTTTTTTAGCAAAATAAAATTACATAGTTGTCGATGTCAGTCACTTGATTGATATTGATAGGTTAAAGTCTACTAACATTGGTGGGTTTAACCGATGTCGGTCACTGTGAAGTCCTTAGAGATGAAAAATATAATGTTTTATAAACCCAGAGGTAAAACTTAGGTAAAACAAAGGATGTAAGAGGTCTATATGAGGAGTATGAACAATCAAAAAACTTGATATAATAGGTTATATAACTTGAGTATTATAAATGGTGTTGATTTTATAAATTAATGAAAAAACATCCTTACCAAATCCAAAATATAGAAGGTAAAAGAAAGGTAGAAAAAGAACATATAGAAACTAATTATTAACTCCTAGAGATTAATTTTAGTCTCATGTTGGCTTATACCTTAATTAGATAGTGAGATGAGAGTTTAGTTACCAAAGGTACTAGAAAGCAATCTAGAGCTAGTTTCAGGTTAATTTTGGTGCTCAAGAGGAAATCTATGTTGGACTAGGTACGTGGCTTGTTATAGGAGCTTGCTCCCCAAATTTTATGGACCTAAAGCTAAGCTAGGCCAATTAGACAAAATATACCTTCTACCTAGATTTTATACTCCACTAGAGAATGTAGTGGGTTCTCCCCTTGATAGTGAAATCCAAGCAGGATAGCTAGGTAGGGTAAGGTGATCCACCAAGTGATGAAATCCTAATGGGCCTTATCTTAGGTGAGTTAATATGTTTGTTTTGGTGAGTGTGATTTGGTTGTGTGACATTGGTGTACTACAATTCATTCATAATGCTTGTAATTAACTAGGTGAGCTAATATGCAACAATCAAATAATGAAGTGTAGTAAGTTTTATTTGAAGTGTTTCAATTAGAATAAAAACAATGATGAAAATAAGAGAAGAGAATGAATTACACTATCCTAATGTGCATGACATAAAGAGATAAAGAAGAGATTCTTTTTAACTTATAATAAAAATGATAAGTTTCTTTTAGAGGCAAAAGAAAGAGAAGAGTGGCAAAAAAGAAGAAATTTTAGTTTATTGCCTTTAATCAGAAAATAAAATGTTGAATAGTTCATTTTGAGGAAAAAGAGAAGGAGAAAGTGTAAGGAATAAAACTTTCACTATAATGCACCTATATGAACTTTTAAAATAAGCAATGAGCTCAAGGAAAACTCTAGTGTCCCATCAGGCGTGCCAAAAATGTTTCACTAAATTTTAAATCTATTTGATGTTTAAGGAGAAACAGAGATGAAGGGTAGGGATTAGAGATTAGAGAGAACCTAGAATGGTTGCACACCATATCCAAATGATGTTGATCACTCCTATTTAGCTAGGAAGGACTACCTACAAATAAGAAATCACTACCACCAAAATATTTATTAGTAGATATATGAGTGGGCTGCCAAGCTACACGCTTGTTCCTATAAGTATTAAACTTCCTTCGGGATAATCTAATTTTTGAAACAAAATGGTAATGAATAACAAAATTAAAGAGAGAGTAAGAGAGAGATATATCTGTACCATTCTTATAATCTAAATACAACAGAGAGTGACACAGTGCAGGTAATGTGAGTTGTTTATGTTTTTGGATGTTGTTTGGGCATGTTCAATGAGGTTAGTGGAAATACAAAATCACTAATGTCAGTTAGGCTACCAATGTTAGTAAGATATATGATCGATGTTGGTTATGTGATTAATGTTGGTAGGGGCAATAGGTTCTCAGGAGGTTACAAGAGACTTTTCTGAGTTGGAAGGTGCATGTGGTTAGGTTTATGAGGTTGGGAAGAGTCATAAGGGAGTAAGCAAGACTCAAGTGGGTCTAGACAGAGGGTTGGTATGTTTTTAGTAGGGTTAAATAGGTGAATGAGTTTTACAACTCTTTTTAGGGAGATTTGGGACATTCATAAAATGATAAATAGTATAATGTAAAGTAATTTTAAAATGACTGTTTAAAAGAATTATAAAACTTAGAGATATACTAAGTGTTGATGTGGTATATTACACCCTTTTAAGGGATTCTTAGCTATTTTTATCTGTGTGACACAATTGAGACATCATTTTTGTTGTGGGTAGCAAACGTGAGTGATGAATCTCTAGATTAGGGGCTAGTTCCCCTTGATGCACCTTGAGGCCCTAGATTTCCTACTTTAACTACTTGAGGGGATGAAAAGGGAGAGAAAAATACTAAAATTAGAACCTAAACTATGTGGTGATGCACCAAATGGATGATCTACTTAGCTTTGAAATACATGTTAAATCAATACAAGCTAGTTTACACTTCACTCAAAATGAGACCTTTCTTATAACAATGTTTCAACAGGGGGTCCTATAGAGAGATAAGAGAGGAAAAAACTAGCACAAATGGTGTTTTGAGACACACTATTGTATAGCCTATTCACTTGCCTATACTTCATCAGACACTTCCTGTGACCTTCAACAAAAGAAAACACAAACACTACAGACTAGACACTATTGGGGTTAGCACATGAAGGTAGAGAAAGAGACCACACTTTCACAAAACTAACACCCAAATGTATGCTCAGTGCAACACTCAAAAGAACATAAAATATTTGTCTTATATTCAAGGTAAAATTTTGCAAGGCTTCACCATACAAGGTGAGAGATCCTTTCCTCAAATGAGAAATTACAATATATAGAGTGTTGGAACTAGAAGCTGACAAATCCATAGGAAAGGAGACCCATGCTGAGTCAAACATCTATTGAGATATAAGGCCATGTTGTTGTCATGTTTTCTATATTTGTATATGGAAACCATGTTTTAGGCTATCCAAACCACTACCTTTATTGTCTTTGGCTTACAAAAGTATGTGCTACTCCTTCCAGCAACTGACAAAGCCATTCTGAAGTTTTTATGACTAGACTATGGTTTCTTCAATGCCTAGGCATGACTTGGATACACATTAAAATCTTGGCTTGAAAACATAGTTGCACCTTCTATCATTTGAAAACCAATCCTTTTATTAGTTTCAAGTAGAGACTATTTCACCTAAGTTGATTTACTCTTCTTGCTAATGACACCTATGCCATTGTCTTGGTCTGGTTGGTCCTTAGGTCTGCACTTTTGACTTGTCATGCTACTTGGAATGTTTTGAGCTTTTACTTTATTGTGATACATGGCCATATTCTAGGTTACCTACCTTATTTTATTTTACTTTGTTATTTCTCTTTGCCTTAGCTTTTACCCTTTTGTCTTTAACCATTTGGGTTCTCAAGTGCTTGTTATTTCTTGGGCCTTTGTATTTATCTTTTTCATTTTCTAAACTTATCTGAGCTCTTGAGTCTTCATATTTTTTTCTCACTTCTTCCCTTTTTCCTTATTTTTTCCTTTGGGTAGGCCTATCTTCACCATGTCCTTCAGACAAAATGTTTGAAATATTTCCTTCAAATATTTTGTCCAAAGTATTTCCTTTCATCTTTCTTCTGCCTTAGTAGACCTTTCAGCTTTTGGTAATGTCAAATTTATTTGAAAAAAATGTTTGAAAGAATTTCTTCGAACATTTTGTCTGAAGGAATTCTCTTTTGGGCTTGCCTTTGCTCCTTTATTTCTTAAAGTTCCATTTGCAAAGGTTTCTCCCATCCAAAAGTACCCTCTACAAGGGAAGGTGCCCTTCAAAAACTCTAAAAATGACCCTTCAAAAAAGTGAAAAGAGTCCTCTTTCTTGACCAAGTGCCCTCTACAAAGACACTTACCCTTTGAAACTTTTTCAATTTCCCTACACACAATTGAAGTGCCCTCTAAGGAAATTCCTTGCCTTTGCAAGCCGCTTAGACTAAATCAGGTCCTTGGAAAGAACTTACTGATAAAGTTCCTTAAGTAAGGCCTCTTGACAAACCTGAATGTTTCTTCTAGACCCTTTTAAGTTCTCTAATGCATCCTAATTTAGACTTTGGATCTGTTCTAACTTATAAAATTTCATGAGTTAGACCACTCAACAAACCCGATTATAACTGTCTTCACCCATTCAAGTTTTTGGATTGCTTTTGCTTGTAAAACAAAATAAGTAAATTCATTTGGAGAACTTGATTTGGTCTTGCAAGACCAAATCAGGTTTTGCAAGTGACTTTACTTATGAACTTTTCACAAGTAAAGTGGATTACAAAACCTAGAATGCACTATGGGGACCAAGTAATTACATTTGGAAAGCTTTAAGTAGTGCCCCTGGACAAACCTAAAATACATTTGGTTAAACAAAATGAGGTAAACACTTGGTTTTTTTCATGGAACAGGTCTGACAGGGAACCTTGATGAATGATTTTAGCCAAAACATGGATTTAATACTTATGGACAAAAGAGGGGGTGCCCATTTTTTACTCTAAATGACCAAAAAATGGTCAACACTTAGCTGGTGGAATAGATTAACCATGAGTGTTGGATATATGGCTCTGGTGAGGCATGTTGAAATAATAAGTGAATAGAAAGACAAGCATGTGATGTCAATTCATAAGAATCCAAGCTTTGTGAAGAATATCAATTCCTAATCTAGATTGATTTGTGCAGAGTAACGATAAGCCTGGATGTAGAAAGTTGAATGCTAAAACTTGTATACAAATTATTGAGTTTTTGAATTTCTGTTGACCTAAATACTAGACTGAAATTTGTCTTAAGTAACTAATGTCGATGATCCTACTGATGTCAACCATGGGTTGACTGACATCAGTGGCATGAGAATAGGTAAAAGGGCTATTTTAATCCTATTTTCTATTTTTTCTCCTGCGAAGTGTGGTATCCATTAGGAAACAATAGAAATGTGGGGTTAAGAAGGACATAGTTAGTTAGGAATTTATGTTTGGGTGATCAAAAGTCATGGGTAGTTATGATTAGGGGACTAAGCCTTGAGGTGACTCAGAGGGTAAAATTAGTCATAGGATGAGGTGGCCAGGTAAGATGGTATAAGTAGTTTTTAATTAACTTAATTAAATATTTTAAATTAATTAAATGTGTGAGGGGTAAAAGCATGGGTTAGGAAGACTAATTATTAAAAGGGGATCGAGGGGGGTTTCAACATAAGGAGTTATGCATGTGGGTAACATAATTTTGTTGTCTAAAGCATGACTTTTGACTTAGATACAGTCTTATGGAGACTAATTGTGTTGGTGATGAGGATATTATAAGCCATTTGGAGTATATGAGGCATGATTTCATCCTCATCAACAACCCTATCTACTTATACATTAAAATAGGAACTACTATATTGCATGTCACCAGATGTTATGGCCTCATGAATGAATTCAATATCCTTAAAGACTATTGAATTACCATTTTAAAATAGAAAGTCATCATTCTCAGAGAAACCACTCTTACCTAGAGTAAAAGGACCTAATTTTACCATCTTTTGAAATACTCCAGGTAGTAATCAATGTCTTTTATATCTTTATGCAAATTTCAATATCTAATAATGGTGGTTGGGAATTGAATTTGCAAATGACTTGAGCTTTTTCAAATTTTGAAAGCATAGATAACAGAGAAAGCAAACACGTATAGTTTAAAATTCAAATAGAAATATCCTTGATTATGTAGCCATTTGAAAAATTGTTTTGATTAATGCAATGTTGATGTTGATCCTGGTTCATGTCATATTAATGGAAAGATTTTCAACATTGCATATATTTAAAACAATCTTGAAACTATTGATTTTTATAATTAATTACACCAAAATTTGATTTATCTTTAATTTGAATTTGATTTTCCATCAATTTCAGCTTTAAATCTAAAGTTTTCCACCTTTCAACATGTGGTTACCACCTCAGATCTAGTTAGGTACTTGTGGGGCATGAATATGACTAAGCTACCTAGTTGACTCAAAATCTAGACATATGACACCTTTTGATTACCTCATGGACCCTCAGAATGTAACTTTGTTTGATGAATCATTTGCATCTCACCATGTGGCATATTTCAATTCATAACAAGCTCCCAAGTGGTGATTTTCAATTTTGATTGGTCATGGGAGTACCATGCATTGATCTCATGGGTAATTGCATCTTTATTTACTAGGTCTCTCTCATGGGAAATCATAGCTTTCCTTTTTAGGCATCACTTTCATAGGTAATCATAGCTTTACTTGTCAAGTGTCTCCTTCAAAATTATTTTGGATAACTATCAACAACTTGGCACTAATCAGATGGCTCGAGTAGAGCCATGCATCCCTCTCAAATATGATCTCATGGATATCAAATAGCAACAGTGTGGGAATGACATGTGGCATCATCATATAAGCCCAAAGGAGACACACATCATTCTCATGGGATTTTGTTTACTCTTTTACCAAGTGTCATTATTGAAGGGCACCTTAAATAGTTGCATGTCATCAAACCTTGATTAGATGGCTTAGGTGTAACTACATATCTACCTTGCGAGATCTCATGGGATTTGGATGGATGTAATGTATTGTAGAAACATGATGACCTCAAATCAACCCAAGAGGGATATGTGTTCACTCAGAGGGTTACTTGGGTTTGGTTGGTCATGGTTAAGACACGTAGTGGCATCTTGAGGGCTTTTTCACTATGGCAAGATGTGTGAGAGATGCATGGTGACTTGAATTGGATGGTTTCACTTGTGGGGGCTAAGATCCTAACATGTAGCCTTGAGATTTAAATTCTAATGGCTAGTTTCTCATGAGCTCTCTAGATGATGCCACATATTTCATGAACTTGGTAGATTTGCTTTAGGTGTCTTGGGTGGGATACAATGAATCCCTAAAGCATTATGGGGATCGATGAGGTAGACATCTATATATTTAGGTTGTAGTCTAAACTTTGAAATTCTGCAAGGCATCGTAAACTATAACTTTAATTTAATGTCCTACGAGGCCAAGTGAGAAACTAAGTTATCTTCTTGAAGATGTCATAGCCCATCTTAAGCAAATTTAAACAAGTTTTGAAGCAAAACTTAGCAATAAAATACCTTAAACATAGCATAATGTTAATCAAATAAAACCC
This sequence comes from Torreya grandis, assembly GCA_037957365.1. Lineage (NCBI taxonomy): Eukaryota > Viridiplantae > Streptophyta > Pinopsida > Cupressales > Taxaceae > Torreya > Torreya grandis. The sequence goes on along the minus strand of JARHVA010002360.1, from coordinate 610,001 downwards.
AGTGAAACTTGTGTTTATGTCAATTGGAGAGCTAGGTAGTGCTTTCTTAGCAAAAGTATGTTTGCATATCATTGAACCATCCATGGTCAATAAATCATTATTGAATAAAACATGAAGAAGACTCATAATAATTTGAATATTTATAAGTATCAATACATATTATAAAATGAATGATCAACCAAAGATTACAAAAGTATTAGTAATGGTAAATTAAATCAAATCCATATGCAGTCAAATGAACTAATACTCTTAGCATCTTGGAAATTTTTTAAAATTGAAGAAAGGAGGGTCCCCATTCTAAGAATAGGGGGATGTTGATCATTAATAAATGGAAACCTATATGGGGAAACATTACAAAATTTTATAATCTATATATTCTATTCAAAGATGAATAAAAAATTAGTTATCTCATTGTGATGTTTAGTTAGTATTAAAACTATTTTTCAGAATTAATGAAAGCACATAGGCTTGAAATAGTGTTTAAACCTTGTAGACAATCATACTATGTGTGTGATTTGAGTTTCCTTAACCATTTCCACTAGGTTCAAAAATGATAAGTTTCAAGTTTTAAGACATCAGACATGAAATGACTCAAGCATTCTTTAGATTTAATATAATTATATTTTACTTAGTTGAGGATGGCTTGGGTATTGCTTTCTTGCTAGCCATGCACCCATAGCCCTGATAGAGATACCTTTGGCTCCACTTTAGGCCTTGATCTACTACCAATCAAGCATTCATAGCCCTAATAGAGATTGCTTAAATCACCATTCATGGAATCTAAAAGTAGTTTATGATTTCACTTCATGATGTATCATTTTTTTCATTTTTTATGCTTACATTCATAAACCATAATGATTGGGAATTAGAATTAGCTAGGTGAAAGGTTTTGTCAAGACATACTTTGGATGTAATTCACTTTTAGATATCAAGTGCTTCCCTAGTAATTTACTTGGTGAATTTAAGTGGCAATATGATGATCCACATAGATTCAAAATCTCCTTTAAACAAATGTTCAGTCTCTAAACTATATTACAATCTTAAAATGACTTAGGATTTTGTGGGAAAAATAAATTCTACTTAACCATGCCCAACTTTTCTAAATTGAAGCACTACTAGAGTTTTTTCAACTTTGGATGACCAATGTTTAAGACTAACAATCCCCTTTTCCCATTTTTAGGACTAGACTAACACAAATTGAGCCAATGAATTCTTTTCCAAAGGACTTATTACTAAGCTAAAACACATTATAGAAAATAAATAACAAGCAAAAAGTGAAAAACAACAATATAGGAAAGGAAAGAGAGAAAGAGAGAAAGAACACAATATGCAAGCAAAGCAAGAAAGGAAACTACTCTACTCCTACCTAATCTAACTCTAAACAATCTTATTATCCTTTTGGATTTTTTGATAGAGCAATAGAGAAATAATGTTTCATGTACTTCCCATTGACTAACAAGGTTAAGTAATTTTCTTGTAGGTCTTTGAGCCTAAATGCATTCTCACCTAGTATCTCTACCACTTGATATGGTCCAATCTAGAGAGGATTGAACTTGTCTTGTTGTCCTTTCTTATCATGGGCCTTCTCCCATAGTAGGACTAAGTTTGATATGTCAAACACTTTAAATTTGTCTCATTTATCAAATCATCTCTTTACAACATCTTAAATCTTGATAAAATTCTTCAATGCTTCATCTCTAAAATCTTCCATTTGGATGATGTTCAATATTTGGGATTTTACTCTTTCATCATCTTCTATATATTCAGCCATAAAATCATAGGTAGGCAACATCAGTGTGATAATAAAAATAGGTTGCTACCTATATACTAGTATGAATAGGTATGCCTTAATCACATATTTGTATTGCATTCTATCTGCCCATTAGGCATAATTTAGTAGGGACTACCATTCTCTAGGTTTTTTCTCTACAAATTTATTAATGACATTCATCAAGTTTTTGTTGGTAAATCCTACAACTCCATTACCCTAAGGGTAATAATTTGAAGTAGACTTGATGACTATTTGATTGTCATATTCCCACTCAGTGAATTTGGCTAATATAAAGGTTGGGCCATTTTTGCATACTAAAGACAAAGTCATCCCAAACCGAGTGATGATATTTTCCTCTAAGAATTTGATGATGTCAATCATTCTACTATTCTTGATGGATATTGGTTTAGTCCACCTAGTGCAATAATCTATGGTAGTGAGTATAAATTTATTCCCAACTAAGGAGTTAGGATTTATCACTCCTATGAAGTTGAGGCCCCATTGTGAAAATGGTTTTGTTTTAATCACTAGTCACAAAGGCATAGTTACCTTTGTCTCTCATCAATCAAACACTTGACATTGATGACATGTTCACACATGAGTGTGGGCATCTTTTAATATGGTCCACCAATAGTCACCTTCTCTCAATATCTTGTGCATTGTGGTATGCTCTAAAGGGTGACCACTTCCCAATTTTTCATGGAAATTGTTCATGATCTACATGGCTTTATCTCTAAAAACACATCTTAGATAGATCCCCTCATAATTTTTTATATAAAAGACTGGCATTTTAACCATAAAATGGGATGATATCATCTTTAGGGCCCTTTTCTACTTCCTTTTAAGGTGTGGAGGACACCCTCCTTAAAGAAAATGGTGAATAATATTTTTGTACCAACCATCACTGAACACTTGACCTGCTTCAAACTATAAAATGTCAATACATGGATCACTATTTACAATAAGCTAGATTAGACCTTGGCCTCTAACTAACTTAACAAATTTTATTTCTATATCATATTCTTAGAGTTTGGCCATCCACTCCCCTCTTCATTCTCTAATTTTATTTTGTCCTAACATCAATTTGATAGCTAGATCAGACACTATGGCATATGTCTTGTTACTCAAGACATAGTGCTTGAAATTCTTGATGGCCTTCACTAGAGCATAGGCTTACTTATCCAGAATAGGATAGTTTAGTTATGCATTATTCAAGTTAGTTCTCATGAATGCTATAGGGTTCTCTTTATCATCCTCTTTCTACGTCAAGACAGTCATAATAGTATGATTAAAAGCAAAAGTGTATAGATAAAAGTCTTTGTTAAAATTAGGACTTATCAGAATAATAACTTAAACAATAACATCCTTCATGTCTTGAAATGCCTTCTTTGCTTTAGTAGCCCATTCTATATTAACATCTTTCTTTATCATCACATTGAGTGGTTTTATGATCTTTGCAAAACCTTCTTACAAAATTAATCTTACCAAAGAAAGAATTCAACTCTTTTTTGTTGTTAGGGATTTCTACCTTTGAAATTAATTTTATCCTATCAGGGTCAATAGCCATACCTTCTTGAGTGATTACATGTCCTATAAGTTTGCCTTCAATTACACAGAAGATGATTTTATTGTAGTTTAAATAAATGCCATACATCTTGCACTTCTCTAGCACTTGTTACAAATGCATCATGTGATCTCCTATATTTTTTGAAAAACTATTAGATCATACATGTAAATAATGATGCACTTACCTATTAATCCTTAGAATGCATGGTACATTTCTCATTAGAAATTTGCTCTTGTATTGATCAATCTGAATGGAAATCATTTGTACTTGAACATTTCCCACTTGGTGGTGAAGGAAATTTTCATTATGTCATTATTATTCACTAGGACTTGGTTGTAGCCTAAAAACCATCAAGGAATGACATCATTCTAGACCCACTCACTAGCTAAATGACCTCATCTAAAGATGGCAAGGGATAATTGTCCTTCTTTGAGGATCTATTCAAGTTTCTAAAATTTGCATAGAGTTTGATTTATCTATTCTTTCAAACTAGCACAAGATTTTTAACCCATGTTGAGTGTCATATGGGAAAGATTATCCTTGCATCTAACAATTTCTTCACTTTTTTATAAATTAGTGGTTACAACACTGGATTTACTAGCCTTTATCTTTGCCTGAAGGGTCTATAGGAAAATTTCAAGGGGAAAGTGTGATTAATCACACTAGTATCAAATATCTTAAGATCATCATATGATTAGGCAATGCCATCCTTGAACTTGGTTAAAATGGTAGCAGCTTCTTTCAAATTTTCATCAGTGCCAACTAAACCAATGTTGACACTTATTCCTAGGATTTGCCTAGTTAATTTGTTTATAATCTTGGATTATATATTATTTATTTATGGTTTAAATTTGAACATTTTTATCCTTCTTTGAATTATTTATCACTCACTGACAATAGAGAACCAGTGTGTTATGAGGAATCAATGCAGGTAGATGCCAAAAAGAAGTGGGAGCAAGCCATGGATGAGGAGCATAGATATCTCATGGAGAACCAAACATGGGATTTGGTAAGGCTACCCAAGGGAAAGGGTGCATTGCCAAACAAGTGGATTTATAGAATAAAAGAAGAACATGAAGGGAGAAAAATGTATAAGGCCAGGATGGTGGTCAAGGGGTTTGTACAAAAATTAGGTATTGATTTTGATGAGATTTTTTCTCCTATTATAAAAATGACTTCTATTAGGATTATTCTTGGTTTAGTTACAATTGAGAATTTGCACTTAGAATAGTTAGATGTGAAAATTGCTTTTCTTCATGTTGATTTGGATGAAGAGTTGTATATGGAGCAGCCACAGGATATGAATTCAAAGGGAAGGAGAACTATGTGTGCAGATTAAATAAGATCTTGTATGGCCTGAAACAAGCTCCATGGTAATATTATAAGAAATTTGATTGTTTTATGTTGGACCAAGGTTATCAAAGGTGTAATTCTAACCATTTCATATACATAAAACATTTTGATGATGGTTATTTTATTATATTGTGCTTGTATGTGGATGACATGTTAGTTTTAGGAAAGAACATATAACATATTCATATACCAAAGAAATAGCTTTCTGACTCATTTTATATAAAGGATTTGGGTGCAGTGAATCAAATATTTGGTATGAGGATTACTCGTGATAGAAAGGAGAGGAAGCTAATTTTATCCCAATTAGAGAATGTGAAGAAAGTCTTAGAAAGGTTTAACATGTTAGATGATAAATATTTTGGTACTCCTTTGGAAGGCTGATTTAGGTTATCAAAGGAGTAGTGTCCCAAGATGAAAATTCAAAATCATAAGATGTCCAAGGTAACTTACTCATCGATAGTTGGTAGCTTGATGTATGCCATGGTTTATACTAGGTCAGATATTGCCCATGTAGTGGGGGTTGTGAGTAGGTATATGAGTGATCCTCATTATGAGCATTGGAAATTAGTGAAATGGATTCTTTGATACTTGAAAGGAACCATGGATGTTGAATTATGTTATAAAAAAATTAGATACCACTTTACATGGTTATATAGACTTAGATGTGGCAAGGGATATTGATAGTAGGAGGAGTATGACAGGTTATATATTTATTATTGGAAATACAATAGTTAGTTATATTTCTAAGATACAAAAGGTTGTGGCTTTGTCAACCACAAAGGCATAGTATGTTGCTTCCATAAAGGATACCAAGGAGATGATTTGGTTACAATATTTGTTTTGAGAGTTGGGGCATGAGCAAGAAGTTGGGAGAGTACACAATGATAGTCAGAGTGTTATTCATTTGGCAAAGACCTCTGCTTTCCACTTGAGGATAAAACACATTCAGTTATGTTATCACTTTATTAGGATAGCTTTGGAGGAAAAATTGGTGAAGCTATAGAAGATATAAACTAGGTAGAATCCTATGGATATGATGACCAAGGTGGTCACATTGGACAAGTGTAGACTATGTTCAGATTTGGTTGGTCTTAGTGGTCATGGAGTAGTGATATATTTTGTTTAGGAGAAACAATCTCCAAGTGGGAGATTCTTGACTGTGGATCCCTTTAGGGCTATCACATGACCATGATGGTACATTTTGGGGTCTTAGAGAGCTCCACAAATATGGGGAGCATATTTTTCATGTACTTACATGTGAGTAGACTATTATTAAATGTTTTAAATAATTTTTATGGTGACTTTCATGTTTTTTTGAAGTGGGATTGATTTCTTTGTTTTATGAAATTAATTGTTATCTTTTATTATTTCCATGCTAACTTTCATGTTTATTGGAAGTGGGATTGAATTCATTATTTTTATGGAGTTAGTTGTTTACTGGAAGTGGGATTGACTTCCTTGTTTCAAGGAGTTTGTTGTTATCTCATTGCATTGAAATTTGTGTGAGCCTTTTTTGGAGGAGGTGAGGATGGCGTGTTCCTCCTTAGGTGGGATTTTGGATAAGCATGATTGGGTGGAGGATGGGTGTTTCCTTGTGGATAATGCCTATCTTGGATAAGTATGTCATGTTTTCTCTTCTTAGGCTTATTTTGTACTCATTTGTTTATATACAGGTTTGGTGTGACTTTGCAGGGTGATGTTATTATTTTATAGAGTGTGGTATAGCATCTTTTGGTATGTTATTATACAATTACTAGTGTGGCATAGCATGTGTGGATGATTTTTGACAAATTTTAGATTTGGATCAGCAATTTAGAGAATTCTTTTGTGAATTTTGGAGGAGATATTCTATCTTTGTCAGAGGTTCTCTTTGGAGAGTTTGTACTCTTGTTTTATTACAATTTTTATTGAGGACTTTCTTGGTATATGTAGCCCACATTGGGTGAACCATGGTATACCTGTGTTATGTGTTATTTTTGGTTTTTTATTTTCTCCATTGTATCAACATTTACTATGACTTAAGGAATTGATTCTGTGATGCAAGTAGTGCATAGTGAAATCTGATTTTACACATTTAAAATATAGTTTATCTATTTTAAATTAAGATTTTATGGTGAATTAAATCTGGTTTGAATTCATTTAATTCCTAACAAAGTCTAATTTCTCAATTCTTTTGGACTAGCACAAGATTTGTAACCCATGTTAAGTGCCATATGGGAAAGATTATCCTTGCATCTAGCAATTTATTCACTCTTTTATAAATCAATGGTTCCATCATTGGATTTACTAGCCTTTGTCTTTACATGAAGGGTCTACAAGCATCTTTCAAGGGGATAGTGTGAGTTATCACACTAGTATCAAATATATTAAGATCATCATATGACTAGGCAATGACATCCTTGAACTTGGTTAAAATGGTAGTGGCTTCTTTCATCTCTTCATTAGTGAAAACTAAACCAATGTTGACACTTTGCTCATTCCTAGGATTTCCCAAGTTAACTTTATTATAGTCTTTTCCACTCACCTTGGTTTATTTAGCTTGAGTTCTTTGTTTATCCAGGTCAAACATCCTTTCTAAGGAGATCATGCTCTTGGGGATTTAGTTCTCCTTAAGTTGGATTACTCTGTCTTCATTGTCCTTCAAATTTTCTATAGAACTTTCATCATGTTCATCAATAATGTGTGATTCAAATATGCTAGAATTACACATGAATTCAATTATCTACTTATTATCATCAAAAACTTGGAAGTGACTGATATTACCTGGTAAAAAGGGCTATAAAATTATTTCCATAGTAAAATCCTTCAAGTTCAAAGGCTTTAGTGGCACCATGCTTGCTATTGTTCAAGCTAGAGCATTTTGATCCCTAGGTAGGGAAATAATATCAAATGAGTCAAAATACTCAATCAAAACCCAAGCTCTAAATTTATACTTTCTTAAACAAGAAATCTTATACTAATATCTATTCTTGACCTGATTAACAACTAATTATAAATCACCATAGACTAATAGTTCTTTTACCTTATGTTTGATTGTAAATTGAAGTCCTAAAATAAGAGCTTCATATTTTACTAAATTATTAGTACACTTTAACTATAATATATAAGAAGCTAGATATTATTTTCCTTTGGGATTTGTTAAAATAATTCCAATGTTAGAATGTTGTTTATCTCATGCACCATCAAAGTATAATGTCTAGGGGCCTTTGATTTCTTATTTCATCTCTTCATCTACAACAACATTAATGGTATCTAAAGTGTAAACACCTAAGTTAGAGGATTGGTAATTTACCTTTTTGTTATTGGCATTATATTTTACAATTGGGTATTTCATTTTAGGCTTTTGATCAATCTTGATTTGATTGGGAATCTCATACCAAGGTAGCCACATGTGGTAACAATCAATGAACGTATATTCATTAATGGATTTAGTCTAATCATGAATCAATAACAATCCATAAGCCTCAGTTATGTTAATAAACTGATGGATTTGGGGTTCATGAGCGCGCTGTATGTGAATATTCAATAATTGGCCCACTACTTTTACTCTTGATTTGTCTAATTTCACCACTACCTTATTCTATTTAACTAGGTTTAATCCTATTTTTTCATAGATTCCTAAAGGCATAATTTTAGTTGAAGCACCAAAATCTAGCAAACAATTATGAATATTCTTACCAAAAATACTAACAATTAGTAGAAATGGTGGAAATTCATGCTTGCTCTTATACATTACCACATTTTCATGAGTTGGTTTATCTTTGTTGGAGCTAATATTTTCATTAAATTATTTCAATATAAAATCATGTTGTTTAGTGCTTTGAGTAAGTTTATGCAATGTTATGTTTGCCTTGATCTTTTTCATATCTTCCACTATGTTATATCCACCTTTTGATGTTGTGCAGGGAGCTTTGGTTGTTGACTAAATTTATTTACCTTTAAGGAGTAGAGGATTATTATTTTTCCTACATTAGGAGGTGTATCTATTTTATTTTGTGGGGTGTAAGTTTTTAGAGGTGGGTTTTGACCTTTATTTCTTAAAGCATAGTTGTTCTTTTGGTATTGTTGGAAAGCATGCACTTTCTCAACATTATCTTTAGGCTCATTTTCATCTTGACTAGGAAAATCATTGGTATTGTTAGGTCCTTTATCATTAATTGGATCAATGGTATTCATCTCTGTTGTTATTATACTCTCAACACCAGTTGGGTAAGGCTAATTCATGAATGTTTATCTTAGGCAACTTGATCAAAGGGGGCTCGATATTATTTTTAGACCTATTAAATTGTTTTTTATATCTCTGGAAGTTTTAATTTCAATTAGACTTCTCACCAATAATTTTCATTTGTTTCTTGAGATCCAAGAAATCATTAGCAAATTTCTAAACAGTTCTCTATATTGAATCTAATTTTCCCTTTGGAGGCTCTGAGTTATTATTTTAGTTTATAGTTTGAACAATGGTATTATTTATGGGATCATTACTTGACTGATATTTTTCTAGTGATGTGTTCCAACATCCACTTGGTCGAAGAATCCTAGTTTTTGGTTGGGTGTAACATGGCTTAATGACAATTGGTTAATTACTGGTACCTAGTTTAATGCAGGTAGATTATGATTCATGTTGGGTATGAAATTTAGATTAGGTAGCATTGGGTCATTATTTGGTATAATAAGGGTGGGATGTCCCTATGGGTGTATTTGTTCATCAATCTGGATGGCTTCAACATATGTCAAAGGCAATGTGTCAATATTTAAGGCTCTTCTTAGGAAGACAAATATCATTAGGTCTAAGGCATTTTTGTATATTTCTAAAGCCAAATTATTTACCAGCTTATAGGGTGGGGATGTTAGGATATACATATTTTGGAACTTTGCATTGAATGTTTTAATGGGTTCCTTTATGTCCCTTTTTATGGTAGTGAAATGTTGATACACAACTCCCGGGCTTTTTACCCTACCAAATTAGGTAATAAAAGTATCATTGAACTAATCTTATACTACGATGTAATATTTCAACAAGTTGAGGAACCAATCATAAGCCACATTTCTTAATGTAAAGGGGAAAATGTGGCAAGCTATGTCCTCATGAATCACATTAAGTAGCCTCAAAGATGCCTTAAATGACTTTATATGCTCTTCAGTGGTTACCCTACCAATGGGGATGAAGAGAGGCAAATATTTGTATGGGTTCCATGACAAATTGTGCATAGCTCTAGGGACATTGATGGATGAGCTTGGTAATCATGCCATGATCAGAAAGAGGGGTGGAAAATTTTGGTTAGATGAGGAATTTGGCTGGGTCTTAGACTTCTTATGTTTACCTTTATCTTCTAGTCTTCTTATGGGTTTCTAGGGATGTTAAAGGGACCCTGGGTTCAGATTGAGATTTGGTTCTAATCTTAGGTAATTCTAGGATGCAAATAGGTATTAAGATTAGAATAACTTCAAAAGTAGCTTCATAGGTGTCAAATATTACAAAGATTAGTCAACTTATTATATAAAATCCTTAGATCAAGTAGCATTACATTGATATTTGAGGATATAAGCTTTGTAACCTCAAATTTTTTAGTACCTACAAAAATATTGTTAGTTATGCACATTAGCTTACAAAGATTAGTGTCAGACTAGCATTTCAAAGCATTTATACACCTAATTTAAAAACCTAAGAGTGTTTAAGCATTTAAAAACATCTTTCATCAAGTAATTAGAGCAACTACAATCTTAAATGCCTAGATTTAGTACAAATGAGGTTTCAACAATTGACCTTTGCACAAATTCTCACCAATATCTAGATTATTTACCAAATTTTTGTACCCTTTACAAAGATGACCAAAATAACCTTCAATATGCCTAAATAATGTGGTATTTCACCTATCTTTGCATAAATTTAGACAAATATCCAAGTTGTTTACCAAATTTATACAAATGAACCCTAACTTTGATGAAATCCTTCAAAGAATGCAAAGATCCATACAAAGAGTGTATATATTTAGTGTTATTTAACAATATTTATGTACTTTGAATTAATTATGTATATGTTTAATGAATTACACTAAAATTGAACTAACATGCATGAAATTAATTAAATAGGGGCCCTCATTCTAGTGCCATATTTTCTCTTCATGTTAATGCACTTAATGTGTTACCTGTGTCACTAGGGAATGGGGGGGAAGTAATAAACTCAATTTTAAGTCCTAGAAGACTCAAGGATTGAGTTACTTATACAACTATAATTAGGAATAGCAGAATAGTAGAGATATGGCCACCTCTTGTAAGTCTATAAGTAAATATTGATGTAAGGATAGTAGGTTATATGCAGTGACACTTTATTTCCTGCTAATCTTTGTGAAATTATTCTAAACTTTTCCAATTATTTCCCAAAAAAAAAAATCATGAATATTTATAGAATGAGATAAACTAAAGTGAATCATGGGGTAAATCCAAAGTAAGCAAGGTAAGGTAAAAAATAAGGTTTGATTTAGATGGTTAGAGGTATCAATTCATTTAACCTTTATGACAATAACATGTAAAACTAGCATCCACTGACCCTAATGTAATAATTAAAGCTAAATGAATGTAGTTGATGATTCAAATGAAAATAAATGAATATATCTAAAATCATATGTTTCAAAAAAGTTACACATTCACATTAAATTACATAAGCACATTCAACTGCAAATGAGATGAAAACATAGTACATATACTAGCAGATTTGTTAGCCTAGTGTTAAACTCAAACCAACAGATGCATACAATGATATTGTTACTAGATTAGTCATATGAAAAGGAACCTTTTATCTTATAAAAGAATTAGAATCATAAACCATATAACATACAATAAAGCATACATATAATCTCTTAAATTCTTAGCTCTTTTACATTAATTCTATAACCTTTATGACAATAACATTGTTCTTGTTTACAATGAGGGGGAATACCCCTATATATGGGCCTCAAAATTGCCTATATAATTTTAAGAAGATCAATTAAAAGATGCCAAATATAGATAAGTGGCTAAAATGCCACATATTATAATGGAATAATCTAAATCTAAATTTACAAAATAAAACCAAATATTCCTGAAGGCCCTGGAAGAGGTTGTTGACTAGCTTGCTATTGATGCCTTTGTTTCTCTACCTCTTTCCTTGTCTAAAATTTAGTGCATGCCAATATTCATCAATTTAACTAAAATCTATGATCATAGGCAAAAATAAGAGAGTAATTTCTTGAATAAGTGTACCATACTCCACAAGTATAGGCCTCAGTGCTTCTTCAATGACCTCAACTCTCTCTAGCCTTTGGTTGGCAGAAGCCACAATGTTCATTACCTTAGTGCCAGTCTTTTCATTAGTTACATCTTACTGTAAATTTACACCAAATACCATCATTTAATCCCTAAATTCTTGGTCATCTATGAAATTACCATCTAGTTTGGTCACCCTAGTGACCATAGAATCCTTCAACAAGAAGCTAATCTTGAATTCTATATTCTCTAAGGATACAGTTACATCCTTAACCTATTCCAACCACCTTTTAAATATCCTCCTTCTATTCATCATTATGGTCTGAGTCAAGATGATTTTTTCAAGTGGTGATATCTTAAGGTTTGGGAACTTATTTCTCCTTGTAACTCTAACCAAGTTTGCCAACTTGTCATCATAGAGTGCAAGCTTATGGTCATATTTAATCACCACATTATATTATAGAGTCTCATTTTATTGCCTTATTCTCATGAATTTGTATAAATTAAAGACATTGATGACTACCTTAATTACCTGGACTATGGTGTTGTCTAGCATTATAGGCAATGCTTGTTCTCTCAATCTCTTCATCTCTTGTTGTATGCCTTTCATCAAGGCCACTGTGGATTCTGCATTGGCTTGGATAATGAACATAGGGACCTCTAACTACTCATCTAATTCACTTGGGTTATCCTTCCTCTTCTTTATTAAAGTGAATAAGGAATCTTCACGTTCATAGGCCACAACTAAGATGGATTGGGGTTTTTCAACCTAACTCCTCACCACTCTTTTTATTTTGCCTGTAGTAGCATCAAATCTCATGCCAATCTATGGTTTAGATAGGACTACTTGAGGTATCTCTTACCTTGTTACTATCCTAATATCTATGACCCAATTTGAGAAAATAGTAGGAATTGGATTTGATGTAGGTGGTGTAGCTGAGGCAAAGGCTAGAGATGTAGCAAGAATGTGAGGCAAGCCTATTGGGTCCATCTACCTAATTGTGCCAAATAGAGTTCTTGTGGGGCCCATATTTAGGATAAATGAAGGCAAATTTGGAGGCACACTCACCTTTTTAATCATATTAATGTTGAATGGGGATGTAGGCAAAGGTGTATTAAATAAGGTGAACAAATTTTAGATGGGCCTTAATGGATTTGTTGATGTAGGGGAACCAATAACAAGTGATGCACTTGTTGTGGTTGTCTGGGAAGAAGCAATATTTGAAGTGGAATGAAAAATGAAATAGGGGAGGGTGAATCCCAAAGAACCACTAGTTTGGCTCATGCTAGTGTTAACTAAAGGTTAAGCAGTGATAGTTGCAGAGGCTGATGATACCAAAGCCAATGGGGGAATAATGGTGGGAGGAACAAATGCAAATATAGAAGAAGTTTGAAATGCACTTGAAACTAGAAAAGAATGTAGTGGTGAGGCACTTACATTGGGAGCCTACATTCCAAGGGTAGCCTATGGTGTGCTTGCAGCCACTTGAGAAGCTAGTGGATGGTTTATTTCTCCCCTCATAGTGACCTTAGGCTCCTTTTTCTCTTTTAAATATTTTCAATTTTTCTGTCAGCCAGTGCTTGCACTTCTTCCATAGAGAGCTCAAAGCCTTGTTGTAATTCCTCAAGGTTAATAATAGCAATGTCAGGTTGATCTAGGCTCTCCGAAATGGATCCCATATAAAATGCATAGATTAATGTGGGCCCTTAGGAGGGGTCAAGATAATTGCTAGATCTTCCTTGCTCAAAGTTTGGAGGTAAGTCTTGAATGCTTGAAGTGGCAAGTTTTGTAGGTCTAGATGGTATGTTCCTAATAAGATAATGTTGTATTCTTCTTCTTCATCTTTCCCTTATTCATAGCTTGCATAAAAAATGCTCCCATGTGTTGGTGGTGGCTGATACTTAGCAATATCTTCCTTTTTATTCTCTTTATCTAGTCTTATCTCCAGTTCAAACTACCTCATCATTTAGAGCATCTTTGTATATCTACTCATGAACTTATTCTTGGTGCTTCTACTCCATTAATACATCTTTATTAAATTTTAAAAGATGCTTGGCAATGACATTATTTGTGTCCCATGATCTAAAGTCATGTTTAGGCCATATGTATGAATCCCTATGCCTAGCAGCTACAATAATATCAAGCTAATTTATACTCTTGGTCCTCCCAAATTTTTAAAGAACCTTATGGGGGGATATTTTCTTATTGGTCTTGAAGACTCCATCAAATCCATGTAGAATTTGATAGGCCATTTCTTCTTTAGCTAGCTTCATTGGTACAAACCTCAACAATCTAAGAAGGACCACCATCACTCCTTTTATTCTAATGATTATGTATTTCATGTATAACCAATAGTTACCCATGTCTCTCAAGGTCTTCCTAACTTCAAGGGGAACCCTATGCATCTCACATTAAATGATTGAATTATAAAACACTAGGTAGAACTCTTCCACAAACACTCTTATATTGTGTCTAAACTGATGAATATGCATTGTAAAGAAGAGCTAAGGCACAACATCTTGATGCTTAGGAGACCATAAATTTTGACCTAGTTGAGTAGTTGCATAGATTGCATCTAGAAAGTAGCTCATTATAAAGAAGGGGACACCATTCTTACAAGTGTCTTGAATTATATATACTAAATTATTGATGATAATTTCCATAAGTGGGGGAATCTTTTTGTCTTTTAGGATGATTTACAGTAATAGAATAACCCTTATGTCCATATAGTCAATGTGTGGATTGCCAAATATTCTATTTATGAGGACTAAGCCAATTTTGACTCCATGTCTAAATTATTATATGGGAAAGTTTCCTTGATCATCCATGAGAACATCTCCTATTGGGTCAGTCACTCATGAATCTAAGACCTTTAAGGAGTGCACCTCATACCAATTATCGATAATGACCTAGTTATACTCTATCTATGGTGAGGGAAGGTCCTATTACTTCTTAAATCTTGGTTTTTCTATGAAATCAATAGATATCCCTTGGGATATTGACTTAGACATCCCATATTCATAATTCAAACTCCAAAAAATACCATAAACTTGGTCAGCACATGGCATGACCTCTAACTTAGCTATGACCTTGTGGAGACCAATTATGTTGATGGTGAGGATATCATAATCTAATTAGATTATATGAGGCATGGTTTCATCCTCATCAATAGCCCTAGTTATTTCCACATTGAAATATATGCTACTTTAATGCATGTCACCAGATGTTATGGCCTCAAGAATGAATTCAGTATCCTTGAATATTACTAAAGTACCATTTTGAAATAGAAAGTCATCATTCCTAGAGAAACCACTCTTACCTAGAGTAGAAGGACTTGCTTGTGCCATATTTTGTAATAATCTAGGTAGTAGTCAATGTCTTTTGTATCCTTATACAACTTTAAAGATCTAATAATGGTGGTTGGGACTGTAATTTACAAATGGCTTGAGCTTTGTCACACTATGAGTGTAGATAATAGAGAAAGAAAATGCATATAGTTTAGAAATGAAAATATAAATAGCCATGATTGTGCATACTTTTGAAAGATAAATCTGATTAATGAAATGTTGATGGTGATCTTACTTCATACCATATTAATTAAAAGCTTATCAACTTTGCATATATTTGAAAAAATATTTGAACTATTGCTTTTAGTAATTAATTGCACCAAAATTTGATTTAGCTTTAATTTGAATTTGATTTGCCATGAATTTTAGTTGTAAAGCTAAATATTTCCATATTTTGACATATGGTTGTCACCTCAGATCTAGTTAGGTACTCATGGGGCTTGAATATGACTAAATTGCCTAGTTATCTTGAAATCTATTCATGTGGCACCTTTTGATTGCCTCACAAACCCTTAGAATGTAGCTTTGCTTGATGACTCATTTTCATCTCACCATGTGTCATCTTTCAATTTATAGTGATATCTTGGGTGGTGATTTTAAATTATGATTCTCCATAAGAGTGCCACACATCTCTCTCATGGGCAATCACAACTTTATTTTCTAGGTGTCTCTCTCATGGGCAATCACAGCTTTCCTTGCTAGGCATCTCTTTCATGAGTAATCATAGCTTTGCTTTCTAAGTGTCTCCTTTAGAAGGATTTTGAATACCCATTAGTAACTTGGCACTAATTAGATGGCTCAGTGGAGACACACATCCTTCTTAAAGGACATCTCCTAGATATCACATAACAATAGCATGGGAATGACATGTGGTATCATCACATGATCTCAAAAGGGACACACATCACTATCAAGGGATTTTCTTTGCTCTTCTACTAAGTGTCATTCTCGGAGGGTGCCTCAGATATCTACATATCATCAAACATTGATCGGATGGTTTGGGTGCAACTACATGTCTACCTTACAATCTCTCATGGGCTTTAGATGGATGCAACATGGGATGGACATGTCACAAACTCAAATAAACCCAAGGGGGGCACACATAAACATAGAGGGCTACTCAGGTCTAGTTGGTCATGGTTGAGACATGCAATAACATCTCATGGGCTTCTACACTATGGTAGGATGTGTAAGAGATGTGTGGTGACTTGGATTGGATGGGCTCACTCATGGGGGATAAGATCCTTACATGTATCCCTAAGATTTGAATTCCAATAACTAACTTCTTATGATCTCTCCAGATGATGCCATGTAAATTGAAAACTTGGTAGATTTGATCTAGGTGTCTTGGGTGGGATGTGATGAATCCCTAAGGTGTTATGTGGCTCGATGAGGTGTACATTTATCCCTTTAGGTTATAGTCTAGACTTTACCATCCCATGAGGCATCATAAACCACAACTTTAATTTAACATCTTGAGAGGCTAAGCGAGAAACT
The DNA here is from genome assembly GCA_037957365.1 of Torreya grandis. Classification (NCBI taxonomy): domain Eukaryota; kingdom Viridiplantae; phylum Streptophyta; class Pinopsida; order Cupressales; family Taxaceae; genus Torreya; species Torreya grandis. The sequence goes on along the minus strand of JARHVA010002360.1, from coordinate 593,223 downwards.
AAGTTAGCTTCTTGAAGACATCATAGCCCATTTCAAGAAAATTTAAACAAATTTTGAATTAAAACTTAGCAAGAAAATGCCTCAAATAGAACATAATTTTAATAAAAAAAAATCCAATGAAGCTTATTGTGTTTATGTCAATTGGAGAGCTAGGTCGTACTTTCTTAGCAAAAGCCTATCTGTATATCATTGAACCATCCATGGTCAATAATTCATTATTTAATAAAACTTGAAGAAGACTTACAATAATTTAAATATTTATAAGTATTAATCACTATTATAAAATTAATGATTAACCAAAAAATTTAGAAGTACTAATAATGGTAAATTAAATCAAATCCATATGCAGTCAAATGAGCTAATACTCTTAGCATCTTGGGCATTTTTGAAAATTGAAGAAAGGAAGGTCCTCATTCTGATAATAGGGGGATGTTGATCATCAACAATCATTAGTGAAAATTCTCTTTACATACTTTGTTATTATAATAATATTTTAATTAGTATATATTTCAAACATAGAGGATAGAAATGGTTTTTTAGATAAAATATCAAATAAAACATTATTTTCCCCTTAACATACTCTATGTCAAAGTTATAGGCTTGAAGTTTACTCACTTATTTTGTTGCCTATCTTTCAATTCCTTCTGGTTGAGAAAAACTTTAAACTATTTTGATTGTATTGGCCACAAACTAAATATTGCCTAAATTTTGCTAATGCATACATGATTGCAAACATATATTTTTCATATATGGAGATTCTACATTTTTTATCTTTGAATTTATAACTCTCTAAGGCTATGGGATGTCTCATTTACATCAAAATTTCCCCAATCTCTTCTCCTAATGCATCACAATATAACATGAATGGAATAGAAAGATATAGATTGATGAATACTAGACATGAACTCATTACCTTTTTGAGTTTGTCAAAGGTTATTTGGGTTGATTCAAGACATCTGAATTATCTCTTATTCATTAAGTCATTCAATGTAACAAACACTTTTGAAAATCATTTAACTTATATCCTATAGTAAATGCAAAGACCCAAGAATCCCTTCAGCTATGACATTGTGGTAAGAGGAAGCCAATCTACTATAGCTTGGATATTATATTAATCCATCTGGATTATTTTGGCATTTTTAACATGGCTAAGGTACATAACTATATTCATTCCAAACTCACAATAATATTCCTTATCAAAAATATTTTTCTGTTCCAAAATTTCCAGCACTCTATCCAAGTGTCTCAAATGTTCTTTTCATGTCTTATCATACAACAAAACACCATCAAAAAATACACAAAAAAAACTCCCTTGATTATTTAATAAACATGTGGTTCATGCATGATTGGAAATTATCTAGAGCATTTGTCAAACTAAAAGGTATAACCAAAAATTCAAAATTCCCAAAGTGACATAGAAGGATATTTTTTGTATATGTTCATCTCTTACCCAAATCTCATGATAATTAGATCTCAAATCAATTTTATAAAAATATAAATCTATATGAAATTCATTAATCAACTCATTGATATTGGGTATGGGGTACTTGTTTTTATGTTCTTCTTGTTCAAAGATTTCAATCAATACACATCCTTATGGTACTATCCTTCTTCTTCACTAGGACAATAAAAGAAGCAAAGGGACTAAAACTAGGCCATATATGTCCCATCTCCAATAATTCATTGATTGCCATCTCAATTTACTCTTTGAATTCTCTTGGATGGTGATAAGGAGTAATAAATATGGGTTTAGAACCTGGTTGCAACTCAATTATGTGTTAAAATCCTCTATATAGTGGTAATCCTAGAGGTATACCACTAAACACTATGTCATGCTTGTCTAAAATACATTGAATGTCCATGTGGTAGGATTTATTATCTATGGATGAAGATTTAGTGTTAACCAAAAAATGGGATACGCAGTCTACCTGACCTCTATGAAATATTTGTCCATCCTCTTAGTCATGACCACTTTATAATTTCCTTTGGTCATGCCTTGAAACACAACCTCTTTCCCAAATAATTTAAACTTCAGCTCCATATTCCATATAATTTAAACTTCAGCTCCATAGTTTGATAATTTTAGGTGATTATCCCAAATAATGTAACCATTTTAACCTAATTACCATGTCAGTTTCACATATTACTACAACATAAACTTCATCACTTACTTTTTGTCTCCTCAAAGTAAGATTAAGTTGTTGAATTATCTTAGTATATGGAAAGGTGAAACCATCACCTACAGTCACATTAAAGCCCTTAAAATCATTTACTTTCAAACCCATAATGATTACCAATCCTTCATCAATAAAATTTAGGGTCACATCAAGTGTAGATAAGGAGAGATGCTTCCCTCACAAAGATTTAAGCATTGATAAAGACTTCTACATCTACAAGCCGAGCTCGACCTCTTTAGACTAGTTCTCAAGTGAATCTTCAAGGGAGGTAAAATCATGGTTATTTATCTTCCAATGTCATTTCTTTATTTCTTTCCACATATCTCAATCTATGGATTAGGCTTGAGATGTTATGTCTTCAAGTTATTTTGATTTTGTTCATGAACAATTGGCTATTATATCTTCGATTCGTGATCTACATAATGGCATACCCAGTGGGACTCGAAGGATTCAGCTTAACCCATAAGTTATTATAGACTATTTACCTTCTTATAATTACCATAATTAGCCTTCCAAACAAGATAATTCACTCTTTTTTCTTCATAATTTTGTTCAATTCCATTCTAGACCAAACATTGAATTTGTTACTGCGTAACTATGAATTTGACATGATCTTCAGTGAAATTATCTATTATAGTGGTGAAATCATCAAAAATATGAAATTAAACTAATAATCAATGAAATCATTACTTGTAGTATAAAAATCATCATTATCTTATTTTACTTGTTTTCTGACCATTTGTGAAATTGTAGGTATCTTTAGTAAAATTAATTTCACTGCGATGAAATCATTTACAAACTGTAAAATCATTTATTTATATTTTTTGTTCTAAATTTTATCTATAAAATTAATAAATCATTTGACTAAGAAGTGAAATCATGATACATATTAGTGAAATTATCTTTTCAACAATAGCAAAATTGTGGCTCACAGTTGAGAAATTGTTAATCTCAGTAGCGAAATAATTTTACTGTATTTTTTTCTATTTTCTATGCAAGTCACAATAGTGAAATTGTAGACCTTGATGATGAAATTGTAGACCTATGTAGTGAAATTGTATACCCTGTAAGTGAAATCATTTTTGATAGTAATGAAATTATTTTCTAACTATTTTGTGTTTTGTTTGAAATACCTAATTATGAAATCTGTGGAGTTAGCAGTGAAATCAGCTTGCGGATTTATGAAATAATTTTATAACAAGGTTGAGACTTAAACAAACCCATTTTCAATATATTTATTGACTCAAGACCACATTTATTAAACTTATAACTATTTGTCTTTTTTTGAGTCAAACAAATCAATTCTACTTCACATTTCAATTTTGGCATTAAAATGAATTCACATTTCAATTGGGTTATAACAAAATTTGTTCATTTTCATGTCATTTACTTTATTAAAAGTTTTCCTTATTGTTTTATTATCTTGTGGGGTTATTTTGTGCATATGATCTCCCCTTTTTGGGTGACTCATAAATTTAAATTTCTTATTTGCCTTTTACCCTATTTTTATTTTAACTATGTGGGGTGGATTTCATCACCTTTACGAAAGTCTTTATGGGTATGTTGACCTAGGAAGTCACATCCTAACATCATACCAAACCCTATTTATCCAATGGGATATATAAATTAAGGAGTGTTGCCATCGTGAAGGCTTGACTTTGTGCTTGCACATTATAATGTGAGGAAAGTAACCCCAAGGAGTTCTTTCCAATATCCTAGGCCAAGATGTGATACCCTCAAAAGGAGCAATTTTAGAAATAATATTTAAATTCTTCATTGATAGACTTATGCCACATATTATGTAGTATATAAGGAACATATATAAATCCAATTAAAATTATAAGTAAACCCCAAATCTAGTAGCACTTCAGTGAGACCCTTACAGTTGAAGTAGTTGTGAAATAATAAGACCCTCTCACAAATGACCCGATCTTAGATTATTTATTAGATGTCTCTTTTGTTATGGATCATTAATTTACACAGGGGTGCAAAGGTAATAGACCATAAACATCACCTTGCTTGTATAGCCTTGTTGAGAGAAGGATGGGGTTAAAATACCACCAATAATTACAATAATTTCTTTAATGAATATTTAAACTTTTTAATCCTCTCTCAAGGTGATTATTTAAAAGGTTTAATGGATGTGATGCAAACCCATGTCAGTTATTAAATTTCCTTGTAATAATTATGTGTTATTTATTTATTATTGTGTCAAAACCTTATTTATACTTGAGACCAAGTCAAACAAACCAATTCTAAATCCAAAACATTTATATACACACACAACGAGGCATTAATATACCAAAAATTTAGATAAAAAAAGGTGACATGTCAAACTTGGTGTCAATACCTATCTTTATTGTTCAAACCATGATATTAGGTTGTCAAAATTGAACCAATGCCTAGTTCTAATCCAAATTTCTAAATCCCAATTTCAAACCATTCTAAGATAAAATTTCTAAATGCTTGTTCAAACCATGTCATCTTGTCATCCAATTTGAGCCAAACCTTAATTATAATTCAAATAAAAAATTCTAAGTCTAATTTCAATACCAATTCAAATGTCAAATTACAATTCCAATACTAATTTGAATCCAAATTCCAATTCTAGTCTAAGCCAAGTTCAATGTCAAATAGTTTTGGCCAGTTCAACCCAAATCAAATCAAATTAGACCTTTTTAAATAATTCAAATTCCATTCAAATCTTTTTCTAAATTTCAAATTCAATCAACTTTAAAAATCAAATCAAGTTTAATTGAAGTAAAATTTGATCAAAACCAATATCATACAAACATTGTTTAAATCCAACTTCTAATCTAAAGTTCACACAACTTCAAACTAAACCAACATTCCAAAGAAAACTTATTCAAATCCTAGGTCAAATTTTATAATTCAATCAAATATCCTTTCAAACCAACAGTCCAAACCAAAATCATTTTTTGGAAGCCTTTGATGTGACAAGATTTGTGCACCCTTTTGGAAACAAATTTGATTTGTAGACTTATCTTATTCGGATACTTGCATGAACAAACTTTGATTGAACTATTTAATTTAAACATTTTCATTGATAGACCCAATTAAACATTCAAGGTTAACCATTCGAAGCCAACACATATTCATCTTGAATCATGCACCAAGCCAATCAAATCCAAAAACAATTTGTTTTAAACCATGTACCATGCCATTAAAATCCAAAAATAGGTTTATCTTGAACTATGTACCAAGCGAATCGAGTTTATGTCAAATCATATTTGTCTTGAACCACATACCAAACTAATTATGTACCATGCCATTCTAATTTTGATCTAGTTCATATTGAACCACATTCCAATCTGATCAGGTTCATCTTGAACCATGTTCTAATGCCAAATCAAGACTATTTCAACCAAAATCTAACTATTCTAAAATCCATCCCGTGCCAATTAAAACCACTTGTTATCTTTCCATTCAATCTCCTGCACATGTTGGTTGGGAATGAAGAAGTCATGACATCTATCCTTTATTTCATTTGAATCATATATAGGACATTCAACCCTATTTGGGGCAAATCAAGTCAAGACCATTTAAACCAAATCTAATGTATGCTAATATGCCTTATTTAGGGCATTTTCCAATCTAAGCCAATATGTCATGTTTATGGAAATTCATTCCAATCAAGTCTATTTCAACTTTTTTGAGGCCAAACCAAGCCAAGATCAATTTAAATACAACCAATTTCAACAAAAGAACATTGTGTCCCATTCCAATCTAGACCAAGACCACCCTCTTTGGAGCTGATTTCAATTACAAGAACACCCTATTTGGACCAATTTATAATTCCAAGCTAAGACTACCCTATTTGGGCTATTTCTCTACATCAAACTACCCTCTTAGGAAATTTTAAAATACCAAGTCAAGACCACCTTATTTGGGATATTTCTCTGGACCAATACCACCCTCGTTGGACTAGTTTCAAATACTAATCCATTTTCATCCTCTTTGGGGTAATTTAAATCCAAGACCAAGACCACCCTTATTTAGGCCCTACATTAAGACTAAGGTCATGATTTTTGGGCCCATTTAAATTACATTAAGACAAAGTCTGCCCTCTTTAGGTCCATTCTAAGTAAGACCATGTTTACCCTCTTTGGAGACAATTTATTCCATCTACTTACCCTTACATGTATACTTGTTTGAGGTAATTAGTCTAAGGATAATTTGATTCATGGCATCTCAAATGTTAATATTATTCTATTATTATGAGTCTTATGTCAAAGTATGATAGACCAACTCACCAAGCTTAGCCAACAACTAGCCCACTTTGCATCTACTTTTGACATATCAACCATTATTCCAAAATCCAATCTAGTCTTACAAACACAACAAAACCAATGGTCAAAACCTATTAAAATATTTCCACTCCAAATACCCTTATATATTAACAATCCAAGTGTACCCAACTTTGATAACTACTCGACTAGGATATGGCATGATCCGCTTACCAAACATGATCAAATACATCTACTTCCAAAGCAAGAGTAAGATAGTTAAACCATTATTGACATATTTGTCAAATTTCCCATATTTAATCAAATCCAAACCATTGATTATCCATTTGTATTTGATAAAGAGCCTCTATTTGACACAGGACCCATCTTCAATGAGCCCATCTTTGAAGAGCCTATTATTATTGAGTCAAAGACCATTATTCAACCAGTTCCAAACATTCAACCAATACCAAAAGTTCCCAATTTCCAAACATTCCTTAATCTCAAAGCCTTGATTTCCAAGCAAAAGTTAAATGAGGTACTTTTGAATAACACAATTCAATAGACCCTCTTTGTGGCTACTTTTACATTAGAATTAGGTTCTATTCTAGAACCAATATCAGAATTGGGTTCCATTATAGAACTAATATCAAAATTAGAAGTAGAATCAACATAAATCTCATCATTGGGTTTAAATCCTCTTGAGTCATAATTAGCTTTATAATTAGAAGATATAATGGATGTTATGACATTGATTGCATAATTTTGGCATATTTGATTAAAAACATTTACAATCCTTCCATAATTTTTTAGGACACTTCCTTTGACATTGACACAAGTTCTCATAATAGCCTCTATGAGGACTATACTACCTTTTACTCTTCTATTTCCATTACCCATGCCTTTAATATTAACCATCATAGCCATTATATTGGCATTCCACCTCCCACAAACGTTGATTAAGACCAAAAAGATTAAACATTTCTAAACTTATTCCATGGTGACATTTGAGTGGAGAATTTTTGGGGAAGTAATATAATATCCAAGAAGAAGAAAAACCTCCTAGTGAAACCTTATTTGAGGTGTTATGGGATAATCAAAGTCTAAACTCAACATCTTATGGTGAAACCTTGTTTAAGGTATTAGGGGCCAACTAACATAAAAAAATTAGATGCCTTTAGTGAAACCTTGCTTAAGGCATTAAGGTAAAATCAAAATAGATTATCAACATCCCTTAGTAAAACCTTAATCAAGGTGTTATTGGACAATCCAAGTCAAAATAATCAATAATAATTTATTGGTGAAAACCTCATTAAAGCACTAATAGCTGATCCAATTAGTTTCTCATTGATTGATGAATAAATTATTGAAGTTAATATCAGCCTTGACATAACCAAAATTAATTATAATCTAAAATCTGTAATAATGTGTGTGACTAAAAATCCTAATCTTCATTTTGTTGATGCACTTTTGGTGCTCCTGGTGTCACTAGGGAACAAAGGGGAAAGTATAAACTCAATTTAAAGTCATAGAATGAACTGGGGCTTGAGTTTTTTATATAAATATTGTTTGAAATAGTAAAAATGGTAGAGATGTGGCCATCACATTGTAGTCTATAAGCAGACCCTACTGTAGGGATAACAGATAAATATGCAATGACATAATTTCCTACCAATCTTTGTGAATTATATTAATGTTTACCAATTAATTCCAAAAATAAAAATGAATAATGGATATATACAACATGATCTAAACTAAGTTTATTCATGGGTAGATCCAAGAGAGAGTAGGGTAGGGTAGAAAAGAGGTTGGTGATTAAAACAAAAAAAGATGCCAATTTTTTTATCTTGTAAAGCAAATCACATGAAACTAACATCTACCAACCCTAGCATAATGATCAAAGATAAATAAATGTAGTCAAATATTATAAGGAAGGAGAATGCATATATTTAACAACATACATTGCATAAAGATAGCCCACTTGAAGTAAATTTCATAACACATTTAGTTGCTAATGAGAGAAAATAGAGCAAGTATACTACTAAGTCAGTCAGCTTAGTGTTAATCTCAAACTAACAAATGTATATATGAGATGAAATCACCAAATTAGATTATAGAAAGGAAATGAATATATGTCTAAAGCATAAGAATTCAGAAGTCACAAAACTAAACAAAAGACCATTGCAGACAAACTCTTGAATATTTTGGGTCTTTGTATTAAATTTTTCAATAAGTGTTTTCTCATTAAAAATTAGGGGTGAACCCCTATTTATTGGCTCAAATTCATAGAATTTTTTTAAAATTGGCATAAAAATGGTGCCCAAATATACCCAAGTGGATAGAATGTTAACATTTCAAAGGAATATTCCAATTTCCAATATTATAAGTTATAATTGAATATCCTTATGGGCCTGGGGGTGGCTAATAACTAGCATGTTATTGTTATTATCTTAGTTTATTTTCATTCTCCTCCTGGGCCACACCTCTATGTAGGCTTGATAATATTTGTCAATCTAAGTGAATCCTAGGATTAATAATCTAAATAAGTCTGGTATATCCTGGATTAACCTATTGTGCTCTAGGAGTATTGGTCTCAAAGCCTTAAAAACCTTAGTATTCTATAGTTTATGGCTAATAATTCAGGGTTGTGCAACATTAATGTCAAGCTCATCACCTTTGTATACAAACCTTAGCATTGATTTTTCTTTGATTCACCATCAATTTTAGATATAAAGCTAAATATTGCCACCCCTTAACATGTGGCATGCCACATCGGCTCCAACTAGGCACTTGTAGGGCCTAAAAGTGACTTGGTTACTTAGTCAACTCAAATTTGAACACATGGCATTCTCTGATTGCTATCAGGCTCCCTAGGATGTGGTTTTATGTGATGACTCATATGTTCCTAGTCATGTGGCATCTTTTGATTCATGTTGAGTTCTGGGGTGTCACCCTTTAATTTGGTCAATTGAGAGACTACCATGTTTCACTCTCACAAGCAATTAGGGCCTTGCTTGGATAAGTAGTTCTCTCACAAGTAATATTAGATTTTCTTGGATAGGTATCTCTTTCATGAGCAATATCAAATTTGTTTGGATAGGTGTATCTCTCATGAGCAATCTCATATTTTCTTGGATAGGTGTCATTTCTTGACTGGTCTCAGCCATTGTTGGAAATTATATGTTAAATGTGTGGCTTAAAGGGAGCCACATGTCACTCTTAGAGGAAATCTAGCTGGTCTCTAGATGAGGATACATAGGCATGACACTTGGTATTATCTCTTGGGTCTATCAAAGACATGCATCATCATCATGGATCTCATAATCTTTGGATCAGATAGTTTGGAAGCTTTCACATGTTGATCTCAAAAGGCTCTTGTGAGTCTTAGATTTGACAGCTTGGGAGCTTCCACATGTCGATATGAAGGAAAAATATGGCATCATCTTGTGGGTCTAGTGGGGACATGTGATGCTTTGGTGAGCTTTCATAGGTCATCAAGTGGTCTTTAGATATAATTATCATGGGAATGACTAGTGTCATCATCATGTGAACCTAAGAGGGACATGCATCACTATGGTAGGCTCTCTCGAGAGTCCTTTAGATCATTGAATAAAAGTAACATGGGCATGATAAGTGTCATCACCGCATGAGTATTTATTTTAGAAGCCCATCTATAATTTGACATCTCATGAGGTATCACAAACCACTGCATTTAAGTTGACATCCTGCAAAGTCATGCGATAAGCTAAGTTTGACTTTGGAGATGTTTTAGTGCCCATCATAAGCAAAATAAAAGAAGTTTAAAGTAGAACTTATAAATAAATGCTTTAAAGTTAAAGGTATATCCAAATGAAATTCCCACGAAGATTTAAGGTGTTCATGTCAATTTAGACTAAACGTTCTTGGTGGAACTTGCCTGTACATTTGAATCTATTCATGGTTAATAATTTATTGAAACTCAGAGAAAACTCAAAGCAACTTACAATAATTCAAATATTTTTAAATGTTAATCTATATTTCAAGATGAATATTAAACTAATAATTTTTAGGAAGTATTAAATTGGATTTTATATGCAACTAAATGACTTATCAAACTTGACATATTAGGCATTTTGAAAAATTAAGATAGGAGGGTCCCCATTATAGGAACAGGGGGTAGTTTAGCATCAACAAATGGTGACCTCTATAGGGAAATATTGCAAAATGTTAGAATATAGATCTGTTTTTCAAAGATGAATTAAAAATTAGTCATCTTACTAAGATTTTTAGCCACATAAAAACTACTTTTTAGAACAAATAAAAGCTCATATGTTGGAAATAGAGTTTAAATCTTGTAGACAAACATACTATGTTTGTGATTTACAGTTCATTGGCCATTGCCATTGGGTTTAGAAATGTTAATATTTAAAGCTTCAAGACATTAAGATATGAAATGATCTAAGCATTCTTTTGATTTAAGTAATAATAATACTTTATTTAATTAGGGATGGCTTGGGCATTGCTCTATTTCAGTCAAGCATCCATATCCCCAATAGAGATACCTTTGGCTCCAATATGGGCCTTGATCTAATGTCATCCAGGCATCCATAGTGTTGGTATAGATTACCTAAATCACAATTCATGGGACATGAAGTAGTTTATGATTTCACTTCATTGGTGTATCATTTTTTAAATATATATACATGCATTCATAAATTAGAATGGTTGGGAATTAGAATTAGCTAGGTGTAAGGATTGTGTCAAGACATAACTAAATGTTGTTCACTCTCAAATAACAAGTTCTACCTAGGCAATTCATTTATTGAATTTAAGTGACAGTATGATGGTCTACATAGGTTAAAAATCTTGTCCAACAAAATGATTAGTCACTTAAACTATATTTTAGAATCAAAATAACTTGAGATCTTCATAAGAAACTAATCTCTAATTAACCCCACCCAACTTTTCTAAATTATAACAATGATAGAGGTTTTCCAACTTTGGACTACCAGTGTTAAAAATCAACAATCCCTTCTATTGGGTGAATATTTTGTCGACCAGCTAACTGGTGAGCAAAATAGGTCTCTTCAACCACAACATAGGGAGATTGGTCATGCAAAGTTGTAGGTTTACCACATCCAAAGGGGACAAATCTCTCCTCTCATCAAGGGGAGTTTCCCTATAAGTATGAGGTGCTATATATATATATATATATATATATATATATATATGCAGAAAATAACACTTAGGGGTAGGATACACCATCCATCTCTCCTTTTTTAGAGATGATGTTCACAAACAAAGGAGAAAATCCTAGTGAAAACACTGAAGGCACTTCTCTTCTTTCAAAAGTGTTCTTGTAGAGAACAATAGGAGTTCTTTCAAGTAGTAAAAGTAACCAGTAACCAAGGGCGTAGTAACCAGTAGACTGAGATGTAGCACAAAGTCTCCACCTCAACTGCCCAAGAGTGAGATACGAAGGATAATGAGGGCAGAAAGTTGTCCCAAGGTCCTTTACAAAGAAATAGAATACGAAGGATAATGAGGGCACAAAGTCATCCTAAGATCCTTTACACAAGAACAGAAAGAAAACACACTAAAGGCAATTATGGGGGCACAAAGTCTCTCCATAATCAACTTCAGGACACCTTCTTAATTACTTTCACTAGTTCTGCTTGTCAAATTAAATAAACAAGAACACATTTAGAAGACAGACATAAGAACAATATCCTAAAATGATACAAGCTATGACAGCACAAAGTCTATAAACAACTTGCTTTCTCATTTAGATAAAATGATATGAACAACAATCTGAGCTCAAAGTCTTAGTATTCACCTTTCAATTTGGGCAGAGTTTTGCTTCTATGATCAAAAAGGTCTCCCTTAGAATGATATAAGAGATTACAATATATAGTAGCCAAGAAAGACTTGGTGCTTTGTTCCATAGAATGGCCCATGCTGTGCATTCAATGCCTTGAATGCATTTCCAGGTTTGTCAAAGGACTGCATTGAAAACAACATAGCTGTCTTAACTATGGCATGTCATTTCATCTAATATGTCTTCTCCCAAGTCTAGATCATCTGGTATGTCCCCTTTAACGTCTGTGCAACTATCCATTCTATCTTTACTCTAAAGGAGACCAATAGGTTGTGCCTTCAATGTTTACAAGCTCAAAAATTTACTTTGCAGACTGTTCCAGCTACTAGAATAACTTCTAAGTATATATTTTCCTCTTTGTCTCTTCCTACTATGATTTGAGCTCTCAGGCTATCTTTTTAGTCAGTCCCTTGGTTCTTCCTTTAATTTTTGTGCTTTGTTTTAATTTCAATGGATATTCCCTTACTTTAAATTTGACATCTGCGAGGATATTAATGGTCGTTATCTGCTTGAACCATGTTGAACCTTAAACCTTTAAACCTACTAAAAGTACATTGGTTCATCAGTTCATTCTGTCTCTTTTGTTCCATTGCTTCCTGGTTCAATCGCTTTTTTGCTCCTTGGTTGAACCACCTATTTGTTGCTTCTTTCCTTGACTGAGGCCACCTTTGAACCTTTAAACCTATAAACCATTGAAATTTGAACTCTTTCAGTTCAAGGTTCAATTAGTTCATTGGTTCATCCTTTGTCCGTCACTTCCTTGTTCTTTCTAAGCTCTTTTATCTTCTTCACACTAGTTAAACCTTTGAACCTGTGAACTCGTTGAACCTTTTGGTTCAAGGTTTAATGGTTTAATTGGTTCATTCTTTTTATTTGGCTAAGTCCTTTTGATCTTTTTAAACCAAATGCATTGAACCATTTGGTATTTGAACCTGTTGAACCATTGAACCTGTTGAACCTTTAAAATAAAGTGGTTTGATGGTTTAATGGTTCCATGGTTCAAGCCTTCTTCTCTTTGATAAGTGTTTTGAAGTTGTTGAACCTAGAAGTGGTTAAACTTATTAAACCTTTGCCAAAGTACTTAACTCTTGCTGACGATGTTGAACCTTTAACCCATTGAACATGTTGAACCAAAATGGTTCAAGGTTTAATGGTTCAATGGTTCAATCCTTGCTTAGAAGTTTGCCGATGAACTCTTTTGGTTAAACCTTGTCGTTGAACCAACCTTGAAATCACCTAAGTGTTGAGAGCTTGCTTCTTTCTTGTAGAGTTTGTAGATTCAAGTTCATAGAACTGGGGGAGTTCATAGAAATGAGTTCATAGATTTGCTTCCTACAAAGTCTGTAGATTCCTTCCTATGAAGTTCATAGAAATGAGCCTGCAGAGTCCATAGTTTCAAGCCTGCAGAGTCCATAGATTTCTAAAAAGCTTGAAGAATGAAGAACTTGAATGCTTAGAACAATTCTTGAAAAGGGGAGAGAGGATTTTTGTCTATTGAACCAAAATAGTTCATAGGTTGTTCCCAAAAAGAGTGATATTTTTGGGGGACAACAGCTGGCTCCAGTTGGGGAACTTCCCTTAATTAAAATTTTGAAACAACTGAGGGGAGTAGAAACCAAAATCTCCAATGCCTTGAAGTATGCCATTGGGCTATAGAGTCATGCTACCCAAAAAGAAAGGCTCCAAAAAAATGAAAATGAAAAGCACAAAATAGAACTAAAGACTATATAAAGGTACATATGTATAGGTGAACTTATCTAATACTTCAAGAATTAAAGTGATTCAGATGTTGCCCATTATGAGACAATGAAGATGGCATTCCATCCTAATAAACCAGTAGTAAACCATTTTGTCCCTAGAATCAATGATGGGAGAATGGAACTCTCCACCAAGAATCACATTTTCTATGCACTCCTTTTGGTTCTCTCTTCTTGCCCCATGGAAAGACATGGTCTTCAATCTGAAAACCATAAATCTTTGCTCTCTTGGTGAAGAGTTCCTTTTGCTAACTTTAGAGTACAGTAGTATGTTCCACTACCATAGCTTGCTATTCTACTGGTTTAGTCTAGCACATATTTTGATTGCCAGCATCAGACCCCTGACAAACCATTGGTTCAGCATCTCCTTTGGCATGAAGGAGTTTGACATCTTCATCCTGAGTAGCCTTCAATCTGAGTAACAGAGATTCATACTCGATAGTGTTGTTGGTTTTTTTGAATTTCAACTTGTGTGAAGGAGGAAGAATATATCCTTAAGGAGATATCAACACCATCCTGGCTCTAGCACCGACAGAGGAATTACTACCATCAAATTCTTGGATCCAAACATCATCAAAAACTGATCTTCTATCATATTTCTCTTTATTAGAGATGGAAGATCCTTTTTTATTTATACTTTTCCCTACCAATTCTTCTAATGTCTTATTTGAATCAATTCTTAGATTGCCAGCTATAGGACTTTCATCTGTAAAAACATGAACATCCTCTATGGATAAAAAATAATTACCCCTTCTTGAAGACTCAAATAGAATATGAGCTTCAGGTGCTGATGTTTGAATGACTAGGATGGGCATGTTCCTTGGGGGATCATGAGTTACCTTTCTAATCTATTATCCTATAGGGATGCCTTTATTCTTCACACACTCTACCAACCTGTCTAACTACTCAGGGTTGGATTGTAGGAATTCAAATTTAGTCATTTGAATTTTAGTTTTCTTGACATGGTCGACTATGTCAAATGACTAAAATAGACTAGGAAGAGAGGATGGGAGTTCATCCTTTTGGTTTTTGGGAGAGGGAGGATTGATCTATGAAGTTGAAGTAGAAGGTGCAGACATGTTTAGGGTACTTACTTTTTTGGCAACCACTGGGTCCTTTGGCTGGAAAGGTAGAAAACTTACTCATTTGGCAAT
The DNA here is from genome assembly GCA_037957365.1 of Torreya grandis. Lineage (NCBI taxonomy): Eukaryota > Viridiplantae > Streptophyta > Pinopsida > Cupressales > Taxaceae > Torreya > Torreya grandis. The sequence goes on along the minus strand of JARHVA010002360.1, from coordinate 578,031 downwards.
TGAGATTGCAGGCTGAGCTCGCTCCTCTATTCTTTCTTTATCAGCTTGCTAGGCTGACTGATTCTTGGACCAAGTGAATACTATGTATGATCCCTTGACTATTTCACCTTTACTTTTGGTTTCATCTTGGTAATTTAAAAAACTAATGTGGGAGTCGCTAGCTAATTCTTCTTGATCAAACTCAGGTTGGAAAGAGAAATCATGTTCTATTTCCAAATATCCAATTGTTGAGTTGGTTGGAGGCACTTCAAGGGCAACGTTCCTCTATGGGGGAGGAAGAAAATTTAGTTGCCCTTGACTTTTGGTAGCATTACCTTGATATGACTAGTTTTGAAATGTCCTCTTTGGCATATCCTGATAAGGAGGAGCAGACATACCTTGGGCCATTTGTCTTTTCAAGGCTAGCAGTTCATTTGCCAGCATTTGCACCATTTGATCAGTGGTGCTTGTAGATGGATACTCAAAAGATGAAGAGGATTTTCCTCTGTTAGGATCTCTCCTTGCCAAGATAAAATCATCTTCTACCTTAGTAGCCAAGTCCTGAGTAGCAGGAAGGTCTATGTGTCTTACCCATCTCAGTAAAAAACTCACTTTAGGCAGCTATGAGTTGATGAAGAAACACTTGAGATTCTTAGGTGTTAGTTGGGTGATCATGGAAATCTCATTCCTCAGCTTTTCAAACTTGGAAATGAATTCCCTCATAGGTTCATGAGGTTCCTTCATCATCTATGTGAGTTGGGCCAGCAAGGCATGTGCATCTTCTATAGGCTTGAACCTAGCTTCAAATTTAGCTTGGAGAGTGTCCCAGTTAGTCACTAATCGAGCCTGTAAGTGGTAGAACCATTCTATAGTAATGCCTTGTATTGTTTCCATAAATATCCTAACTTCCACGTCTTCAAATTCCATGCCTATCACACCACAAGCTATGTTAAAAGTACAATATGTTCATCAGGGTGAACTCTCCCATCACCAAAGAATTTGGGGAAGTTCTTTCTTGAGCTTCATGGAAGTTCATGTAGGGTTAGAGTAATATTTAGTGGGCCAAATTAGTTACCCCAGGGGCCTTAAACTACCATGATGGGATTATGAAAAAGAGGGATAACAAATCTAGGTGGTGTGTGGATAGGCAAAGCTCTACTAACAACAAAAAAAGTAATTCTACCTTGGGCTCTCTGGCTTCTTGTATAGCATGGAATTGCCAGATTGTAGAACAAAAATGGGAAAGAATTGGCCCTACTTTAGCTTGAAGCTTGAGCCTTCAAACTATGTGTTTTATCCCAGTGGCTCTGGTTTTGTAGACCAGATAGTATAATGGAGATGGAGGAAGATGGTAAGGCTATAATGATAATGGGTGAGACACGGAACAGAGTTACCAGAGTCTATAATGGATAAGGGTAGGGAATACTTCAATCTAAAACTTGAGGCTTCAAACTGCATGTTCATCCCCAGTGGAGTCACCAAAAATTGTTGGGTGAATATTTTGTTGACTAGCTAACTGGTGAGCAAAATAGGTCTCTTTAGTCATAACATAGGGAGATTGGTCATCCAAAGTTGCAGGTTTACCACATCCAAAGGGGAAAAATCTCTCCTCTCATCAAGGGGAGGTTCCCTATAAGTATGAGGCGCTATACACTATATATATATGTAGAAAATAACACTCAGGGGTAGGATACACCATCCATCTCTCTTATTTCAAAGATGATGTTCACAAATAAAGGAGAAAATCCTAGTGAAAACACTGAAGGCACTTCTCTTATTTCAAAAGTGTTCTTGTAGGGAACAACAGGAGTACTTTTAGGTAGTAAAAGTAACTGGTAACCAAGGGCGTAGTAACCAGCAGACTGAGATGTAGCACAAAGTCTCCACCTCAACTGCCCAAGAGTGAGATAAAAAGGACAATGAGGGCACAAAGTTGTCGCAAGGTCCTTTACACAGAAATAGAATACAAAGGATAAGGAGGGCACAAACTCATCCCAAGATCCTTTACACAATAATAGAAAGAAAACACACTAAAGGTAATTATGGGGGCACAAAGTCTCTCCATAGTCGACTTCAGGACACCTTTTTTATTACTTTCACTAGTTTTGCTTGCCAAATTAAATAAACAAGAACATATTCAGAAGATAGACATAAGAACAATCTCCTAAAATGATACAAGCTATGACATCACAAAGTCTACAAACAACTTGCTTTCTCATTTAGATAAAATGATATGAACAATAATCTGAGCTCAAAGTCTCAATATTCTCCTTTCAATTTGGGCAGATTTTTTCTTTTGTGATCAAAAATATCTCCCTTAGAATGATGCAAGAGATTAAAATATATAGCAGCTAAGAAAGACTTGGTGTTTTGTTCCATAGAACGGCCCATGCTGTGCATTCAATGCCTTGAATGCATTTCTAGGTTTGTCAAAGGACTACATTGAAAATAGGGTGGCTATCTTAACTATGGCATGTCATTTCATCCCATATGTCTTCTCTTGAGTCTGGATCATTTGGTCTATCCCCTCTGATGTCTGTGTAGCTATCCATTTTGTCTTTACTCCAAAGGAGACCAACAAGCTGTGCCTTCAATGTTTTCAAGCTCAAAAATTTACTTTGCAGACTATTCTAGCTACCAAAATAACTTCTACATAGATATTTTCCTCTTTGTCTCTTCCTACTGCAATTTGAGCTTTTAGGCTATCTTTTTGGTCAGTCGCTTGGTTCTTCCTTTAAGTTTTGCACTTTATTTAAATTTCAATAGATATTCCCTTACTTTAAATTTGACATCTATGGGGCTATCAATGGTTGCTATCCACTTGAACCATGTTGAACCTTAAACCTTTAAACCCGCTAAAAGTACATTGGTTCATTGGTTCATTCTCTCTCTTTTGTTCCATCGCTTCCTGGTTTAATCACTTTTTTGCTCCTTGGTTGAACCATCTATTGAACCACCTATTTTCTGCTTCTTTCCTTGACTAAGGCTGCCTTTGAACCTTTGAACCCATGAACCATTGAACTTTGAACTCTTTCAATTCAAGGTTTCAATCGGTTCATTGGTTCATCCTTTGTCTGTCACTTCCTTGTTCTTTCTAAGCTATTTGATCTTCATCGCACTGGTTGAACCTTTGAACCTATGAACTCGTTGAACCTTTTAGTTCGAGGTTCAACCATTCAATTGGTTCATTCTTTTTATTTGGCTAAGTCCTTTTGATCTTTTTAAATCAAATCGTTAAACCATTTGGTTGTTGAACCTGTTGAACCTTTGAACCTATTGAACCATTAAACCTGTTGAACCTTTGCACTAAAGTGGTTCGATGGTTTAATGGTTCCATGGTTCAAGCCTTCTTCTCTTCGATAAGTGTTTTGAAGCCATTAAACCTAGAAGCGGTTGAACTTGTTGAACCTTTGCCAAAGTGCTTAACTCTTGCTGATGACATTGAACCTTGAACCCATTGAACCCGTTGAACCAAAATGGTTCAAGGTTCAATGGTTCAATGGTTCAATCCTTGCTTAGAAGTTTGCCAATGAACTCTTTTGGTTGAACCTTGTCATTGAACCAACCTTGAAATCACCTAAGTGTTGAGAGCTTGTTTCTTTCCTATAAAGTCTATAGATTTAAGTTAGTAGAACTAGGGGAGTCTGTAGAAATGAGTTCATAGATTTGCTTTCTGTAGATTTCATAGATTCCTTCCTATGAAGTCCATAGAAATGAACCTATAGAGTCCGTAGTTTCAAGCCTGTAGAGTCCGTAGATTTCTAAAAAGCTTGAAGAATGAAGAACTTGAATGCTCAAAACAATTCTTGAAAAGGAGAGAGAGGATTTTGGTCTATTGAACCAAAATAGTTCATAGGTTGTTCCCAAAAAGAGTGATATTTTTGGGGGACAACACCTTCTTCACATTTAGGACCAAGTTAACACAAATTGATCTAAATATTTCTTTTTCAGAGGACTTATTGGTATGCTATAGGACATAAAAAGAAACAAACAAACAAATAGAAATTAGGAAAGGATAGGGAAAAAAATAAGTAGGAAAGAAAATTATAGGAAATCAAAATAGAAAAGATAAACCTATTCTACTCTACCTTACTCTAAAACTAAATAGGCTTACATATTACTCTATAAATAATTCACTGGATATTATCCGATAATGGCAAACTATATTACCTTTGACCTGAGGACTCTTTTGACTACAAAATAGACTTCTTTGGGCCTTGTAACATGTTTTCTAACTATGACTCAACAAGGCTAAAATAACAAGATTTCATCAAAGATCAAATGTAAAGCTACTTATTCTATCATAGAACCTTGAAACATGATTGCTTCTTTTTGATGGCATATTCTTGTAGATGGGAGAACTTGTATGTTTATGTCTTATGGATGATGCATCTTGGCTTCCTATCTGCCTTTTCAAGTACCTAGGTTAAAGATATGGATCTAAGATCTAATCATCTTCTTCACAAATCCTTCTTTCCTATACCAAGAATGATAATTCTACTTCATTCATAGACTGATAATGATATGACTCATTCTCATTCAATGATTATATTGGCAACTCAGCTGGTATGCTTGGATTGATGTCTTCATTAGGTTCTATTTGAGGTGGTGCTCTATCAAAGTCTTCATCTTCTTGATAGGTATCCAAACTTGGTTGTAATATATCATTAAATTTTTCTTGAATAAAAGATAGAATAGTACATTTTATTAAAAAATTCTCAAGCTTCATATGAGGTAGGGATGGACTATCAACGTTTGCACAAAAAATATCCAAGTCATCCCAAAAGGCCTCTTCATCATGATCAACTAAAAGGACATGAAATTCATTTGCAATCTTACCATTTGAAACATGTTTATCACATATTCCTAACATTTTGATGGAGTCATATGAAAGTTATTGATCTACTATACTTGTTTCATCTTCTATAGAGAACGGCATCTCATCTATCCAATCAAGCTCCCACTCATCCTGCTTTGGATCTCTAGAATATCATTGCCTTATTGAAGCTCCAAATCATTGGTGTAAATCTAAGATGAATTACCAATCTGATATTCTATCTGATCATCTACCATCTTAAGCTTTTCAATTTCATTCAAGAAATCATGGTATAAGTGTTGTCAATGGTCATCTTCTTCAAGAATATTCCCCACCTTAGAAATGACTCTATGTGAGTTGTCCTCATGGTTGCCTTCTGAATAATGATTATCTTGTACTTGATTTTTATTAGTTATTTTAATTCCTTTAGAATCTATTGCAACTCATCTTCTTTGCCTACAATTGTTTCAATGATGATGTTTTGTTGATCTTCAATTCAAACCCCTTTCACATATTCTGAAACTACAGTCATCTAAGTTGTAACTTCTTTAATTGCTTTAGAAAGGATAATCTCTTTCTTCACAATTAGCATAGTATATCCCTCCTCTATCTGCATTATTTATTGAATATATTGCCATGAAGGAAAGGATTTGGGCCTTTGAGGAGGAAGGACTGAAGGTTGAATGATCTCTAGATTGATTTTGACTTTAGCTTCTTGTCTTATGTTAAATATCCTTATTTTTTCATATACTATTGTACCTTTTAGAGGTTATGGATTATTATCTACTTTAAGATCAAGAGGAGTATCACTATTGTTTGGTGGAGTTGAAGTTATCAGTGATGGATTTTGGCCTTTGCTCCCTAAGGCATAGCTATTTCTTTGGTACTACTAGAAAGAATGTACCTCTTCAACATTTTCTTTAGGTTCATTCTCATATTGGCTCTAAAAGTCATAAGTCTCCACCATCAGGACAAATTTAGGTGCTTTAGAGGCATCATTGGAGTTATTAAATATTTTAGCATTGCTATAGTTAGTGGGATTCATGTCGATTCCCTCCATTTGGCTCCAGATAGCTTCAAAATCACAGCATAACTCCACATAACCTTGATCTCCATATCTAGTACTGTTATGCACTCGACACCAATTAGGCAAAGCCATCTCATAGATGTTAATCTCAAGCAATTTATTCAAAGGGGGATCACTATTATTGTTAGACCTATTGAAAGGTTTATTATACCTTTGGAAATTGCAATTCCTGTTAGAACTCCCAGTAGTATTTCCCATCTATTCCTAGAGATCTATTAAATAATTAGCAAGCCTTTGGACAGTTCTTTGAATGGAGTCTATCTCTCCCTTTGGAGGCCTGGGTTCTTAGTCTGGGTGGTAGCTTGGACATTGGTATTGTTGACAGGAACTATTATCTAATTATTTTAGGGATGAGTTCTAAAATTAGCTTGGTTAGAAAATCCAAGTTATTAGTTAGGTGTAGCATGACTCAAAGGTAACTAATTGAGGATTGGTAACTAATTCAATGTAGGCTTGGTTCATGTTGGGAACGACATTCAGAGCAGACATGGTAGGATCAAAGTTGGGAATAAAAAAAGTAGGATGCCCTTACTAGTGTATTTACTCATCTATGTGTATCACTTAATAATAGGCTAGAGGCAATGTGTCAATGCCTATGGTTCTTCTCAAGAATACCATTGTTATTGGATCTAAATCATTCTTGTATATTTCCAAAGCTAAATCATCTACATGATTATATGGTGGGGACATCAGGGCGTACATTTTTTTAGAACCTGGCATTGAAGGTTCTAATTAGCTCATTTGGGTTCCTCTTTAAGGTGTTAAACTTTTGGTACATGATTCTTGAACTACCTAACCTATTGAATTGAGTGATAAAGGTGTCATTAAATTGATTCCATCCTATGATGGAATTTTTAGGCAAGTTAAGGAACTAATCATATGCAGCATCTCAAAACATAAATAAAAAGACGTGACCAACTATGTCTTCATGAATGACATTAAAAATCCTTAAAGATGCTTTAAAAGACATGATATGTTCTTCAACAGTCACTCTATCGGTAGGGGTGAAGAGAGGTAGGTACTTCTTTAGATTTTTAGGAAAATTATGCATGGATCTAGGGACATTGATGGGTGAGCCAGCTAACCATGCCATGACTAGCATAAGGGGTTGTAAATTCTAGTTTGATAGAGAATTGGGTTGAGTTCTATACTTTCTACATATACCTTTGTTTTCTCTCTCTTTCTTATGGGTTTCTAGAGTTTCTAAAGGGATTCTAGGCTCATACCAAGATCGGGTTTGAATCTTAGGCAACTCTAGGATGTAGAATGGGTGTTAAGAGCAAAAGAACTACAAATATATCCTCTATAGATGATAAACACCACAAATATTGATGAATCTATCATAGGAAATACTATATCAAGTATTTTTGCCCTGATTTAAGCTCAAAAACTTCAAATTTCTCAAAACCTACACAAGCATTTGTAAGCTTTGCACTTAAACCTATAAAGATCAGTGTTAAACTAATATTTTAGAGGAATTTTATGCCTTATTCAATGATATAAGAATTTTAGCTAGATTTAGTACAAAGTAATGCAAATATTCACTTAAATCCAAATGGAATAAAGCATTTAAGACCTTAAACATCTAGATATAGTATAAGCAACATCTTAGAGGATGACCTTTGCACAAATATCTAGATTCTTCAACTGGTTTATACCAAACTTTTTAAAGATGATCAAAATAACCTCTAACATATGTAGAGAACATGGTATTTCACTTATCTTTGCATAAATTTAAGCAAAGATCCATATTATTTTACAAAATTTGCATAAATGAACACTGATTTTAATGAAATCTTTCAAAGAATGCAAACATTAATGTAGATCCATAGTGTTATTTAATAGTATCCATGTACTTTGAAACAATTAAACATGTGTATAATGAAGTACACTAAAAATAAACAAAAATGTATGAAAATAGTTTTACATGTCCCTCCTAGTGCCAGTGATTTCCTTCCCTGTTGATGCACTTTTGGTGTTCCCTGTGTCACTCGGGAATAAAGGGGAAAGTAGAAACTCAATTTAAAGTCCTAAAATGACTCAGGGCTTGATTTTTTGTACAAATATTGCTATGAATAGCATAAATAGTAAAGATGTGGTCACCACATTGAAGTCTGCAAGCAAACCTGCTATAGGGATAACAAATGTATGTGCAGTGACATGATTTCTTGCTAATATTTGTGAATTATATTAATGTATGTGTAGTGACACAATGGATATATACAACATGATCTAAACTAAGGTGATTCATGGGTAGATCTAAGAGAGAGTAGGGTAGGATAGAAAAGAGGTTGGTGCATAAAATAAAAGATGTCAATTGTGTTAACTTGCAAAGAAAATCATATGAAGCTAACATCTACCAACCCTAGCATAATTATAAAATATGAATAAATGTAGTAAAATATTTTGAGGAAGGATAATGTATATATTTAATAGCATACATTGCATAAAGATAACCCACTTGCAATAAATTGCATAGCACATTTAGTTGCTAATGAGAGAAAATAGAGCAAGTATACTACTAAATTAGTCAACCTAGTGTTAAGCTCAAACTATAAATTTATATATGAGATTTAATCACCAAATTATATTTCATATAATAAATGAACATATGTTTAAAACATGAGAATTTAGAAGTCACAAAACTGGACAAAAGAACATTGTAGATAGACTCTCAAATTATTTGGCTCTTTGTATTGAATTTTGCAATAAGTGTTTTCTGATTACAAATGAGGGGTGAACCCCTATTTATAAGCTCAAATGCCTAGAACAAGTTTTTTAATGGGTCCAAAAATGGTGCATGAATATAGCTAGATGGCTGGAATGTTTACATTTCAAAAGAATATTCCAATTTCCAAAATTACAAGTTATAACTGAATATCCTTATGGGCCTAGGGGTGGCTACTAGCTAGCTTACTATTTTTGTTATTGTCCTTGTTTATTTTTGTTCTCCTCCTGGGTCCACACCTCTATGTAAGCTTGATAATCTTTATCAATCTGAGTGAAGCCCAGGATCAATATTCTGAACAAGTCTAGTATATCCTATATCAACCTATTATGCTCCATGAGTATTAGTCTCAAAGCCTTCTCAATTACCTCAATATTTTGTGGTTTTTGGTTAGAAATTTTGGTTTATGTAGCATTAATAATGAGCTCATCACCTTTGTATTTAACCCTTAGCACTAATTTTTATTTTATTCACCATCAATTTTAGCTATAAAGCTAAATATTTCCACCCCTTGACATGTGGCATGCCACATCAGCTCTAATTGGGTGCTTGTAGGGCCTAAAAGTGAATTGGTTGCTCAATTATCTTGAATCTGAACACATAGCATTATTTGATTGCTCTCAGGCTCCCTAGGATGTGGCTTTATGTGTTGACTAATATATTCTTCATCATGTGGCATCTTTTGATTCATGATGAGCTCTAAGACAAGGCCCTCTAATTTGGTTAGATGAGGGAGTGTCATGTGTCATTCTCACAAGCAATCAAGACCTTGCTTGGATAGGTGGCTCTCCTACAAGCAATATCAACTTTACTTGGATATGTGGCTCTCTCATGAGTAATCTTAGCTTTGCTTGGATAGGTGTCTCTCTCACAAGAAAACTTTTATTTTCTTAAATAAGTGTCATTTCTTGATTGGTCTTGGCCACTATTGGAAATTTTGTGTTAAACATGTGGCTCAGAGTGAGCCACATGTCACTCTCAGATGTAATCTAGGTAATCTCCAAATGAGTCTCTATGGGAATGACACTTGGCATTATTTCATGGGTCTAGTGGGGACATGTGTCATCATCAGAGGATCTTGTGAGCTTTAGATCGAATGATCTAAGAGCTTTCATGTGTCAATATCAGAAGGCTCTTACAAGTCTTGGATCTAACATTTTGGGTCCTTCCATGTGTCAATTTGAAATAAGTACATGGCATCATCTCGTGGGTCTGATGGGGACACATAATGCTTCAGTGGGCTCTTAGAGGTCATCAAGTGGCTCTTTATATGGAATTAGCATGGGCATGATAAGTGTCATCACCGTGTAAGCCTGGGAGGACACACATCACTTTAGTAGGATCTCAGGAGAGTCTTTTGGATCATTGGATAAAAGTAGCATAGGTATGACAAGTGTCATCACCACATGAGTGTTTCTTCTAGAATCCATCTATAATTTGACATCTTGTGAGGCATCATAAACCACTACATTCAATTTGACATCCTACGAAGTCATGTAATAAGCTAAGATAGACTTTGCAGACATTCAAGCACCCATCACAAGTGAAATAAAATAATTTTAAACTATAACTTGTAAACAAATGCTTTAAAGTGCAAGGTCTATCGAGATGAAAGTCCCATAAAACTTTAAGGTATTCATGCCAATTTAGACTAAACATTCTTGGTGGAACTTGTATACACGTTTAAATCAATTCATGGTTAATAATTTATTGAAACTTGGAGAAAACTCAAAGAAACTTACAATAATCCAAATATTTCTAAATGTTATTATGTATTTCAAGAACAATATTGAACCAAGAATGTTTAGGAAGTAGTAAATCAGATTATCTATACAACCAAATGACTTATCAAACTTGACATATTAGGCATATTTAAAAAGTTAAGATAGGAGGGTCCCCATTCTAGGAATAGGGGGTAGTTGAGCATCAAAAAATTTGTCCATCAACCATTATACATTCCATTATAATCCTATTATTTATATAATACCTATATTCTATTATCTAATCAGACCATTTATCCCATATACACCCTTCATTACCCTTCCTGGTGGCACTCTTTTTCAAAGAGACTACGAAGACATCTTGTTTAGAGATTTGAAGGAAGTAAGATCAATAACTAATAAAGATCATCATAGAATTTTTATCATTCATATCAACATCAAGATTCAAATAGATCTACCATTTTGAGCAAGTATTGGGTAGATAGCAAAGGTTCTACATTATGCATCTCGTAATCCTCCATTGATTTGAGGTGCTACCAAATCCAAGAAAAAATAAAAAACAAAATAAATTAAAAATATAAAACACTAAAAAAGAGAAGATAAATAATTTATCCAATGGTAAAAACCATTCTTATGTCACTTTAGGTAAGTACCATGATGAAAACTAGGTTTCTGGCATCATGCATAAATAATTTATTGTCTCCAATTACCTTAGCACTCATGGGCAGCCCTATATACATTATTACCATTTTGTTCAAGTCATCTTGACCATTGAAATCCATGTCATTCAATCCATTTTATCCTTTTAATCCTATTTAGCCTAAACCATCTTATTATGACCATTAATCTTCTTGTCTTTACTTTGTTACGTAAGTGAAGGTATATTGAAACCTGTTTGGGAAATATTTTAGCCTATTACCTGCACAACACTTTGGTGACTAGACACATTTGGTTCTCACATGAAATAATTCTTATAGACTCCTAATCCATTCCCTCATTACCATTTATTCATTATTCATCCCTTGCCAAATCATGTACCATTTTATTATGTTCCTATGTCATTCTTATTTTCAACCTTATTGTTGATTTGTAGTAACACCATCCCTGTTTTAACTACTTTGACTTGAGGTCCATTTGGACTATGTAGGCAAAGCTTAGTTTCTAAGTGCAGCTTAGTCACCCTTTTTCTCATGCTCTTTTTTTTTTTGAGCTATACCATTCAATATATCGTAATCCTCTATTGAGTTGAGATGCAAAAAACCCAAAAACAATCAAAATAATAAAAAACCCTAAAATTTTGAAAATCCCAAAACAAACTTAAAAATTAAAAAAGTTTGTAAAAAAGGGGTTAAAATTTCCATGAGAGATATTAAGCCACAAATTTTTGCTTACTTTATCATCTTATTCTCCATTGACCTTTGGCTTTGTTCTGTATGGTGAAGTTTGTTGTATTTGTCAAGTGGGAACCCCTTATCTAGTCATGATAATTTTTTATTTATCATTGTCATTCCTTAATTATTCCTCCCATTTATAGGAGAACTACATCATCTTTAATTAAATATAGGCTATGTAGGCAATGCTTAGATTTATGGGGCATCTCAGGTTAGTTCAACTAATCTTATTTCCATTTCATTTTCTTGATTTACCTCAAAATTCTCTTTCCATTTTATGAGTTTACCTTTTCTTATTATTCATATATAATCAAATCTCTTATCATAATTTTTATTCTTTCCCATATCCCTAGGATAACTACATTTTTCCTAAATCCATAGGACTATGTAAGCAACATTTACTTACATGGAGCATTTGGAGTCAGCTCAGCCGCCCTTCCTTTTCAATTTTATCCCCCCTTCCCTCTAGGTTACTGTCTTATCTTATCAATTGTCCTATAGAGTTTAGGGGATAAATATCTAAGAGTAACGCCTTACATTCACACACATAAATAGACAAATGATTCTGTAATTTCTTATTTTATAGTGTGTTTATTTTGTGTCAAATGATTATTATTTTGGTGTTTTTATTTGCTCTTGAGCAACATGATGCTTTGTGTTGCTTTTCTTTTTAGTATGTGTTTGCTTACTTCTTTGATTACTTATTTGTTTCCCTTTATTATTGTCACCTTGACTCAATCCACTATGCCAATGGGGCTATCATCATGGTATTTACTATCATGTGATAATTCTTGAGTCCATATATTGGCATTTGATAACATTATCATCATGGTTTTTATCATTGGTGTGTTATTATCATCTATATTGAATCAAGGTCGGTCCATATGCACATTATGGCCCAGTAATTGTGGTGTTTTATATCATGATGCATATCATTTGGTGTTATATCAAAAATCAAGTGATGGTAAGTCTACTCATAAATATTGTATAAAAATATCTCTTTGTCTAATATCCTCCAACTAATTAATCAAATACCTAATTATCATTTCTCAAAATGAAATTTTGTCTTACTAGGGAAAACCATTTAAACTGATCAATGATCAAATTCGGCCTAATATGGTATCTCCTTGAATCAACAATCAAATCCACCCTATTGGGGTACATTATTGTGATCAACCAAGATCTCCTTTTTTGGGTTCAAGTCTATCATATATTCTTTCTTTTGATTTCCAAACCTGCAGATTTCTCTCATTCTTGCTTCTTCCTCTATTTTTCAAGGACCCATTTGTTTCAACTTATTCCCCAACCATCCATTAAAGGGGGAATCCAAGGCTAATCAACCACCATTTGAGGCATCAATTTTATTTTACTGACTCATAAAATTTTAAAAAGAGGGAAGATTGAAGACATCATTCTACAAGTGTTATCAAATTTATTCTTAATGACTTTTTCATTCCTTGAAAAGATGTTACTATGTCTAATTGTTTGAAATGCCTTCTCAAATAGAAAAAAAAACTAGACACTTCATTTTAATCACTTCCATGTCTAAACTACAATCAACAGTGATTTTCTATAATTGCATGCAGGTTTAACTAAAAATCACCACTAGACCTAATTTACTCGCACAACTGTCATTTTAATCTAAAATCACAATGATGCATCCTTGATTGGGGAAATGGGTTGTATTGCATCATTGATCTTCTCTAATACATCCTAAATTAAATCAACCCTTTGTAAGTGTTTTCATAAGACAACTAAGTGAATACTTTATTGGAAAATATAAACATTGCAAAAATCCACCATTCTTCTAATTATTGATTAATCTCACTTAATCAAGTCTAATTATTCCTATAATAATCCATGGATTTGGAATTATCTTATTTTCCTAAATTCAAAATTAGAATATTACCTCACACATGGATGACATTATCAGGTAAAGTGTGAAATAAATCAAAGGTTGTGACATGTCTTACATTTTACTTACACACTCAAGACAAGTTCTTACACCTCACTTACACACTCTTCCTCTTACAGACTCCAAGAGGACCAATGACTACAGTTTTCTTCCAAAATTCCTTCCATAGTCCAAAATGACTTAAATGAAATCTATTACATACTCCATGTGTGTAATCATATATTTGAGGATTGATCCTCAACCCTCTATCTTGATATGAGATGAATGGTTCACAATGATTTAGGAAATCTATAAATAATAACCTCACACCTCTCATTTTAAGAAGCTTCTCCATGCAAACTTACTCTGCCAAATTATACACAAATATTCAACACTATTATTCCAAGCTAAAGAAAATATGAAATGTAGACAAGGAAAGATGCTTCCCTCATAAATATTCAAATGTTGATAAAGACTTCTACATCAACAAGCTGAGCTTGACCTCTTTAGACTAGCTCTCAAGTGAATCTTCAAGGGAGGTAAAACCATGGTTCTTTATCTTCCAATTTCATTTATTTATTGATTTCCACATAGCTCAACTTATATATTAGGCTTGAGATGTTATGTCTTCAAGTTGTTTTGATTGTGTTCACTAACAATTAGCTAATCTCTCTTGGATTTTTGATCTACAAATTCTCTCTTAATTACTTCCTAAAGAAACATAGGGTCAAAATATTTTAACAAACCCTTGAGTGGTTCAAAAAATAATTCAAAATATAAGACCACAAGTCTTATTTTAGTTACAACTGGTATCATCATAGATAGCCCCTAAAATTCAGCAATGTAATTATCCATTTTTCAATCCTATTTGAGTTGGGTTATCTCCTTGAAATGGACCTATGGATCTTTCCTATCAAACCTTTCTATAAAACTTTGACTAAATTATTATAGAGTAGAGATCGAATTATTTCCTTTAGTGACTATACCATAGCACTAACCCTCATTTTCCTCTCCCTCCAAATGAAGTGTGATGAATTTGATAGATTCTTCCTCGCACATAGGATTCATAGATAAATATGTATCCATTTTTTATAACCAAGAATTGGCAAAACACTTATCTAATTAATCATAAGTATAAAAGGTGATATTACCCAAATATTATTGGATGTCATTATATAACTTATCTAACTGAGTTTTCCCTCCCCTCCCTATATTATTCCTCATTCTTAGATCACAAAACTCTTGGAAATTCAATACTTATTGTACTACAAGGTTTAGTCCTTCATATTATACATGAAATTTTGTAAAACTATTACCTAAATGATGTTTGGGCTCTACCTCTTCTAGGTGCTCTTATTTTTTAATAAATATTTCTCAAAAATTCTTGGAAGGGGTATTGATTGAGGCCTACTCATTAGCTAGCAATATCCTTCTCCTTGATTTGACTTATACTAATTAACATTTTATAGAACTTGTACTGACCCTGCCATGGATTCTCTCAATGTCATTTTGATTGTTCTTTTCAAATCTCTCTGACCCTAGATGATTATTTCCTATAATAACTCATTTTATTTGTAGGATGAGGTCTATGTTCTCTGTTCCCCATGACCTTTGTTTCTTTTTTTGGCTACTGAACCCTTATTTTTTATCTTTGATAATACATGATTTCTCTTTGATTGGGTTGAATATGAAATTAAAATATCATTTTCCTCTATATGCTAGTAGAATCAATGCTCAGATATCACTATAATATATTTTTTATTAGTTTTTCTCTATTCTAATTTTTTTGTAATTTTCTAAATTTAAGAAAGCTAAAATAAATCCTAAACAACAACAACAAACTAAAATTCTAAATATGATAACAACCCAGCTATAATGTTTATTCAAGGCATTGATTATAAATTCAAACTAATTACAACAAACCCTTACTGAAAAAATCCTATAAAAAATGAATAAACTCAACAATAAATACCAATCAATATCCAATAACTTGGAAGAAAGGTACTATAGTCCCCAACTAGTATGGCTATCTAGAATATGTTGTTATATATGAGCTAAATATCCTTTTGGTATGTGACTATGTGAACAAATAATCCAAGAATTGAGGTTAGTATAGTGTTAGTTCAAGCAATAAAACTCAAATAAACACACTAACACTTACACTCCTAGCCTAGATACTAGGGAAAGATTAATAACAAACACTAAATGAAAAAACAACAAAAACATAAAATAAAATAACTCTTTTACCTTCCTTGGGAGCTCTAAATGGAGTTAGTGAATGGCTTGCTTGGCTTTTGCATCAAGAAGTCTTTGACAATGAAGCTTACTTGCCTCCTTCTCTCCTTGGCACTTTAGCTTTGATGTTTCTTAGATTAGGAATTGGTCATGGTAACATTACTTGTATGAGGCTTAGGGAGGAAATACTACTCAATAACTCTATAATATTTAATCTTAGAAATGAAAAGGTATGTCCTTGTATTTATAGCTTTAGGCATTAACTCTCACCCAAGGTGAGTCAAGATTAAAGTTAACCATAGTTAGGTTTAGGTTGACCATAGTTGATTTGAGGCCAAATCCAATTGAGTTAGGTCCATGTGGGGAGATGTAGGTCAAAATTATTATGACCTCCACTTAATTCAAATATTTTTGCAAGTTGAATAGTGAATCATAAAAGCAATAATGAAAGGCTTGATCTTTTGATATTTGGAATTTCCATTTTTAAATATTCATTAATTTCAAATGGATTAATTAGATAAGCATTTAATCTAGTTTAATTAGTTGATTTGTTTTGATTATCATTTTTTCTCTTTCAAAATTTATTTAAGTGCCCTGCTTAATGTGTCCATAGGCCAAATTGATAGTTGTTAAGTTGTAAACTGATTACAGATGAATCCATGAGAGGTTATTGTTGCATATGATAGAGTACCCCAAATAGGGATGTCTCAACATGATTCTAAGCTTTGATGAATGATGTGAAAGTAAATTTTGGATGTTTAGTGATTCTTAGGCTTAATTTGAAATGGTTGGTAGGAATCAATCTTAAGTCCAGGTGGAAGCCAGTTGTGGCCAATTTTAGGTGTCTACAGTTTGCTCCTATTTGGAAAGATGTTTCAAGTTATAGGCACATTAACATCTTCTCAAATAATAAAATAGGAAGTTAATAAATAAAGAAGGTAATTATTAAAGAAAAAGCTCCAAACAACATTTGAGAAGCTTATAATGATGCCCCCTTGAGGGAGTGGCCAACACATATGAGTGATGGATAGTCCCTCAAAAATAATCAAGAAAAAGAATAAAATTAACCCATGGGTGAGATTAATCCAATTGAGATAATGATTTCATGCATTGATTTAAAAATAAATATTGATTTTCCCAATGGTGGTTATAATTAGTGGCATAGGCATATGCCCTATTTAGGGAAATGAGTTGAAATAATGATTTGGTCATAGGTGGTTATAATCATTAAGATGACTTAGATTGAATAATGATTTTTGGTTTTGCCCCATTAGGGTAGATTGGAAAGCATAACTCAAAGATATAACCTATCATATAGATTAAATATGAATGGGTACAAACATAGATGTGATGGTTTAATGAATCAAGAAGCCACAAACAATCAGGCACACAAAGATGTGCAAAGTGACGAAAGAGATGATTGGAAGAATAAAGGTGGCTAAGCTAACCTGAGATACATCATGTATCTAAGAGCTACCTACATAATCTAAATAGACCTCAAGATAATGTAGTTCACCTAAATATGAGAGAAAATGGAATGAGGAATAAAATAATAATAATTAATCAATGTGAGTCATTTAGTTGTACCTACCAATATGGATATGCCTATCTTTATTAGCATTGATACAGCAAGAATGATCAATGGGTTGATTTGATCAAGGCAGGTGGGATGATTTTCCAAGGTTACCAAGGAGAAGTTTATGTGGCACCATTGCCTATAAGATTTCTTGAGATATTTTTTGTTGTAGCATGTGTTGGTATGCATCATGATATAAAACACCATGATAAGTAGCTAAAATGTGCATAAGTACTGACTCTCAATCTAATAAATAATTGAAAACAATAAAACAAAGATAAAAATGAAGATGACAATGTTGACGTATGAATATGGATAGACTCAAGAATAATACAAAAGGAATCACCCAATGAACACATATAGACTAAGTCAAGGCACAACAATGAAATCAAATAAATAGGCAAACAAACAAACAACTAAGTAAACAAATACATAGAAAGCTTGAAAGAAAAAACAACAAAAAACATCTTATCATCAACCAAGTCAATATCTACATGTGAAGGCTCAATTGAATGAAAAATAGGTGGTGCCCCCAAGTAAGGATACATGCAAAGGGAAGGGCACATGCCCAATGGTAATTGAATGGTGTAGAAAAAATAATGGATTTGCCCTAGTAAGGTAGACTGAGGATGCCTAACTAGGTTAAATAGGATAAATATTTTTAAATTTTTGGAATTTTTGAATGTTTTTAGAATTTTGAGGTATCTTAACTCATTAGAGATTTTAAAGTTACCACTCATAAAATGGTGAGAGCATTGTCTTAGGTTTCTCTTAAAATAAAAAGAGCATATGGAAAATAGGAATTGAGCTGACCTAAACATAAATTGAGCACAACTTACATAGTCCCATTATGATCTCAAGTCATAGTAGTTCTACCCACATAAAAGGTGGTGAGATCTAACCTGATAAAAAGTTCAAAAATTTAGGAAAATGAAAAGGTAAATGAGCATAATAATGGTAAGGTGATGCAGTAATGTATGGTAAATGGTGTTGTTCCTAATTTTACCATAGGTAGTTATAATTAGGAAACAACAACATAAGTATGTGCTAATAATTTTCCCAAAGGTAGTTATAATTAGTAACACAAGGTGGGATACTAATTTTCCCTTAGGTAGTTATAATCAGTGGCACTAGTCAAATGTAAATGAAATATAACTTTCTAGATCCACTATTATACTCCTTTCATAGACTATCATTTAAATATAGAATTTTGAAACTACTAAAACTAATGTAGACATTATAAATCCATATACCATGATTCTAAATGTCATAATTCCCCTAGACCACTTTGGGGCCAATCTAACCCTTTGACCCCTAACCAAGCTTAACCACAGTTAGTTTGACCAAAATGGCTTTACCTTAGCTTTTACCTATTTTGACCCTTCACCCTTGACCATTGATGGTTAGGTTGACCACTGATGTTCACCTTAACCATTGACAGTTGAGGTACACCTTGTTAACCAACTGTGATCTAGGAATTTGATTCAAGAGAGGATGGTTAGTATGGTATTAGTTCTAAAATGAAAACAAATAGAAAGAAACACACTAACTAACATAACATCTCTAGGCCTAGACAATAGGGAGAGATTAGTTAAAAACATGAATAAAACACATAGATAAAATTCAAAAGAAACATCTTTTACCTTTCTTTTATGCTCCAAAATGCTTGTTGTAGTGGCTTACTCAGCTTGTGCTCATGAAGTCCTTGGCAATGGAAGCTTGACTACCTCCATCTCTCCTTGGCACCTTTGGCTTATGGCTTGGATTATATTGGCTTAGAATTAATTTGTCATGGTAACACTAATTTAAATGGATTCTTGAAGCTATTTTTGCATTATAAATTTACACCAAAATAGATTAGAAATGATGTTTATAGCCTCTCTATTTATAGATTTTTGAGAATGTCTAGAATCAACTTGAACCATCCATCTTGAGATTGAGATGTGTGGTTAAGGATTAATTCAATTTTTAGAATTAATTTTTTAATTATCCTCAACATGAAATTGGAAGAAGGGTCAATTAAGACACATGGAGGGCATCATGGAAGGCATTGATGAGGCATGGAGGACATGAATCTTGATGTTTATGGCATTTATGGCCTAGGGATGTCTTCCCAAGAAATGAGGTCACTTGATGATGTAGATATTGAATATTCATTTCTAAAAACAATTATTCAACAAGTTTCCATGGAATTATTAATTAGCTCTTAAGCATGTTTAAGCACTTTGTGCACAAATCACTCAAATTGATCATAATGCTTTTTTATTGGTCCAAAATTTGACTGGATTGGAATTGGAAGGTGATGTCAGATGCATTAGATTTTTTATCCCATTTAGGATGTTACTATAAACAAATAACAAAGGCATGCATCTTGTGTAGAAGATTTGATAGGAAAGAGCAATCTAGAGCACCTACATGCAAAATTAGCATTTTGACTCAGAATGATCTGATTAAAGTTAGCTAGCCCATAAATGCATTGCCCTATTTAGTGATACCTTAGCCAAAATCAGCACTTGAATAATTTAATTTCAACTCATTTAGCATGTTTTAGTGTTTTTAGGCCAAATTATGCATTTTAAGTAGAAATTGGCCAAAACCCTGATTAGAGGTTATCAGTGGCTAGATTTAGGTGTCTATAGTTTGCCCCTATTTGGGAAGATGTTGTAAACCATAGGGAAAGCAATGTCTTCTCAAATAATGAAAATTTCATGTATGCCTACAACTGAAATGATGATAAACTAACTATATGATGCCCCCTCAAGGGAATGATTGGCACAAATAGGTCGGCAAATGGTCCCTCAAAAAGAAAGAAGTGAAACAAGGGGACCAAAGAAAGGAAAGATGATGGGGTGAAACATAATGATACTAAAAAATTAGTCAAAATAATTGAGAATGCAAGTGGGATGGTGCATAATGGTTTGCCTAAAGGTGGTTATAAACATTATACCCTGAAAGTGACAACATGGTATGATAACACAATGATTTGCCCAAAGGTACTTACAATCATTGAGAAGATGAAGCTAGCCCAGTTAAGATAGACAAACAAGATAATAACATGCCCTTATGTAGGCAAAAAAAGTAAAGTGATGACAACATAATGATTTTCCCAAAGGCAATTATAATCATTTAGAAATGTAGGTGGGATGGTGTGCAATTATTTACCCATAAGTGGTTATAATCATTGGACCCCGATTATGGAAAACATGATAAACTTGGTCGAGGATGATGATAACTTAACATAGAGGGTAATGAGGAATTGGAACAACTTACTAGTAGGGAGATGCTCATCCAAACTAATAAAGGTTTAAATTCTTTCATGATTAATTACTCTATTTGGGATATGATTAAGAGTGAATTAAGATGTTAGTGTCAAAGATATGCCATCATTACTGAATAGACTTCTTGAAGCTAAGGTTTGTTGTAACATGTGTTGGTAGGCATCATGGTATGACATTATGATGACTTGGCCAGAATATACATAAGGATTGACTCCTATAATCCAATTCTCAATAGAAAACAAGGCATTAATGATAGAAACCATGATGATAATGTAAACATATGAATATGGATGGATTCAAATGTAATTATGGGAAAGGAATCACCCAATGAACACACATAAACTGAATCAAGGCAATAGTGTTGAAAGTAAACAAATAGGTAGACAAAAAAACAAAATAAGTAGAAACAAACAAACAAACAAAAAAACAATGCAATAAAAACCCTATGAACATTTTCCCTAAAAAAATAGGTGACAACTGAACAAATGAATAAAATGGGGAAATAGAAGAAAAGGAAGGGGGTAGCCAAGTTATCTCCATATGCACTAGGCAAGTGAACATTTTATACATAGTTACATGGATGTAATATCTAATAAAAAACTTCAAGCTAAATGTAGTTCTCCCAGGGAATGGGAAGAATGTGATAACTGAGAAAAAAAATAGAATGGATGTGGTAGAAGAATAGGAATGGTCTTGTAAAAAGGAAAGTGTGTGAGAGAAAAAATCCAAAAAGGATGGGAAAACTAAAGGATAAATGATTTACTTGTAACTTAGTAAGGGTTCCCAGAATCCTTAAGGCAAAGAAGTGGTCAATGTTTTTGTTCTTTTCTAATGATTTTTCAAATGTTTTTAGAAGTGTTTTGGAGTGTCTTAACTCAATCGAGAATGATGAGACACTAAATGGTTCAAACTTGAAAAATGATGAGAGCGTTTAAACTAAGGTTGCTCACAAAATGATGAGAGCATGGCTTAGGTTGCTCACAAAATGGTGAGAGCATATCTTAAGTTGTTCACAAAATGGTGAGAGTGTGGCTTAGGTTACTCACAAAATGGTGAGAGTGTGGCATAAATTTCTTATAAAATGGCAAGAATGTGGTGGTGAGGGTGACTGAGCTAACCTCAATAAATATTGAGTGCTACCTACATAGTCCCAAATGAGGACCTCAAGTCACTATAGTTCCACCCTTACAGTGGAGGAATTTGACTAGTGTAGCAGTCAATTCAAACAAAATAGGCATAGTTGGTAAAAAGGCATAGTACGACATAGAAAGTGGCAAGTTAGTACGTCAAGGCTTAATGTTTCCCCTTGTTTACCCATAGGTGGTTATAACTAGGACACAAAGTCATAGATCAAGGATACTAATTTTTTCAAAGGAGGTTATAATTAGTAGCAAGATTGGTGGTAAGAAAGGAATAATAAATAAAGGATGCAACTATCGAAACTTCTGTCACACTATCCCAAAATATGACCTTTATCTAAAGTTCTTGAACTAACTAATGAAACTAATCAGATAACTTGATGCTAAAAATGTGTAATGAATGGCAAAAACTAAGGTCAAACATGTTAGGCTTTAGAACACATTGGGCTGATAGGTCCGAAGTGGAAAATGGATATGATGAAGAGGATGGTATTTGTACAAAGAATAATAGTAATAAAATGGAATAACTAAAATGGTCCTTATAGATAATACAACTTAGTATTCAAGCATGGTACCTCTTGAAATGAATAATATTCATCAACTCAAGAAGTTCATCTCCATCTAGTCTGGCAAGCCTATATGCTCATGATCCATAATTTATAGTAATGATGAAAGGTCCTATCCAGTTTGGTTTGAACTTTCTTTTATGCTTCTTCTCAACCGTAGTATTCTTTTGGTTTTCTTTAAGAATAAGATCACCAAGTTCAAATTTTTTATGCTTAACACACTAATTATATTGGCATTTGAGTTTATTCTGATATGCTTGAATATTGTTGAGCACAACTGTGCATTTCTCATCAAGTGGGTCTAGCTCTTGCAAGTGAGCTACTTGATAGTCGTGATCATCTAGGACATGCTTGAAAGAGATGCATAGTGAAGTAAATTCGACCTCAATGGGAAGGATGGCCTCAGTACCATAAACAAGTGAGTGTGGAGTGGATCCTATGGGGGTATGATGATTAGTACAGTATGCCCAAAGCATAGGGAATATCTACAAGTGCCAATCATGATCAGCATCATTGACAATCTTTTTGAGAATATTGAGAATGGTTTTGGTGGATGCCTCAGCTTGGTCATTACCTTGAGGGTAATATATTGTAGAGAAATGTTGTATGATTTTATATTCAGTACATAGCTGGTATACATATTTTTTATTCAATGATCCTCCATTATCATATATAATGTTAGAGGGGATACCGTAGCAACAAATGAGATTATTAAAGATGAATTTGGAAATTTGCTTTCTAGTCATGTAAGTGAGGGGTATAGCTTCAACCCACTTAGTGAAATATTCAATGGTGGTAAGGATATGTTTATGGCCATTAGAGGAAGCAGGGTTGATCTTCCCAATGAGGTCAAGT
Source organism: Torreya grandis (assembly GCA_037957365.1). Lineage (NCBI taxonomy): Eukaryota > Viridiplantae > Streptophyta > Pinopsida > Cupressales > Taxaceae > Torreya > Torreya grandis. The sequence goes on along the minus strand of JARHVA010002360.1, from coordinate 554,766 downwards.
CCCCATGTAGAAAATAGCCATGGTGTCAACATTGATTTCAAAGTTTTTTATTGGGGCATGAATCAGATTAGCATGTCATTGACATTTATCACACTTTTTTACATATGAAGTGGCATCTGTGTCCATTGTAGGCCAATAATAACTAGTACACAAGAGATTTTTGGATAGGAATACCATGTTATAATGAGTGCCACACACTCCTTTGTGAGCTTCTCTTAACACTAGTGTAGACTCTACTAAAGTTAAAAAATGAAGTAGAGTTTCCATCAAAACTATGGTGATAAAGGGTGGATCCTAGTAGAGTATAATGAGTGGAATGATGAATAAAGTCTTTAGTTTATTTTTGAGATAGGTTATATGGAAAAACTTGGTCATGAAGGTAGTTGTAAAGGTCTAAGTACAAGATAGAATTAGGACCAACAATATCACAAATCATTAAAATGGTTGAAGGTTCATGCACTGGTGCATAACAAATTCTCTATGAGGAACTAATACTCTCTAGCTTTATTTATTTGTCAAATTAGAGAGCCAATAGTATCAATGGCATCTATCATTCTATTACTATCCCTTGGTATGTGCTCAAACTGAATGTTGGCAATTTGTTGTTTAAGAGTGTCAACCATGGATTTATATGGAACCAGCTTGTCATCTTTGGTATAAAAATGATTTGTGACCTGATTCATGATTAACTGAGAATCACCATAAACATAGAGATGAGATATATTCCAATTCACTACTTGTCAAAGTCCTAAAATAAATGCTTCATACTCTACCATGTTGTTTGTATAAGGAAATCTAATTCTAAATGATTTAGGGATTAAATCCTCCTATGGTGTACTAAACAATAGGCCTACCCTCGATCCATGTTTAGTGAATGAACCATCAAAATAAAACTTCTAGGGCTGCTTCTCAAGGGGTGTGTTGATGATGGTCATTATGGATTTATCAAGAAATTGAAATGTGAGTGGTTGTGTGTCTATGAGAGGTGCTTCAATAAGTTTATTTGTAAGAACTTATCCCTTGATTGCCTTCTGATTGATACACTCTATGTAAAACTCACTGAGAAGCATGATCCATTTAGGCATTTTACCTTACAAATATATTTTAGATAGTAGATACTTGAGTGGATCTACTTTTGAAATGACCATGGTCTTATTATTCAACATGTAATGGCATAATTTTTGTGCTTTAAAGACCATGGCCAGATAATCTTTTTCAATAGGTGCATAGTTATGTTCATATGTAACCAAGGTATGGCTTAGGTAGTATATAGCATGTTCCTTTCCATTGTCATCATGTTTAGAAAAAAGTGCCCCCAAATCATGGTTGGTAGCTAATAGGTATAACAAGAATGGCTTTCCTGGCATAGGAGGTAATAAAATAAGTAGATTAATAAGATAGTCTTTGAGTTATTAAAAAGTTGTTTGGCAGTGATCATCCTAGTGAAATGCAACTCCATTTTTTGAAAGGTGTGTAAATGGATGGAACTTATCTGCTAACTAAGAGATGAAGCATCAAATTAATTGGATCTTACCCTATAAACTACAAAGTTACTTTAAATTGGTTAGTGGTGGCATCTCAGTTATAACATGGACTTTATCTGAATCAACTTGAGTACCTCTATGAGATATGATGAAGCCAAGTAATTTTCATAAAGTTACATTTAAAACACATTTCTTTGGATTGAGTCTGACTTTGTACTCTTATAATCTTTTAAATATCTTATGTAGTACTGTTAGATGGTCGACCCAAGTTTTGGATTTTCCTAATATGTCATCGACATAGTCTTCAATAATATCATGCATCATATCACGAAATATGATATTCATGGCACTTTGATATGTACCTCCAACATTCTTAAGGTCAAATGGCATTACTTGATAACAAAATGCTCCCCATGGAGTGGTGAATGCTATTTTATGTTGGTCTTCTAGTGTTATTCTGATCTGGTTGTATCTTAAAAAGTCATCCATGAGTGAAAGCATTTCATAAAATACCATGGAATTGATGATCATGTCGATATTAGGCAAGGGAAAATCATCTTTAAGAAAATATTTTTTGATGTCTTGAAAATTAGTAAAAATTTTGATCTCTTCAAGATTTTTACTAACAGGTACCACATTAGAGATCCATTGTGACTAGTCAATGGATCGGATACATCCTAATTCTAAGAGTTTTTCCAAATCTTTTTTTACCAATACAAAAATGTGAGGATGAATCTTACGTAACTTTTGTTTTACCTATTTTGAATTAGTATTAACCACAAGGTGGTGTAGAACCAAGGTGGGGGTCTAAACATGGCATGTCATAATAGGTTCATGGAAAGATATCTACAAATTCTCTCAATAGAGCTATAAAGATGTCATGTTCCTCCTCAATAAGGGATGTACCTAATTTATCCATTTCAAGTTTAATGGAGTCCCGATATTTACCTCTATTGTATCTTGAACTAGAAGGGTCAAACCATCTTCTAGGATAGTAGGTAACACTTTGAATTGTTGGACTATGTCAGGGTCCTCCATTAGGACTTTTTCTTCAACTTCTCCTAGGCATGATGAATATGAGTCCCCTAATGAGAGATCTGGCCATGTGACAAAAATAGTCAAAAATTATTGAAGAATTTGATCAAATACTTGTTATTTCTCAAAGCTGAACACCCCCATCTAATGGTGCCTGAAATAGGTTTTCACCATTAGACTGGCCTTTATCTTTACTTTTTCCTTGGTTAGAAAGTGCCTCAAAAAGGTTTTCACTTTAGGACCTCAATGTTCACTTGGTTTCCAAAATAGGCTACAAGATCTAATGTGATTAAGAATCCTAATTTTTGATCTTCCAATGGAACATTGTCTCTAAGGCCTAAAAAGTCATAGAATGCCTCATCATTTTAGAACTCATCAATTAATAGACTAGATTATTGTTGGTCCTAATCTATCAATTGGGGATAATATAATGGAAAAGGGTTGTGATCAATGGCTAGGGTAAGGGTACAAATGGAATTATTATCAAATAGGTTGGTTTTATCTAGGTTATCAAAGGTGAGGCTATGATCAAACTTTGCTTCACTTTCAACATCATCATCACTAGTCACTAGTGATGGAGTCTGAATAAGATATGTGGGGTCACCCCAAAGTGGTTTAAATCTAAGTCCATAAGGTCTTTCATACTTAGTCATAGAAATTGGCTTGATGGTTCCTTGTTGATTTGGAATGAGGCCTCTCCCTTCATAATTGTGACACTCCATGATCCTATTAGGAATATGTTACTTTGCATTTTTATAACAATTAGCTTGGTTGTCATTATATAACCATGATTCATCCCCTTTAAGAGGGTTAGGTTTTAGGCTAGATATTGGTACAAATGTGACAGGTCCCTTATCTTTGTTCTTTTATTTCCAATGCATATGTGGGGTGACTTTAGGTCACTCGAAGGTTTTCAGATTCTAAGGAAGATTGGAAATATGAAATTTATCATGGGTCACATACTCTCCTAATCCATTATTTGAAATGGAGATATGATTAGAAGCTTCAAGAGGTGGCATGTGGGAAAGGGAATCCAAGGTATTAGGATCTATGTAATTATCTGGTAAAGAATTAATAAGTATAGCCTCTCCTTTATCCTACTTGGAAATTAGATTCATACTATACTAATAATTACAGCTTTGAAATTTGGCATCAAGATGATTGTAGTGTTCATATCGGTGTAAATCTCTTAGAATATTCACTTCCATCCCTGAGTGGGAAAACTTGATACATTGGTGTAGTGTTGATGGGACTGCACGAATCGCATGTAACCAAGGCCTGCCTAGAATCATATTATATGATAACTTAAGATCAAATACATGGCAAAGTGTATCATAGGTCAAAGGCCCAATGATAACTAGTAAACTAATGGTGCCTTGTGATTCTCTTTTTTGATTATCATAGACTTTGATAGTTATTTTTTTTGGCTAGAGATCTACCATTATGTACCCAAAAATCTTGATGAGCTTTAGAGACACTATGTTGAGGCCAGATCCATTGTCTATAAGGACACATTTCACTTTATGACATATTATATAAATTTATATGTATAATGGATTATTATGGAACAAGCCAAAGGAAGACAAATTGCTTTGGTTGAATGTGACTTGTTGGGTTGGAGCTAAGTGTCCAACCAAAGCTTGAAATTTATTCGGAGATATGTCACTAGTAATAGTAGATTGGGTCAAAAACTCATTAAAGATGTTCTTGTGGATTATTGACATTCGTATCAAATCTAAAATAGAAATTTGTGCTGGTGTCTTCTATAATTATTCCACAATATTAAACTTTTTATCTTGGTTAGGAGTGAATGGTTTATTCTGAGGCTAAATGGTTGGTTGGATGACAAGCAAGGTAGTAGATGGTTGTGGGCCTAGGATAGTAATCATCAACCTCTAAGTTGTGATTGCATAATTGGGATTAAATACTAGATAGTTATTTCTAACTAATGTTGGGAATGGTGTGGGACCAAATAAGATAAGTCTCAGTTATCGATGCACTCGCATGTAGTCACGTGGCAAGGATGAGTTATCGATATAAGGTCCAAAAGGAGAAGTCCTAGTTTTTTGGTTTGCTTATATGAACTCCCAAGTCAATGAAGGATTATCTATGTAATTTATCTAAATGTTATTATTTAATAATAGTCTAGGTTGATCGGTCTAGGATTAATGGAGATGGTATTAACTCTACCCCCTACATTATAACCTATAACCCTATTGTAGTCATGTATAATTGCTTGGTAGGATTGTTGGTTATTACCATTTTGACCTTGGTTTTGTCCATTTTTCTATCATTGTGGGTTTTACTATTGATTTTGTTGATTTTGTTAGTTTAGCCTTTGATTTTGATATTATTGATTTTGCTACTACACTAGTTGTTGTTATTATTGTTGATTGTTATGTTAGAGAAAGGGGTTTTGATAAATCCCAAGAGTTTGATTAGAAGTGGAAGCACCATTATCCAAAGCTATCTCCCCATTCTCTAACATATTCTTAATTAAATCCTTGATCTGGACACATCTTCATAGATTATGCCTATTGACCTAGTGATAGTCATTGAATTCATTTTCAAGGTACCAATCAAGATAAGGAATGCCTTGAAGATAATGCTTTGGTATAGGCTAACTGATCAAATTAGTGATAGAAATGTTGAAAAATATAGACTTAATAGGTTCTCCTAGGTCACTAAAGACATGACGTGTAGGCACAATTCTCCTAGGAGGAGGGGTTTGCAATGCTAAAGGTTGTTGTATTTGTTGTTTAAGTCTTGGTTGTTGTGCTTGCAGCATTGGTTGGAGAGGTTGCTAGGTAGGAGTAAACTAAAAAGGTGGTGCAGATGATGTTTTCACTATTTGGACATGATGTTATTTAGTTACTCCATTTCTCACAACATTCCTATTATGGTTGAATTGCTTTGGTCTTTCTCGGTTATTGGCCTGTACCAGTTGCGATGTTTGCATTTAAACAGGATGTTGATGTTGGTTATTTCCCTAATTGGTACCTTGATTTTTATTATTTGAATTAAGATTAATGACTCCTTTATTAATGAGCACTCACTCAATCAACAAAACTTTATCAATGATCTTTTTGAAAGTATGTGCACATTGTAGTTCTAGATGGTAAGCTATCTCACTATGCAAATTTTTAGTAAACATAGTGGCTAATTTTTTATCTATTAAACTATGGGTGAAATGGATTGAAATGGCTCTCCATTGCTATAAATAACTTTCAAAACTCTCACAAACTTTTTTCTTTGCTTGTGTTAAGTCCACTAATGAAATCTCATGCTCAAGATTATAGGAAAAGTGCTACACAAACTTATCATAAAGATCATAAAAATTCACTACTAAATTTTTGGGAAACTTTTTAAAACACTCCAAGGCTTATCTAACTAAGCTCCTTGTAAATAATAGCAAAAGCTATATGTTTTTATATGCCACTGGTTGACATGCAACAAAGAATTCAGTCAAATGAGCCTTAGGGTCACCTTTCCCTTTGTATTTGTTGAATTTTGGTGGTTCGTATCCTAGAGGAAATGGTATCTAAAAATACTCCATGTTAAAGGGGTAGGAACACATGTTATCCAATTTGAACTTTTTAATCTATTTACCCACTTGAATGGCAGTAATTACATCCATCATCTATTGTAATTCTTGGGATAGGAAACTAGAAGGAACATTGGTATGAAGGAGAATATTGGTCTAGGTAGATGGTTGGGAAGTCATAAGTGGGACACTTTGACCAAGGTATGATGGAGATACATGTTGGGGTAAACTGGTTTGGTTGGGGAATAGACTAGGAATATGCATACATGGATTAAGATGTACTTAAAATTAGACATCTAGTTGTGTGATATTTTGGTTTGGGTTGGTGATAAAGGTTAGACTTGGAGAATTTTGTGGTTGGGTTGGAAGGACATAAATATATTGTGCCTACTGTGATTGAAAAGGGACATGAACCTAGATGTGGAGGAGGAACTTGTGGACTAAGACCCTATCTCTAAATTTTTGGTACATTTTAAACCAATGGTTGTCTAGTAGGTGCTTGAGAAAGATAGGGACCTCCTTATTGCATGAATCCCTATGAGGAAGTGAAACTAGGTTGTAAATTTGTCATCTATCACTGACCAATAAATTGAGGTGGCATGTTCATCGCTATCTAGTGGGGTAGAACATTTGTTACCCCTGATTGAGGTGGCAATTTATTTATCCTTTGTTTTGTTGATACACTAGATTGTGCCTGTTGTTGTGGAATACTACTTGTTACTTGTTGAGGAGGAGTAGGGTTCATCACATTCTATTGTGGTGGTGTGACATTGGCCATTATTTGATTACCTAATCTTGTAAGTTGTACACTTGAGGAAGCAGTCGATTGAGGTTGGGGCGTAAACTCTTATTCCCTAGTATGATGATCTACTCATGGGATTAACTATTGGCACATGTTGGATAGTTGTTTGTGTGTTAGTTCCACTTTGATCAAGATTGGATGTTATTTTCACATTGTCCACTATGTTTGGCTCACTATTCTATGTAGAGGCTAAACACACTTCTTCAATAATGAGCATATGCATCAAGTTATCTATCAAATCAATTTGTATGAATGGGTTAGAACTCAGATTCTCTTGTCCAGTTAACTCTATCAACACTCTTGTTGAAGGAACTAGGTCAATAAGAGGCTTACTCACCATGTTCATCTGATTGAAATTATGTGTTAGATTCAGGTAAGTTTTATATACTATCTGCATTTGGTTAAAGTGATCTTCCATGATGTTTTTACCTTAATTATATATATTATGGTCTTGATACATTGTTTGGACTAGAGCCATAGGATTGCTAGAAGAATCTTGTTGATCATAAATGATATTATGGGGCACTCTTACTAGACTTGGTAAATTTTCATGAGGGAAGTTTGCTAGAAACTTGGCCCCTACCTCTATGGCTCTAACTAAAATCTCATCTTTATTCTCTAACAAATGTTGCTAAAACAAAAATTGATCATACGTGAAAGTTGTATTAGTGTAATATGACTGTTGAATAATTGGCTCGTCCACTATGGGTATTGTAACTAAGTATTATGTGGTTTGTTCTTGGTCTTGTTCTGAATAAGGTGGTGTTAACTAGATAGTTAGCCAATGGATCTTGGCTTTGTGCCCCTAATTGAGTATTATAAGAGGGATAAGAATCCATTTCATAAGCAATATTATCTACATAGGGTTCTTGCACTATTTCTTCCTGTGCAACTACATTACTATCCCTTATATTGTACATGAGTCCACTATGAGTGTAGGAATACATATTGGGATCCATAGTCAATGCTTTATGATAAAATGTCAAAGAGTTATACAAATTCAAAAAAAGATAGAATCTAAAATAGAAGATGTTCCAACTTGGTCTAGATTCATAAAAAGGATCAAAAGGTTTATACAAATATTTGTAAGGAAACAAGTTAGTGTGAAGTATCTATCATTTCACTATTCACACAAAGATAAATAAATAAATAAATGTATTGAAAATCAAAATGCCAAACTCTAAGGTTGAAGTGCTTCAAATCAGTCTAATATATAAATTTAAAAGTTGCTAGGTATTTTGGCGAAACATGGCATCAAAAGATAGGCTCAAACAAGGCATGCGTTAGGACTCTTGGCCAAATCACATCAAAAACTAGACTTTGAAATAGATGAAAGTTTTAATCTAATGAATTTAGAACACTTCTAACAAACAATAGGCATTTGATTCTTAGACATGAACTTGATCAACTAGGTATAAGGTATGAAACAAAAGACACTTTTAGAGATAGTTTATTTTCTCTTAAATAATGGAATAAAACTTGGTTCTTTTGACAATTAAGCTAGACAAAAGTGAATGATATAACTATGCTTTAGATAAAAGATCACAAAAGTACACTTAGATTGGTCTGAAAATGTAGGAAAAAATTTGGAACTCTATGCAAGAGGGTCTTTGAAACAATTTTTGAAATGTTTTGGGCAACATAATGATGCTACACTACCTTAAAGGTGTGACAAAAAAAATTTCAAAAACTCTCCAACACAAAGATAATTTTCCATAATTTTGATAGCATAAAACTACTTTTTTTTTACTCAAAATGTTGTGGTGCATAGACTCAAAGTGCAAGTGTTTAGCACAAAATGGCTTAAGTCTATCAAGTAATGACAATGACTATGAGTCTTAAATGGCCTTCAACCCAAATTGGAAATCAAACCTAAGTTCCCTCAAGTTTAGTACTAATGGTGAACCCACTTAACACATCAAGCCTACAAACTTGTAAAGGTGCAATTCCAAATTTAGATTATAATTGAAGGACATAAAACAAATTTTATAAAGGTCTAGACTCAATTTGGCAACATAACTACACCAAAGTGGATGATATGACACCCAAGATTTTTATAAACTTTGAACAAGGAAAATTTATGTTTTAACATGGGCAGCATAATGCCTCTTTGTTCAAAGGAAAATTAGGACTATGTGTTTGGTTTGAATTATTTGTTTACACCAAGTTTTAACTTCAAATAAGACTAACTAATTAATTGCTCTTAGATCCTAAGCTGACAAGGTTGCTTGGTATTGTTGGAATCCATAAATATACATCATTTGAGAGGATTTTAAATGTTCATCCAAAAGTAAATGCACATTATATAGTAGGGTTTTTATACCCCCATTCTCTCAAATGATAGTACTGTGACATGGACCTTGAGGTGCACCTTGCACCATAATACTTCTATGGAAAGTGGGGATTTGTCTAATATCTAACAAGTTTTTGAAAAATCTAGGGGCGTCAATTACATAATGACTTTCACGTCAAACAATGCAAAAAAAAAAAGCATGGATTTTGGGTTTGTATCACTTAGCTTGTTTCAAAAAGGTCTAGTCCTTTTTACAACAACTACATCTTGTTGTTCGCTCAGTGTAGTGTGATGTCCAAAGTGCCATCATGTCTCATGTGCAACTCCATTTAACATCCAAATGAAGTCAATAATGAAAGGTGAAACCTTAAGTCTAAGCTTCCCTAAATAACTCATAGGAGGTGATGAAGTCCCCCTCACAAGCCAAGTTTGCATAAAAATAAAAATAAACATGAAAGTAGAAAGACTTTAGGGTCATTTTCAAAGTCACCTAAACTTTTATGAGTTTTTGGGGAGTGCTTTAGATGACTTTATTTCTAAGCCTTGGACTAGGATTCTTGCAATAGGAATGGCACTTTTGATTCCAAGGGTTTCCTAAAGGAGACAAATAAAATAGCATACATGCAACATCCCTCTTTTTATCAAACAAAAATTTAATCTAAACAACTAATTAAATACAAAAAGATTTGAAAATGTGAGTTCATTTTTAAGCCCAAATGAAAAAAAAGGTGGTGTTCATTTGACCCCTTGGTATTAGTTGCAAACTTTGAAAACATTCACCATAAAAATCTAATTTTTTTGTTAAACACCAAAACAAGGTTCCTAATTGATTTTTAAGCATGCAAAAGGTGATATAAAACATGTTTTTAGTAATTTCAAGCTTGTTCCTATAGAAAAATTGTTATCATGGTCTTTAGCCTTGAAGCTCTTTTGGGTTTGAAATAATGAACTTTAGAAAAAGAGCTCTTGGGTCTGTGTTTTAATAAAAACATAGTGATCAACATCGATTTATATAACCGATGATCGTTACATTTTCTAACCAATGACAGTTATCTAACTGACATCAATTATACCAATGTGACTGACAACAGGTATACAACCGATGTCAATTTTTCTAATTGACGTTAGTTAAGCTATCCAACCGATGTCCGTCGTACTAGCCGATGTCGGTTATTGTGTAAACCTATGGCAAACAAAAATGGCAAAATAAAGTTAGAAAATCAATTTTCAAGAGTTTTAAGGGTCTAAATGAATATTTTAAAGCTTAAAAATCATCCTCTTCATGTGTAGGATGCATCTAGTCCTACCAAACGTGTCATTATGTGATCTAGGAAATTGACTCAAGAGAGGATGGTTAGTATGGTGTTAGTTTCAAAATGAAAACAAACTAAAAGAAACACACTAAATAACATAACATATCTAAGCCTTGATATTAGGGAGAGCTTAGTTAACAAACATGAATAAAACACATAACCAAAATGCAAAATAAACTTCTCTTACCTTCCTTGGATGCTCCAAAGTGCTTATTGTAGTGGCTTGCTCAGCTTGTGCTCATGAAGTCCTTGGCAATGGAAGCTTGTTTACCTCCATCTCTCCTTGGCATCTTTGGCTTTATCTTGGCTTAGCTTGGCTTGGATTGGAATCAATTTGACATGGTAACACTAATTTCAATGGCTTCTTGAAGATATTTGTGCATTATAATTTGCACCAAAATAGCTTAGAAATGATGTTTATGGCCTCCCTATTTATAGATTTTTGAGAATGTCTAGAATCAACATGAACCATCCATATTGAGATTGAAATGTGTGGTTAAGGATTAATTCAATTTTTGTAATTATGAGGCATGGAGGGCATCATGGAAGGCATTGATGAGGCATAGAGGACATGAATCTTGATATTTGTGGCATTTATGGCCTAGGGATGTCTTCCCAAGAAATGAGGTCACTTGATGATGCAGATATTCAATATTCATTTCTAAAAATAAGTATTCAATAAGTTTCCATGGAATTATTAATTAGGCCTTGATTTGGATTAATTAGTTCTTAAGCATGTTTAAGCACTTTATGCACAAATTACTCAAATTGATCAGAATGACTTGTTATTGGTCTAAAATTTGATTGGATTGAAATTAGAAGGAGATGTCATATGCATTGGATATTTTATCCCATTTAGGATGTTACTAACAATAAATAACAAAGGCATGCATCTTGTGTAGAATATTTAATAAGAAAGAGCAATCTAGAGCACCTACATGCAAAATTAGAATTTTGACTCAGAATGATCTGATCAAAGTTAGTTGGCCCATAAATTGCATTACCCCAATTAGTGATACCCTATCCAAAATTGGCACTTGAATATGTTAATTTCAACTCATTTAGCATGTTTTAGTATTTTTAGGTCAAATTATGCATTTTAAGTGGAAATTGGCTAAAAGCCTGATTAGAGGTTATCGATGGCTAGATTTAGGTGTCTACACCACCAACATGCAAACTCATCCACCTTGATTTGCTAAAAATTACTTTTCTTCATCCACATGAGAGCCATAGCATGAGTGAGTTATAATTAGAAGGCCCAATTTATGCCATGTAACTCTCTTACCTTGCTTATAAGAAAAAAGGAGCAAAGATGAGAGATCCATCTGTAACTATTATCAAGAGCTTGTGCATCCAAAATTCTCTTTTTATAGGTCAATCATCATCAATAATCTAACAAACTAGTTACCATGTCAGAGAGCTAACTTGTTGCCATAGCTTCACCAAAGTGCCAAGTATCATTACTCTATCAGAATCATGCCAGATTCCACCAATGAGTTAACCACCTCAAGCATTCACCCAATCCACCTTATGCAAGATAAGTATTTAATTTTCAATATTCAATTACTTTATTTTTTTCCGTATCCAACCCAACATCTACCCAACTCTTATAATCTCACTTTGAGATTCTATCAATCAGCTTGTTATCAACCTAAATCTACACATCATAACTGTCAATGGTTATATCAAAAATCAACAGTCTATCCAACTATTGATGGTCACTTTGACTATCAATGGTCACCTTTACCATCAACAATCACCCTAATCATCGATGATCAGCCTAATCACTGATGACCACTATGAAAGTAAAAACTAGCAAGCTATTTTCACCTACCTACCCCAACCAAACCTAATTTTTTGTGTCCTTCCCTGTCCATAGACCTCTTTATAATTTTTTGAAGCATACCCCAACCATCTAGCACTAGTATTAATTAGCCTATCACTATTTTAATCATTTATAGTCTATATTTATTAACGAACATTATTGTGTTAAATTTTAGTTCTTTTTTATTAGTGATGCAAGCACCTTCTTTCTATTTTATAATATTAAATATTTAAAATGTGTGGATTAATAGCCCTCAAAGAAGCTCTTGCTTCTAGGATCTATCTACCATTAGGAAATCCACTCAACTATCTATCTAATAAACAAATTTTCTTTAGTTTTTTCTTATCTATAGGTCATCCTCCTAAGCCAAAGAGGAGTTTTTCACAATCTTTTGATCCAATTTCTACACAATTAAACATGTTTTTCAACCATACCTGTACTTAGTTTCTTCTTTTACCTTTTCTAATAATAAGCAAGAAATTCACTAAAACATTCTAGCATTCCTGATGGGACCCTTGTGTCTTTACTTGGACTCTTATTTGCTTACATTCTCTCTCTATTTTATGCTCATTAATGAAATCAAAAATTTATTTTGGGCTTAAAATTAAGTGCATACATTTACTGCTTGAAAAATAGTTCAAATAGCTTAACTTAAAAATCAAAGTAATCTATCATAGTTTCACTCTTTGTTGCACATACTTAACCAAACCACTTTATCAGTTAAACATCAAACAAACTCGAGATAAGGCCCAATTAGGATTTCATCATGTAGTGGTAACATTACCCTTTCCTGACAATCCCACTTGGAGGTCATTACTAAGGGGAGAACCAACTTAGCACTTTGGTTGAGTTTAATATTTAGATATCAATATATATTAGCTAAGCACCTGATACCCTTATCATTTTAATGTGTGAAGTGAGGGGGTAGGCCCCAATACCAAACCACATATTGATTCCAATACAAAACCTTTTGAGTGCCTAAACACAATCTAAAACCAACCTTAGACTTCCTTTTAGTATCCACTCTACAAGCCAACTTCAGTCACACAACTTCTTAAGGTATAATCTAAAAGCAATTTTAATTAAAAATCTAGGGCTTAATGTATATTTTAGGGTGTGAATTGATTTCTTTGTGTTGTAAATATTGTCATTGATGTCAAAGGTCTATCATTATTGGTGATAAAGGCCCCATTGCATTTAATGGTGTTTTTAATATTCATATCTTGGCTAATATGTGTTAATATTTATTTAATATTAATGAATATATTTTTTGTTGCATATAAGTCAAAAGAGGGCCCATGGAGAAGTCAAAGAGTCATAGGGTAAAATACGAAAGAGGAATGAGATGTATTTTCTCATGAAGAGTCATCTTGAGGAATTCTAAGAGTCACCATGTGAAGACAAAAGAGGGTATGGTGCATTTTTTCATGAAGGGACACTTTGAGGAATATGAAAAGTCACCAAGATAAAGACAAAAGAGGAAAGGATGCTTTTACTTATGAAGGGTCACCATATGACTTTTCAAATGCAAGGATACGAAGGGTCATGCATGTTTGGCACCATTTTCTATGAGGATTGAATGGTCACAAAGGGTGGATGCCAAAGGTCATTTGGAAAGCTATAAATAAAGGCTTGAGAAGCCATTTGTAATATGCAAGAGAGTGCATGGTTTATATTTATTTTCAAAGAGAGAAAATCAGGAGATATTGTAGAGTTCTATCATTTGTTGAGTAAGCAACATTGAGAGATAGTTGTGTTTTATACACAAAATGGGTTGGTACTCCTATGGGTTGGTGCTCACAAATAGTTATTATGTTGGTACTCGGCAAAGAGGTTGGTGCTCCTACAAGTTGGTGCTTACAAACTTTGTAATTTGAGTTGGTGCCCATTCATATACTTGATATTGTTCTCTATGGTTTTTCCCACTTTGGGTTTCTACGTAAAAATCTGCTCTCTCTCTCTCTCTCTCTCTCTCTCTCTCTCTCTCTCTCTCTCTCTCTCTCTCTCTCTCTCTCTCTCTCTCTCTCTCTCTCTCTCTCTCTCTCTCTCTCTCTCTCTCTCTCCTCGTGTGGTGCATATTATTGTTTAAATTTTATTTCATATCTTGAATGTGTGGTTAAGTGGTTAAATAAAAGGAATTTGATTAATAAATAAGATATATAATATACTAATTCACCCCCCCTCAGTATATTTTGTGCTTAACACTTTGATCATTTTCTTGTCATCTCTTTATATGAGTAGTAAGTCTATTTGTGCTTTATATCTCCCTTATCTCATATGGTTCTCACTTGCTAGCAGTGAAGAGACTTTGTAGATTAAAACCCATTACTAAGTCAACCCACCTCTTTTACCTCTTCATCCATAAACTACATTTTTGAGCCAGTAGATTCTCCTCATCCCTCAAGAAGTTTTACTTCCCTCAAGAGGTTCCTCAAGGAGATGCAAATTTTTCCACTTTCCTAAATAACAATCCCATAACCTTGAAATATTATCTTACAACCATGTCTTACCATATCTCAACTTTGGCCCTACTTGGAGATCTGCCTTATGACATACCTCTCTACTTCATGGTGAGCACCTTTATTGCCATGGTTACTACCCAACTATTAACCACCCAATATTCCTCATCAACCAACAACCCTTTCTATACTACCATGGAAAATTAACCAACTCAAACTACCATTTCCCTTATACCTTTCACTCCTACCAACCACTCCTCTACAGTAAGAGTGCTTACCTCTAGCACTACCAACCTTCCTTTAGATACCCCCAATCTATCGACCACTATTCTGCTTCAAATCATTATGGTGTCCATACCCTCTACCTTACCACTAATCAATATAAGGGTCACCACCCTTCCATCAGTCACCAAGCCAATTATTTCCCCTATCCAACAAACACCCCTTATGTTAAATGTTGGCTACATCCCTAACCTACAAGGGCATGTATCCCTACCCACTACCCAACCACCTACATCTACCTACCCTTATGTATCTTCTACCCAACCATTGGCATCCACCTACCAATATGTGGCAACCTCCCAACCTTTTACCCACTATCAATACGTCTCCCAACCACTACAGTAGTGTACATCTTATAGCCCTCTGGGTGCATAACCCCAAGTGGACCTAATGAATATGCTTATGTATAATATGACCACCCTATATTTCTCCTTTTTGTGTGATCATAACATCTTTTTGTAAAACTAAATCTATAATGATCCCATCCACCCATCTGTACCTATCAAGGAATATCCTCTCTAATGGGAACTTCCCAAGTTTTCTAAATTTCAAAGTAAGGAGGATTCCCAATAACACCTTAAGGCATTTAAAAATTATTTTTATCTCATCACCTATGACAATTCCCTTCTTCTCCACACCTTCCCTATGTCTTTAGTTGGTTTGACATTGGATTGGTATAGTGCCATACCCAAGCACTCCCTTTTCTCCTTCACCCAACTGGCTCAAACCTTCTTGGACCACTTCTTGATCAATATCTCCAAGAAATTTTATGTCATCAACCTCTACTCTATCTATAAGTTTGAGGATGAATCCATTTTTTATTTTTTATCTTGTTAGAGGAGCTTGATTAACCAAATTTATTTCTCCCTAACTCAACTTGAAATCATAGAGCTCTTTGCTCAAGCATGTGCCAAGCATATCTCCTCTACACTATGCGTCTAAAGATTTTAAACCTTTGATGAATATTTTACCATGGCACATAAGTTAGAGAAATAAGCCATTGATAAATGAAATCTAAAGCTCAAAAATAAGAACTCAACCTATAAAACCAATGAGGCTTCTTCCTCTAAGTCAAGCAACCATTCCAATACCAATGCCAAGAGGAAGGGAACCACAAATGTGATTATCCTTAAATCCGTTCCCCCACCTTCCATCAACCAACCAAATTCCTCTAATTATTTAAATCAAAACACAAGGAACCAAAACTAGAACAACCAGAAGTAATTCACCCCACTTGGATAATCCTATGCTTCTATCTTGGAAAAGTTATTGAAAGCCAATATCATTCATCTTCCTACTATAAAACCTCCTCAATATTTTGATGCCTCTCATCTTGAATCTATTTGGTTCAATGAGAATGATTTGTGTGCCTTTCATCAAGTCATAAGACATGACATTAGTAGGTGCAACACCTTCAAGAGCCTTGCCTAATCCCTCATTGACAAGGGGGATCTTACATTAGATAACCCCAATACACCATCAAACCAATCCCTTGATATATTTAGGGAGCCCTTCCCAAACCATGCTCCTACCCAAAATGAGAGAAACAACATTGATTTTTCTCATGATACCTATATGGTTAACATGATCCTTGATGTACTCATTACCGAAATACCTATTACCTAATCTTTTGGTCCTCCACCTCCACCATCTATTGAGATAATGGAGTCACATTCCCTTATTTTACACACTCAAATTGAGGAAGTGACATCCTCTCCTCCTCCACTTATTAAGGTAGTGGATCCACTTGTATCCATTTCAACTAACATATCAGGACACCCAACCATCGCCACCTTATCTTCACCTTTAATTACTAAAAAACCCACCCCTCCTTTGTAGATCATTCTCAAGGAATAAATCCACTTGTATAATCTCCCCATGGAGGAGCCACCTATCTCAACCTTGCATCCTTTTATTGAGTAAGAGGATGAGGTTACCATCCCTATGTCTCCACCTAGGGGTTTATCTTTCAAGTTCACTATTTAGGGAATCAAACCAACCTATAAACCATTCTCTAGGCTAGTGTATAAATTAGAATTTATCTTTGAGACTAACATGGATTGAGCCACCTTCTATTAGAAATTAGGGATACCTTATATGACCAAGAAAGGACCTCCAACCATACCTCTAGTACACCAACCCACCACTTCTACTATCCAAACTCCTACCCTATCAACCAAACCAGTAACAAATTTTACCAATATAACAATCCCTTAACCATTTTAAGCACCTAAACACCAAGCAACCAAATCTCCTTCTCAAACCAAACCAACCAAACTGATCAAGAAACTTGGCACCTTCCCTACACCAAGACTTAGTCACCCATCTGTGAAGGTGGAGCTTGTGGAACCTACAACTAAACATTAAACCAAAACAACCAAAGAGGTAAAACCACCTAAAGGTTTTAAGCCCTAAATTTTACCTCCCTCAATATTACCTTCCATTTTGGGCCTTGATCCTTACCTTGAGAAGGAAAACCCTTATCTCTACCAAGACACTACCACCTATTTTGGTTATACCTTCACAATTATTTTTTGATGCACCTATCTTCACCATGCTAGCAACACCTAAGCTACCTATCTTTCCATCCTCCACCTTTATATCACCAAAATCCTTACCTAAATTGAAGCCATCAACTAAGCACACCACCCTAACCAAAACACCTACCACCAAACCTATTTTCAAGCAACCCTCTACCTCAACCATCAAGCAAAGACTGCTACACCTTTACCACTTTTATATGAATCCTACTTAGCCATTTTCCATTGGTTATTACAATCCTATTATTTATCCTTACCTCCCATTAGGCCCTTTGACCCTCTAGCTTCAAAATCCATCTGGTAAAATGACCACTAAGTGTGTTCTTATCATAATACCTAACCATAATATGAATAACTACAAAGCTCTCCAGATCATTATCCATCGATCTATGATGAGGACCATCTATTAATAGATAATCATCCTATAAGCCCCATACCAATCCAACTGATAACCATACCTACCCAATACTTACCTACTCCTACACTCTCACCTTAGAGTGAAGATGAGTTAGACCAGTCTACTACCTCAACCTCTCCTTTTATCCATACTATCAACGTGGTCACAAGATCATAACAAAAGGATAAATGGAAGGTTAAGGTGTCCATTCATTAGATGTATCCCTCTTCAAACTCCCAACCCACCTACACCCAATTATCACCATCCTCGACCAAACCTAAGGTGTCTATCTTAGGTGCCTCCTAATCTAACCCTTCAGAATCCATTAGGAGAGTTATCCTCAAGTAACTTCACCAGACCCTGGTGAAGATGAGCTTGTATGAGTTTATCTCTACCTCTCATCATAACTACCAAGCACTAATTGAGGTTTTTCCATCCATTAAGGTCCAAATCAAAGACCCTCAACCTCTAGCAACCTTTGTTGGCACCCTCCAAATTTCCAACCTTATTACCTTCAAGGATTTGAAAATACCCTCTATCCGTCCTAAGGACCTATATCCCCCTCTCTTTATTAATACTTGCATTAACCAAACCTATATTAAATGGGTCATGATTGATGGGGGATCTAGCATTAACATCATCTCTTCACACCCCTATAACCAACTCAACTTGCTAGACAATGTCATATCCAAGACCTCGACAATCCTCTAGTCATTTAACGATACCATGGCCACCACCTTGGGACATATCATCCTTCTTATCCATTTAGGACCCCACACACTCCCCAATAATTTTTATGTAGTGAAAAAATAATTCTAATACAATGTTTTATTGGGATGACCCTGGATCCAATCCATAAGTTATGTCCCCTCTACCCTCCACTATTGCATTAATTTTGAGAATGAAGGCTAAGTCATCACCATTCAAGCTGACCCAATTCCTTTCTCAACATGAAACATGACCTATCACCCCAATGATGTCTTCATACCCCCATCTAGTACACCTTCAATAGCCAAAACCCAATCATTAACCACCAAAGTGGATATCGTATCCCCTTCTACCAATGAGAGATCAACTAGTTCCTCTATCCCTTCAGACCAAATCCCCACTATAGACCCTTTGAAATCAATGTTCCATCACCTTTCACTGGGGGAGTATTAATTTTTATCCCTAAATGCTTTCCCTATTCCTCATGAGTATGGGTAACTCACCAACCAGCTGGGATATGACCACAATGTCATAACTATCATTCCCTTTGGACCTCCCCACCATCAAACATGATTTTTCTATGGGGGACTCAACAAACCCCTTGGAACTTATACCACCTCTCTTTCACCTAGGCCATTTACCATTAGTTTCTACTACCTAGATAAATCAAACTTTGCCAAGACATACCTCCATCGATGTGCTTGGAAAGGATTTGGTCTTGGATGATATGAGCATGGCCCACATGAGCTAGTCACCATTGAAACTAGGAAGCCTCTCAAGAATCATGGCCTTGGTTTCATCCTACCTAACATGAAGCAACCCAAACCACCTACCACTACCATTATTGAGGAAGAAACCCCTTCCTCTCTAACCTCACCTCTATTTGCATGTGAGGATGATGACATCATCTAACCTAAATTTTTTTCCCCATCAACATGACCAGCCTTGAACCCTTGACTTACCAAAAGAAAGGGGTAACCATAACCATCCCTTTGACCCATCTTGGGATGATAGGAGATGACTCTCCTACCATTAAATTTATTCATTGATAGGATGATGATTATATTCTCACCTACCTTGGTACTCAAAATTCTTCCATCCACAAATCCCTTCCTCCCAAGACCTCAACCATGTTGAATGAATCCACCATGAATATTAACTTATGAACTTTGGATAACCCTCACATTATAAAAATTGGCTAATCATTGAATACCAAGGAACTTTAGGACTTCCCTTCTTTCCTCCAAGACCATAGCATAGCCTTTGCTTGGTCTTATAGTGATATGCCTATAATTGACCCAACCATTGTTACCCATAATATAGTCACCAACCATGATGCCAAGACCATAAAGCATAAGATTTGACCCATGTAACCTTACATAGCCCTTCATATCAAAGAAGAAATTCAACATCACCTATCTATCAAATTCATTCAACCCATTGACTACCCTCAATGGGTCTCAAACATTATACCTATCATCAAAGCCATAGGGGGACTATGCATTTGTGTGGATTTTCATAACCTCCACCTCACCTACACAAAAGATGAATTTCCTCTACCCAGCATCGACTGGCAAGTTGATCTTATATCCAACCATGAGATGTTATCTCTCATGGATAGATTCTTAGGATATATTCAAATTCTAATTACCCCCAAAGATTAGCATAATACCACCTTTACCACCCTTTGGAGAACCTTTTGCTATTGATTCATGACTTTTGGAATAAATAAGGTTTGTGCAACCTACCAATGTGCCATGACCTTATCCATAATAATGTTGAATACTATGTGGATGACCTTCTTAGAAAATCTAAGTTCAAAAAATATCACTTGGTTGTTCTTAAGATCATTTTTGAATGCCTCATCCATTACCATGTCTGATTTAACCCTAAGAAGTGCATTTTTGGGGTTTTATCAGGAAAAAATCTTGGCATCATTATCTCCCTTCATGGAATCAAAGTCAATCCTATCAAAATCAAATCCATTTTGGACATCCTCCCTCCAACCAATGTTAAGCAACTCCATAGCTTGTAAGGGAAGCTTCAATCCATTCATTGTTTTATCTCCTAGCTTTCAAATTGATGCCAACCCTTCCACCACCTCCTGAAGAAGGATGTCTATTTCAAGTGGAATAATGATTGTCAAAATGAATTTGATTCACTCAAAATGTACCTTTTGTCTCCACATATCCTTACCTCTCCTAAAGATGACCAACCTTTTTACTATATATCTCTGCCCCTAACCATTCCCTAGGGGCAATGTTGGCTCACTGAGATGAACAACACAAAGAGTAAGTTGTATACTAAATTATCCACATGATTTTAGAGTATGAGACTCAATACACCTATATCAAGAAAATTTTCTTAGATTTAGTCTTCATGGCCACCAAATTGTGCCATTACCTTCTTAACCATAAAACCTATATCATAACCAACACCAACCCACTCAAGTACATACACTCCAAACCATACCAAAACCAACGTATGGCAAAGTGGATCATGCTCTTAATAGATTTTAACCTTGATCAATTCCTTCAACAAAATTAAATTAAAGGGAAAATCATTACCAACCAACTAGTTGAAGCACCTTTAGCAGATAACTAACCTCCTCTTCTTGAGTCCCCTAATGAGTCCATTATGACCCTCTCTTAGGAAGATTTCACCTATAAATTTACCATGTTTTTTGATAGATCAAAGTGTCAACATAGTGGGGGATCTGGTATCATCCTTATCCCATTTGACAGTGAACCTCTCCCTTTTTCCTTCAAGATTTATTTTGAATGTACAAACAACATGGTTGAGTATGAAGCCCTAGCGATAGGCCTTCAAACTACCTTAGCCCTAGGAGTCAAGAAATCAATATCTTTGGTGACTCTCAACTTTTATTCAATCAAATCAATGGCTCTTACTAGTGTAAGAATGATCTTATATAATAGTACAAGCAATTAGACAACAAACTCTTAGCATCATTCAAACATTATCACACCCAATCAACCCCATAATATACTAATAATTTTATCAACACCATGGCTTCCCTTACCTATCAAATACCATCCACACCCTTAGATTCTAAGCTATATGTCATTATCCATAGGCTAACCTAGCCTTCCTATGCCAAACCTGACTCTCCCACCATTTTCAATGTGGAGGAGGCCCAACCTAACCTTAGTATAGTCCCTTCTGGCCTCTCTAGGAATGATCAAAGAGTGTTTATCTATAACACCTCTCACTATACCATTATGTGAGGAATCCTTTATAAACATAGCTTTGATGGCCTAATCTTTCATTGCATATGCAGTCAAGAAGCCTCTCACACTATCAAAGAAATACACGATGGTATATGTGGAGGTCACTTTAGTGGCCTCATCATAGATAAGCATATCCTTTGCCTTGACTATTATTGGCCTACCCTTAACCAAGACTATTGTGATTATGTAAAAAATTGTGTTAAGTGTCAATAACATGCTAATATACATCATGCACCTAACCATAGTCTTTGAGTTTTCACTAATTTCTAGCCCTTCTTATAATGGGGTCTAGATCTTATTGGTAAAATTAACCCCCATTCCTCATAGTGACACCACTCTATCATCACTATAACCAATTATTTTACCAAGTGGGTAGAGATTATTCCTCTAGTATCAACCATAATGAAAAATATTATCAACTTCATCAACCATCACATCATCTGGTGCCTCAGTGTTCCTCATAAGATTATCACTGACAATGGTAAATCCTTTAAGAACAAGAAAATCCAAGATCTTTGTGATGTATTTGGCATTAATTTAAGCTTTTCCTCACCCTATCACCCTCAATTTAATGGATAGGTAGAAGCCTCTAACAAAACTCTTAATAACATTCTAACTAAAATGGTCAATGCATCTAGTTGGGATTGGCATTTGCATATCCGCTTCACCTTATGGGCATATCGTACTACCATTAGAACCCCTAAAAGTGCTACCGCTTTCTCTCTTGTGTTTAGAAAAGAAGATATCTTGCGTCTTGAAGTCCAAATCCCCTCTCTTCATATATATTTGTAAGAGCTTATTTTTTAGGATGATTATTTTCAACACCATTTAGCCCAATTCGAGCTACTTAACGAGCATCATTTAGCATCCCTTACCCATCTCTATGTCTATCAAGATCATGTCAAACATGCCTATAAGAAACACCTTAAAGTGCAAGAATTCAACATCGAAGACCTCATCCTAAAGGAAAACCAACATGTCACTAATATGGAGAAAAGTAAGCAGGGCAAGTTTTCTTTCAATTGGCTTGGACCTTATATCATAACCCATAAATATGGATCAAGAGCTTACCAGTTTTGTTTTCTCGAAGGCCACCCAGAATTTGAGCCCCTCAATGCTTCTCACTTACATCTATTCTTTTATTAACAAGGACCATGTTCACCATTTATCTAACTTAAGCTCATCCCTTAATATAAACCCATATTCCGTCTCCCTAGTTTAGGGGAAACCAATTATAACCAAATCATGTGATTATCTATCACTGGCATAGCCTTATCTTAAATAATGGGTATCATAGCTCTACCTATGGCATGGTTCTCATGGTACTTTCCACCCCTTCATAAGATGGATTCCCATGGTTTTTATCACCTAAACCTCTCTACACCTGATCAACCTTCTTGTGCTTTTAGTTTTGCCTTCATAAAGGTGACCCCTTAAGCATTTATAAACAAGTCTATGTCTAGAAAAATAAAACAAGAAAAATAAAAATCCACACCGATAGCAATCATGGGTTATTCCTAGCATTCACAGACTGCTCCCTTAAAGAACAAATATTAGAAATTTATTAGAAATTTCCAAAGTGTAAGGTGGATTGCTCCCTTGAAGGACAAATATTAAAAAGCATTGAAGAAAACCAATAAACTTAGACCACTCCCTTGAAGGATGGCTAAGTGAAGCATTTTGTCAAAAGCACAATAATTTCTTAGAATCTTCTTGCATCGATCAACTTCCCATATACAATAATAGAGTAAAAGACCCATCATCCCAATCATGACAAAAGCAAACTAATTTTAAAATCCACAATCAAATATCAAATAACATAATAAGGTGGAAGCCACAATCGAATTTTATAAGTAGACTTCCCACATCTATCAATCTACACAATTCTGCATAGACTTGCTTATACTGACTCTTTGAGCACCTACAGAAGAGGCATACTAGTCTTGTAAGAAGGTTTTATTTTCACCCATCTCCCCTTTACTCACTATAATCAAAGGATTTTTTAGCTCACTTGGAATTATGTGGTCAAGACACATTCTTAACCAACTAACAAAAACTAAAGTGAAGCATTCGAAGGGCTTATGTTCATTAAGCCAATCCAACTTTGGTTTTGTTCCATTCTTTATCAATGAAGATGCATCATTATCTCTTCTTATATGATCATGACTAGTTGATATTTTCATTATGATGTTTCTCCCTTGATTATATTCTTTGTTTTCCCACCTAATGTTGTTAATTAAACTACCTCATATGTTTTATCTTAAACATTGACAATAAGCATAACCATACCAAGCATGATAATATCATAACAACCATGACCATTTAAATGATCAACCATTTTCTACCACATGTCTAAGTCTAAAATAATGTAGTATATACTCATTAAAATTTAGCATGTCATAAGTATAACCATAAATCAAAATCATCTCATACCTAGCTAAGCCTATATCAATGTCTAGCATCCATATCATAAGCAACATCTATAAGAAACATAAACATCACACCATAACCATTAAACATCATCACCAAACCATAAACCATGAACATGAGAATAAATAATGATCATATGTAAAACTCTTGAGTCAAATAACATAATAACATGTAAAATTAGATATATATATATATATATATATCTCTCTCAAAATATACATCTCACCACATTAACTCATAGGCTGAAATCAAAATGATATAAAAAATGTCATAATCTAGTTGTATCTATTCCCAAGGGCACCACTACCTCTTGGAGTACCACTAGATCATAGTGCTTACCCACTTGATATGCCCACCAATCTCCTATTTATCCTTGTCTATCCAAATATAGACACTACCCATTAACCTGGTGTCACCACACTAGCACTCCCTACCAAGTTAACCCTATACTCACCCCCATCAGAGATCTTATAGACACTATCAAAATTATGGCCTCATAGTACCATAACTCCTCCACTATAACTAGGTGTCATGTCATGGGGATGGTGCCCAATGGCCCTATTTATGCTACTTTGCTCCTCTTCCTTTCTACCTCAGAGAGTCCCTCTTCTAGGTCACCAAACCTAGTGAGTTCCTAGCCTTATCCCTCTCACCTATCATGGTATCAACCTAACATTTTAATTTATCACCCTAACTTTATAGTGTAGCAATTGAGCCTTGAAATGTGGCCACTTATCCTTGTATCACTATAACCTATCCCTGTGTAGTGGCTAAAGTTGTTCTTGTCTATCCATCATGGCTAGTTGGATCCACAGCCATTAACCTCACACCTCCATCATCTCCACCATTATCTGTAGTTGCATATATAGGCTTGTACCATGCTATGTACCCATCTAAAATCCTCAAATCATCTATTTGTGCCCTAGATGGTATTTCTTCATAGTCTAGTAAAGTTACCATAGGATGTGGGTCTAGCAATAAGATCTCTAAATCCTCTCACCTATACTTGGGGAAAGGACCTAGAATGCCCTACACCAAGCCAAACTATCAATGTACCCTATCAAATGGGATCAACTCCACCTCCACATCCCACCTACCGAGTATCCATTTATATCTCTAAAGGGAAGGATTCTACCTCATATAGCCTCACCATACTAGAAACTAAATATAAGGCTTCCAAGTGATCTCCCCTTGAACCACTCAATAACACATATACCACCTCCTATATCTAACTTAGAAAAATCACCACTCCACCATATAAAGCTAATAGAGAACTCTATTTTTGTAAAACCTAACCATGATAAACCTACTATCCTTAGCACTCAAATGTGATCATAGGCCTAGTAATACAAAACCAAGCTAACACTGATGCCATACCTCTTATGGGCCCTAAACCCCCAAAACTCCCTATATATCTGAACAAGCAAAACTAACACCCAGCCAAATATAGTTTGACCCAGTAATAACTCAACTAGAATCCCCAGTAGCAAGTAAGAGAACCTCCCACTACTTGAGTCAATATGTATATGTAACAATCATCAAGATGGTTATCAGTCTCTTCTTAGTTGAAACCCTCTGATATAAAGCACTGTACCTAAACCCCCCAACATGCCATCTAACCTGATCATTCTCATCTCTATATAATAGTTCAATATGATCATCCTACTCCTTTTGCTCTATATCATACATCAAATCACCTTGAAGTAGAATTTAGGTGATCCTATATGCATCCTTGGGAAAAATAGTCATCTCCCCAATCATAAATAAGGTGTTCGTAGTGGGATCCCATCTTTCAATGAGTACTATGACCATGGATGCATCTCAAGGAACATGTTGATAGTGCCTCATAGCTCTTAACCCCACCATTCTATGTGGGCCCAATCAATTGGGGTCATCCCTTATTGGATCTCTATATAGATATGTGGCACCTGATCATGCATCTATATCTACTCCCTAGCCTACACTAAGTTAGAAACATGACTTAGTCACCTATACCATTATTATCTACCCTACCATTTAAGCAATAGACCTATTATCTTACCCATCTTACCCATCTATCTAATACCTATTAGGTTTTCCCTCTAAACCTTCATCAATAACCTATACCTAATGCATAAACATTCTATTTTCCCCAACTTTTTAAATACTTAACAAAAACCTTCTCTACTCTAGTCAACTGTCGATGGTCATGATGACTATCGATGATCAGGCATCCTTTTTTCTAAGGATGTCAACTATCGATGGTCAACCCTAACCATTGATGGTCACTAAAAACCCTAAATTACCCTTAAACCTAGCTATATAGTAAAATAAACAACCTAATTAGCTAACCTAAATCCTTGGCCAACCCAAGCTATCTACCTACCCTACGAATTTCTAACTTTACTCACAAATTTACCCACATTCCCAAAAATCCCTAACTTGGGCATATTAGTTTAAAACCACCCATTTGAACCTACCCTGACCTCCCAAACCAGTGAAAATACATAAATTCACACCTAGATACCAAATTAAAGGCACCCCCTACCTCATTTCAAAATTGTCACCATGGAGTCAACCATAGGCTTGCTCATCCTCATTTATGCCCGCATGCTCCCTACATCTCGATTGGTCACCTCAGTCTACCTTAGCTAGTGGTCCACCTTATAACTCAACAAGTACCCTCAACAAGCACCTTCACCACAAAATGCTAAAAACTAGAGCTCAAAGTCAACCAATCACAAAAGTAAAATGAGTGAAAAGTGATTCTACTTTCACTTTTACCCTACAAACTTTTAGGGTTTCCACCTTGACTATCGATGATCAAGATGACTATTGATGGTCACCCTTAGGGACCTTGACCATTAATAGTCAAGATGCCCCATTTTGTTGCTTCCACCTAAGCAGACCCCATTTTAGAAAAACTAACTTAGTTTTACCACCCATGGAGACTACCTTTTCCAACCACCTCATTACCTCATTTTTGGTCCATTTTGGCCCATCTAGCACAAGTTTTGTGACACTTTTTGCTTTGTCCTCTGACCATAGCAACAACATTTCCATGTTGACCCTTTTTTTGTTATTTTTCCACCTCATGCTTATTTGACTTGATTGTGTCTTTTTTAGAGCACTTCTTACCTTATATACCCATAACACTTGACCAATTTGTCTTTTCCACTGGAATAATTCCTACCTTGGATACCCACAAAAACACTAACCTTGTCTAGGAGACTAACAAGTATTCCTAGCCACCATACCTAAATACAATCATGTGGTACACTGGTTACTTATCTTTTTAGCACCAACTTGACAACCTCATATTTGCTTGATCTTAGCTATCACACCTTTCATCATACTTTACGTGCTTATTTGCACTTTAGTACCCAACCAATCATCCACCTTCATGACATCCACCTTAGTCATCACCTTCACCCACCTTGTCAAACAGCACACCTAATTTTATTTTACCTCATCAACTCCTAATTTGAAGGGGAACACCTCTTCCCATACTCAGGGCAACTAGACCCTTGACCAACACCAATTTTTGTTTTGTAGCTTATTAATTAAAAGCTATATAACAAAAAGGGTAAAATGTAGACACTATAAATCTACACACCATGATTTTGAATGTTGTAATTCCCTTAGACTATTTTGGGACCCTCTCGAGACTAATCTGACCCTTTGACCCCTAACCAAGCCTTATCATAGTTAGTTTGACCAAACTATATTTACCCTAGATTTTACCTCTTTTGACCCTTCACCCTTAACTACTAATGGTTAGGTTGACCGTTGATGGTCAGGGTGCACCTCTTTAACCACCAACATGCAAACTCATCCACCTTGATTTTCTAAAAATAACTTGTCCTCATCCACATGTGAGCCATTACATGAGCAAGTTATAATTAGAAGACCCATTTCACATCTTCTTGCAACTATCTTGCCTTACTTATAAGAAGAGAGGAGCAAAGAGGAGAGGTCCATTTAAAACTATTATCAAGAGCTTATATATCCAAAATTCTCTTTTTGTAGGTTAGTCATCATCAACAATCTAATGAACTATCTACCATGTCAAAGAGCCAATTTGCCACCACAACTCTACCAAAGCACCAAGTATCGTTACTCTATTGAAATCATGTTACACTCCACCAATGATTCAACCACCTTAATCATTCACCAAATCTACCTTATGCAAGATAAGTATTTGATATTTAGTATTTAATTAATTTATTTACTTTTCACATCTACCCAACTCTCAAAATCTCACTTTGAGCTTCTATCAATTACCCTATTATCAACCTAGATCTACACACAGTTACCATTGACTATTGTCTTAATTGTTGATAGCCTATCCAACCATCAACAGTTACCTTGATTGCCAATGGTCACCCTAACCATCAATGGTCAACCCAATTATCAATGATCATCATGGTAGCAAAAAATAGCATGCTATTTTCACCTACCTACCCCCAACCAAACCTATTTTTCTATGTCCTTACCTATCCATAGACTTCTTTTTAATTTTTTTGAAGCATACCCCAACCATCTAGCACTAGTATTAATTAGCCTATCGCTATTTTTAATCATTTCTAGTCTATATTTCTTAGCAAACATTCTTGTGTTCAATTTTAGTACCTTTTGATTATTGATGCAAGTACCTTCTATTATATTTTATAATATTAATTATTTAAAATGTATGGATTGATAGCCCCTGAGGAAGATCTTGCTTCTAGGATCTAGCTACCGCTAGGCAATCCACTCAGCTATCTATCTAAAAACAAATTTACTTTAGTTCTTTCTTATCTGTAGGTCATCCTCCCAAACCAAAGAGCATCTCTTCATAATATTTTGATCCAACATGGACACAATCAAATAGGTTTTTTAACCATACCCATACTTAGTTTTTTCTTTGCCTTTTTCCAATAATAATCAAGAAATAACTAAAACAACTGGATCAGAATCCCCTCATAGAATGTGTCCAAATAACTAATAAAACTAAGGTTAAAAGGGCTACGTAAGGTGGGTAAAAACAAGTTTGGAAAATATTAAAGGAATGGTTGGATGGCATATGGTATGGCACGAGGAAGATGATAGGATGAAAATTGGCTACAATGGTAATAGGGTTGCCCCTAAGTGATAAGGTAAATGGCAAGGTATGAAATAACAACAAGATAAATGGCAAGGCTAATGAAAAGATAATGTAAAAAATAAGGTAAGGCAAATGTGTAGTAAATTATTCTTTTGTTCCTATGGATGTAGAGATGTAAGTCTTGATTAACATATGATATAACGAGAATAGTAAATAATGGAAATTACTAGCCACCCCTCTTCTAAATAGCTACTCTATTAAGAACATACTACAAATTTGGATTCCAATAATGTTATTATGATTTTAGTTGATCATTTATTTTGTTTCCTTCAAAAATTGATATAAGATGCCTTTGTAGCTTCTACAAAGGAAACTATAGCCAATGATGGTAAATATAGATAAATGTTGAATGATAGGTCTGATTTAGCAATGTAAAAGTGGATGATAATGGAATGTATAATCGTTGGGAAACAAATGAAGAGTGGGATTTTTAGTCACACATAATTTTTTTGATTTTTAATTCAACATAAATTTGGTTGTGATAAGGTTGAAGACTTTTAAATATGCTCTCAACAGGACCATCAGATTTTTTTAAAATTTGTACATGAGAGTAGTTACCATCTAATTATGTTATAGAATAGAATTTGTATTGATTTAATATTTGATAATGTCTTAATCAAGAAATGAATAACTATTGTGCTTAACTATTGGTACCTCGATGAGGTTTTCACTAATGAATTTGTCTTGATTGTCTCTTAGTGCCTATGAAAAGGTTTCACTAAAGAACTTTGACTTTTGACTTTGATTGTATTCTAGTGCCTCAAATAAGGTTTCACTAGAAGATGTTGAGTTTGAACTTTGATTACCCCATAACATCTTTGAAAATGTTTCACTAAGATATTAGTATTCTTCTAAATGAATTTGGTCTTGGCCTCCTTGATAATTTATAATTGATATGTCACCATGGATGGAATTCAACAAGGAATAATTCTATCAGTCCAATAGACACTTGTGGGAGGTGGAAGGTGAATATAATGGCTATGTTGGGGGGTGTTAATGAAATATGGAATGTGAATATAATGGGAAGAGGTATCACAATCCTTGTTGAAGATACTAGGAGAACTTGTGTCGATGTTGAAGTAATCATCCTCAAAAACTATAAAAAGATCACAAATGTATTTAAATTCATCTGCAAGGCATGCATAACCAATATTGTAAAAACCATGAATGTATTTTGATTTTGAAGTTGATTCTGACTCAAGGAAATCTGAATCTAATGTTGAGACTAATGTTGATTCTACTTCTGATTCTAAATCTAATGTCAGTTCAAAAATAGAACTTAAGTTCAATGTTGATTCTTTATCTGATGTGGATGATACTATAAATATGTCTTGTTGAACATTTTTTTGGATAAGTAATAGCATGTGATGGCGTAATGGACTCCAAAGATAATATTTTATCAAAGTGAGATTCCTCAATGAGGGGGAAAAGGTTAAGAGACAACTCCATAGAGACTTGCTTGTCAAAGTTAGGCTCTTTAAAAATAGGTCAATGGTCAAGATAATGATTTTCCAAAAGGTGGTTATAATCATTAAGAAGTGACTCGATAAAGATTGACTTTTCAAAGTGAGATTCCTTGATAATGAGTACAAGATCAAAAGGTGATTCATCATAAGTTGATTTGTCACAAATAGGTGTTTCAACAAAAACATTATAGATTGGTTGGTTTTCTTGGCCTTATTTTACAAGTAGTTGTAAAATACCATTTTTGAACACATCTTGATCTTTGAATGATGTCTCTTGGAGAGGTAATGATTGGTTCAGTTGTGTCTTAAAGACTAGCATCAATTTTCTAAAGTGGGGGATGGTTAGAAATGGATGAAGAATGGTCAATGGTTGGATAATGATCTCTTTGTAAATGGGCTCATCAAATATGGGCTCAAAAAAGGTAGGTTATTAGTCTAGGATCGTAAATGTGACCCATCAAGTGGTTATTACACAACCTTGTTGGGATAATAAGATACCATACTTGGAAGGGCATGGAATGGTAATGTAAGGGCATTGTAAAGCTTAGTTATTGTTATAAGACATAGGATGAGGGCCTAGAATGGTAGTGGTATGGCATTACAAAGCTTGGTTTCTCACATAAGCCAAAATATTAGGGCCTAGAATGGTAATCCTTAGATGCTATGGAACTTGGTTGCTCACATAATCTAAAGGAGGGTTAATGGTATAGGTAGGGGATAGAGTACAATTAGCCATGAAATAGAAAACTTGGTATGTTAATTAGCCTAAAGATGGTATCACCGCATATTGCTCTTGAGGATATTGGCTTTGTTTTTGAGATTGTGTATTGTAAAGAGGATAAGGATCCATCTCATAAATAACA
Organism: Torreya grandis; assembly: GCA_037957365.1. NCBI lineage: Eukaryota > Viridiplantae > Streptophyta > Pinopsida > Cupressales > Taxaceae > Torreya > Torreya grandis. The sequence goes on along the minus strand of JARHVA010002360.1, from coordinate 522,952 downwards.
TCATCACAATAGGGGTCTTGAATAAAGTCATATTGTGTGAACATATTATTATAACCTATATTATACATGGATCCACTATGAGGTTAATGAGACATATCCAAGTCAATGATAAACATTTTTTAAAAAGTCTTAGATTTCTAAAAACTCTGAAAAACAAGGTCCAGAGGACACATGGTCCAAACATAGTCTAACTTGGTCTAAGGAATGGAGTTGTATCTCTAAAATTTTTGGGCTAAAACTTGGTTTAAAATAGTCTAACATCAAATGTCTAACATCAAATTTATTAAACAAATGGTCAAGTGGATGAATAAAAATTGGTATGCCAAACTCTAGGTACAAAGTGTTTCAAACAAGTCTAATCTAAAGAAAACAAAAATTTCTAGGTCTTTCAGAGAAAGCACAAAAACTAGGCTCAAAATAGGCATTGCTAGGTCTTTTGGAAAAGGCATAAAAGCTTAAATTTAAAAAAAATGAGTTATGAGATTTAATCTAACAAATCTAAAACACTTTCTCATAAACTACGCATTCAAATTTAGACGTGAACTTGGTCAATTAGTATAAGGGATGAAACTATAGGCATATGGAGGATAAACCACTTCACTGAATCTAAGCACAAACAATAGTTTTCAAATTGAATAAAGAATTAGGCTAAGTTATACAACCCAAAAGAGAAAGATCAATGTCTAGGCAAAATTACACAAGGGATAGACAAAAATTAATCAATGTTTGGATTTGAACTTGTGAAGGTTAATTTTGAACTCAACTTAAAAAACTAGGATTCTTTGAATAAACAACAAGTTATACAAAATTAAATGGCATAATGGCACTAGGTACAAATCTCAAAGGCACATATGGCTTTGGTTTCAAATGTGGAAATTTGGACATAAGGTAAACAAGTCTTTAAAATAATTTGACCAACATAACTGCATTATCATGCTCTAAATGGTATGATCAATGGTTTGTTTCAAGACTCAAAGGCATAATAACTTGGAATGAATCAGGCAGCATAATGACACCCTTTTCAATCAAGTGATAAAATGCACACAAAGGTTGATAATAAGACTAAGGCACATATTTGGTGTCAAATGGACAACATAATGTTTCCTCAAACAAAGGAGTGTTATAGAAACAAGACTCATTTTTTAATGTGGTATGATAAACAAAAATAGATAGTTTGACTCAAGACCATGCAAAAAAGGATAAAATGACATAAAAACCTAAGTGTAACATCCTAAATCCTAAAACTATTAAGGTTGCATAATACTATAAAATTCCATCAATATACTTACTCTTGTGAAAATTTTAATTGTTAATCCAAAAAATTAAAACTGTATGAAAAGTAGGGTTTTTAGGCCCCCTCTTCTCTCAAGAGTTTTTACTAAACATGTAATTTTGGGCTACTCACCCTAAATCAATAGTATATTTCTAGTAAGGTTGTTCTAAACTATCAATTTTTGCATGTTTATAGATGGTTCCAAGTGTGGCTAACATAAGATATGCTCATGTCAATTAGATCTATGTTAACCAACTTGTTGTGAAAATGACTTGTACTTTTCACAACCACTACATCTATCAATTGCTTAGTGTAATGTGATGTCCGATTTACACCTACAGTCTAAGGCCAAGTACTATTAACAGAGCTTGTTTAACCACTCAAACAAGCATCTTAGTGGGTCACCCTCAATTTATATACCCCATTGTGGAGTGGGGTTAAAACTATGCTGAGATATGAATCTTTGGGTCAATGCTTCTCTAAAGGATCTATGAGGATGCAATGAACTCCCGCTCAAGCCAAAATGCTTCAGGATTGGATTTGGGTCACCCAAACCATATAGATCTAGAGAGCACCTTAATGACATTATTTTCATGCTTTTGGACTAAGGTAACTGAGGCAAAAAATTAGCATTTTTGGTCACCTGAGTTCCCTAAAAGGGATGGGGGGAGAGCATACATGCATCAATCATTTTGCTTGAAATAAACAACCTTCAACAAATAAGTGTAAAACAAATAACTCTTAGGAGTATGAAACCAAGTGTGAAAGTTCATTTTATTGCACCATAATGAAACATGTTGTGAAAATTTGTTTGTTAAAATTTTTGACACAGTGAAAATGATCTAAACAAAAATATTATTAAAACACCAATACAAAATGTGAAATTTTCAAGTTAGAACTGTTTTAAATGTCTCCTTATGACCTTTGGGTCCTACAAAACATATTATAGAGTCCTTGTGCTTAGAATCACTTCATGAATGAACAAATCACTTCCTAAATCTTTCTCTCAAGTTTATTTTTTACACATAGTGCAAAATCATAAAACACAGATCAAAATGTCAGGGGATCTGAAGCTCTACCAATTAGAGCACAATTGATTACTTTCTTATATGCAATTAAACACGGAATTATACCAGAATGATAAAGTAGCTAGAAACTTGAGACAGCAAAGAATTTGAGAGACAATACACACTCTTGTATTAAATACTACTAGAAGAAAATACAATAAGGAAGATGCCACTTCTTCCTCCACCTCAAAGGCTTACCACACCTCAAGACCTTCTTCCCTCTCTCTCTTGCTCAACACAACAACTCTAAAGCCTGAGTTATTATCCCTCCTTGAATGCTTCAGCTGATCTCCTTGACCTTGCTAGCTTCAATGCCTTTTCTTGCCTTATTTGCTTAATTACAATACATGCCTTATGGGTCTATAAATAAGATCCCATGCTTACAAAAATAGAACTCTAGTTACAATAATTAGACACGCAGCTCATGACTATAATTAGTTGCTTAACATGCAAACACTCGCTTCACTTAACTGACTATTCGTCAACAGCAGTTTCAAAAATACACAGGTGACCGGTGCCGGTCCCTACTGGTCTAGTGCTGCCAACATCGGCCGACTTCCTGCCGTCACCGGTCTCCTTCTCCACTGCACTTGACCGACATCGGTCATACTGTCGATGCTGATGGCTCTGGTTCTTCAGCATCCTTCCTTGTGTCTGCAAACAGTTGAAGCTTTTAGCTCCACACCATAACAATCTCCCACTTGGAGATAAACAGTTGCAACTTGTACATGTACCTGTACACCATCTATTTTGATCCTTAGGCTCTGTATCCCTCTTCAATGTCACTCTTGAAGACCAACCACCACACAAACCTGTGATGCAATACCTATATCTTATGCCACAAGAATTTTTGCTGCTCCCAAATTCTTCATGACATAATTCTGAACCAACTCTACCCTTAGCTCAGAAAACTCCCTGTATATGAAACCCTGCAACAAGTAACACAATACAGTAATAGGAAAATGTAGCTAATATTATCCAACCTGGTAAAGATAAAATACAATGGTCAAACCTCCATTGTTCTGTAGCATAATCAAGACCATATACCATAGCCTTCTATCTCATGTGTCCATCCACTCTCTTCTCTAAAATGGGAATCCATCCCTCTATCCAGTGCTTCCTTCCAGCTGACAACACTACCAACAAATACCTATTTGGTTCTCCAAGGAATCACACTCCTCATCCATGCCAAGCTCCCACTGTTTCTGGATTCTACCTGCATTGCTTCTTCCATCTTCCTAGTTCATGACTATCAGTAAGCAATATAGAGAAGGTGAACAATGAATATGAGGTTCACATACCTTTCCTGACCTCCACATGGGTGTTTGAGACTTATTAATTTACCCAACATCCGTTCCAATGACCGATCTAGGCCATCTCCTAGTCTGCTTCCGACCGATGTCAGTTCTCTACACTGATCCTGACTACCGACGTCATTTCCCTAGCCGACGTCGGTGTCCCTCTGTCGACGTCGGTCCTTATGACTGACGTCAAACTTCTCCTGTCCGACCTACCGACCCTACTGGTCTGCACATGACCGATGTCGGTATCTGGATGACTGACGTCGGTGCCAAGCTACCGACATCGGTGTCTGTGTGTTCCTATAAGTGATGAAATTTTCATCTGCAAGCTCTTCTTGGATCAAACCTCTATCCATGCTGCCCTGCTCAGACTTATTCAGCCCCTGTGACTGATCTCTATCCTTCATCTCCTCCATAAACACCAAGGCTTCTTTGTTCCTGTCAAAAGCATCAAATTTCCTCTTTCTGCAATGAACTATATTTGTGCTTTCCAAATTTGAATGCATACCTTTTGAATCAAGAACTTCCATTCCCTTCCTATTCTTGTGACCAAGCCTATTAGGCCACATCTTTGAATCTACACCAGAAGTGGAATCAGTAATACAAGTAGACAGATAAAGAGTATCTACTTTCTTACCTTTTGCTAGAACAAGTGCTCCCTTGGTAACCTTCCAAGAATCCGCTATGAGGGTTATTGTGCATCCCTCATCTCCCAACCTTCCTATAGAAATTAAACTCTGCTTTAGAATTGGAACATGCATGACCTCTTTCAACACCCATGTGTTGTCAATCTGCAATCTCAGCTGCACTTTCCCTTTGCCAACTATCTGACAAGGCGTACCATCCCCTAAATAAAAAACCCCAAAGTCTCCCTATTCATACTCGTAGAACAAATCTCTGTTTGGGGATGCATGAAAAGATGAACCAGAATCTAAAATCCATGATCCTACCTGACTATCTGAAGAAAGTATGAGAGCATCCTGCATCACAATATTTGCATCCTTTGCTTCTTCCATACCTGCATGTTGATTCTCTTTATCTCTCAACCAACACTCCTTTGTATGTCCTTTCTTTCCACAAAACCAGCAAGTAATACCTTTGGACTCGGATCTCCTTCCCGACCTTGATTTCCCTTGCTCAACCTTCTCCCTTTGCCTTTCCTTGCTTTTTTCACTTAGAGCATTCCCTGATGATTCACCTGTGCTTCTCCTGCATATTTCTTCATTCAAGATCACACTCACAACATCATCAACTTTTAAGATTTTAGAAGCAGATGCAGAATTACTTACTGCCATAACCAAACCGTCCCAACTTTCAGGCAAAGAACATAAAATCAAGAGAGCCTTTACCTCATCATCAAAAACAATATTGACTGAAGCTAATTGGTTTACCAAACCATGGAAATCACTGAGATGAGTATGTACTGATCCACCTTCCTGCATTTGCAAAGTAAATAGCTGCTTCATAAGATATACCTTATTAGAAGCTGAGGGCTTTTCGTATAAATTTGCCAAGGACTTTATCAACTCTTCCGTTGTCTTACACTATGATAAGCTGGAAATCACAGACGATGCAAGGCTCAACCTTATGGAACCGAGAGCCTTCCAATCAAGAACGTTCCATTCTTCATCCTTCATATATGTGGGCTTGCATGCAACCCCACCCAATGGTAAGTACAAATCCTTCTGATACAGATAGTCCTTAATCTACATCCTCCAATGTTGATAATTCTTGCCGTTAAACTTCTCCATTCATAGCCTACTTTCTTCTGCCATTGCTGAACTCCCACTCAATCAAAAAACCCTGTGAATGACCTGTAATCAAAAATAATACCCTGCTTCCTGCAAACCGTAGCTCTGATACCACTTGTCAGGGGATCTGAAGCTCTACCAATTAGAGCACAATTGATTACTTTCTTATATGTAATTAAATACAGAATTATACTAGAATGATAAAGTAGCTAGAAACTTGAGACAACAAAGAATTTGAGAGACAATACACACTCTTGTATTAAATACTATTAGAAGAAAATACAATAAGGAAGATGCCACTTCTTCCTCCACCTCAAAGGCTTGCCACACCTCAAGACCTTCATCCCTCTCTCTCTTGCTCAACACAACAACTCTAAAGCCTGAGTTATTATCCTTCCTTGAATGCTTCAGCTGATCTCCTTGACCTTGCTAGCTTCAATGCCTTTTCTTGCCTTATTTGCTTAATTACAATACATGCCTTATGGGTCTATAAATAAGATTTCATGCTTACAAAAATAGAACTCTAGTTACAATAATTAGACATGCAGCTCGTGACTATAATTAGTCACTTAACATGCAAACACTTGCTTCACTTAACTGACTGTTTGTCAACAGCAGTTCTGAAAATACACAGGCGACCGATGCCAGTCCCTGCTGGTCTGGTGCTGCCGACGTCGGCCAACTTCCTGCTGTCGCCGGTCTCCTTCTCCACTGCACTTGACCGACGTCGGTCATACTGTCGACACCCGTGGCTCTGGTTCTTCAGCATCCTTCCTTGTGTCTATAAACAGTTGAAGCTTTTAGCTCCACATCATAACACAAAACTATAACTATCTCTACAAAAATGAAACTATCAACACAATACCATAACTTGCAAGAAAATAGAGTATAACCTACAATATCTCTACTATAACTACAAAATCACTAAATATAAGGCAATATCACTACTCTAAGAGTCATTATATTATAATTTAACTTAAAAAGTTATCATAAACCACTAGCAGTTAAATGTAAAATCACTTAAGTTTATGTAATACCACTAAAGTTTTAGCAATATCATTGATTTATGGGTGATGTAATAACTTGCAAAGTTGTGGTATTACAATATCATGACTGTCAATGTCATGATATTGCAATATCATAAATTTTATTGTAGGCAAAAAATAGTTAGCTAAAACTTTTATAGTTAGATGTAAAAACACAAAAATAGAGACAAAAACTTCAATTGTGTGAGTTGTAATATTTTTATAATATCAAGACTCCAGAGAGAAAAACTGCAACTACATAGGGTAACTTCACAACTTCAAAAACAACATCCCTTGGCCTTCAATTTTCACCTATTTTGGTCAGCAAGATTTAATTTTTACATGGAAATCATTAGTAGAGTGTTCTTAAAGCCCTTAAGAGTAACTTCATGGGGTGTGGGTCCTATAGGGTGTGCCATTTATGATCAAACAATCCAAGAATGGAGGTTAGTATATTGTTAGTTCAAATAATAAAATTCAAATAAACACACTAACACTTACACTCCTAGCCTAGATACTAGGAAGAACTTATAAAGAAACACTAAATGAAAGAAAAAGATGAACATAAAATACAATAACTCTTTTACTTTATTTGGGAGATCCAAATGGCTTTGTTTAATGGCTTTCTCAACTTGTGCATCAAGAAGTATGATAATGAAGCTTTCTTGGATCCTTCTCTACTTGGTGCCTTGGATTTGATGTTTCTTGGATTAGGATTTGGGCATGGTAACATTACTTTCATGAGGCTTAGGGAGGAAATCTTTCATAATTTATCTTCAATATTCAAGCTTATAAATTAAAATATATGGCCTTGTATTTATAGCCTTAGGAATTGACTCTCACCCAAGGTGAGTCAAGGTTAAATTTAACCACAGTTAGGTTTAGGTTGACCATAGATGAGTTGAATCTAACTCTAGTTGAGTTAGGGCCATGTGGGGAGACATAGGTCAAAATTATTATGTTCTCCACTTAATTTAGATATTTTTACAAGTTGCATGATGACTCACAAAAGCAATGATGAAAGGCTTGATATTTTGATTTTTGGAATTTCCATTTTTGAATATTCATTAATTTCAAATGGATTAATTAGTTAAGCATTTAATTTTGTTTAATTATTTGATTTATTTTTATTAGCATTTTTTCTCTTTCAATATTTGTTTAAGTGCCCTGCTTAATGTGTACATAGGCCAAATTGATAGGTGTTAGGTCGCAAGGTGATTAGGGATGAATCCATGAGAGGTTATTGTTGCATATAATAGAATACCTAAAATAAGGATGTCTCAACATGATTATAAGCTTTGATGAATTATTCATAAGTAAATTTAAGATGTTTAGTGATTCTTAGGCTTAATTTACAATGGTTGGTAGGAATCGATTTGAAGTACAGGTGGAAGCTAGTTGTGGACAATTTTAAGTGTCTACAATTTACCCCTATTTGGGAAGATATTGCAAACTATAGGCATATTAACATCTTCTCAAATAATTAAATAGGATGTTAATAAATGAAGAAGGTAATGATTGAAGAAGAAGCTCCAAAAAATATTGGGGAATCTTATAATGATTCCCCCTCGAGGGAGTGGCCAACACATATGAGTGATGGATGGTACCTCAAAAACAATCAAGAAAAAGAATAAAATTAACCCATGGTGAGATTAATCCAATCGAGATAATGTTTTCATGCATTGATTTAAAAATAAGTATTGATTTTCCCAAAGGTAGTTATAATCAATGGCACAGGCATATGCCCTATTTAGGATAGATGAGTCAAAATAATGATTTACCCATAGGCAGTTATAATCATTAAAATGACTTTAAATAATGATTTTTGTTTGTGCCCTAGTAGGATAGATTAGAAAGCATAACTCAAGGATATAACCTATCATACAAATTAAAGATGAATGGGCACAAACATAGATGTGATGATCTAATGATTAAAGAAGTCAGAAACAATTAGGCACATGAGTATGCACAAAATGATGAAAGAGATGATTGAATAATAAATGTGGCCAAGATAAACCAAGATACATCATGTATCTAAGCATTGCCTACATAGTCTAAATAGACTTTAAGCTAATGTAGTTCACCTAAATGTAGGAGAAAATGGAATAAGGAATAGAAGAATAAGAATTGATCAATGCGAATGATTTAGTTGTGCCTACCAATATGGATATTCCCATCTTTATTAGCATTGATAAAATAATAATGGTCAATGCGTTGATTTGATCAAGGTGGGTGGGAGTATTTACCAAGATTACCATGGAGAATTTTCAAAGGCACCATTGCTTGTAATATTTATCGAGCTGATTTTTTGTTGTAGCATATGATGGTATGCATCATGATATAAAACACCATGATAAGTAGCCAATATGTGCATAATTATTGATTCTCAATCCAATAAATAATTGAAAACAATGCAACAATAATAAAAATCATGATGGCAATGTTAATGTATGAATATGGAAAGACTCAAGAATAATGCATAAGGAATTACCAAATGAACACATATAGACTAAGATAAGGCATAACAATGAAAGCAAATGAATAGGCAAAAAAACAAACAAATACATAAGCAAACAAACACATAAAAAAAATCAATAGAAAACATCTTGTCATCAACCAAGTCAATATCTACATGTGAAGGCTCAATGGAATGAAAACTAGGTGATTCCTCCAAGAAAGGATACATGCAAAGGGAAGGGCACATGCCCAATGGTAATGAAATGGTGTAGAAAAAATAATGGATTTTCCCTAGTAGGTCAAATTTAGGATGACTAATTAGGTTAAACAAAACAAATATTTTTGAATTTATGAAATTTTTAAATGTTATTGGAATTTTGAGGTATATTAACTCATTAGAGATTTACAAGATACCACTTTTAAAATGGTGAGAGTATTGTCTTAGGTTGCTCAGAAAATAGAGAGAGCATATGGAAAATAGGGACTAAACTAACCTAAACATGAATCAAGCATGGCTTACATAGTCCCATTAGGATCGTAAGTCAAAGTAGTTCTACCCACACAAAAGGTGGTGACATTAAACTTGATAACAAGTTCAAAAATTTAAGCAAATGGTAAGGAAAATGAGCATAGTAATGATAAGGTGGTGTGTTAATGTGGTAAATGGTGTTTTTCCTAATTTTCATATAGTTATTTATAATTAGGAAACAATGGCATAGGTTTGTGCTACTAATTTTCCCATATGTAGTTATAATCAGTGGTACCAGTCAAACGTAAATGAAAGATAAATTTCTAGATCCACTATCATACTATTTTCATAGACTATCATTTTAACACAAAATTTTAAAACTACTAAAACTTGATCAGAATCCCCTTATAGAATGTGTCCAAAGAACCAATAAAACTAAGGTCAAAAGGGTTAGGTAAGGTAGGTAAAAACAAGTTTGGACAATAGTGAAGGCATGGTTGAATGGAATATGGTATGGAACAAGGAAGATGATAGGATGACAATTGGCTATAATGGTAATATAGTTACCCCAAGTGATAAGGTTAATGCCAAGGTATGAAACAACAAGATAAATGGCAAGGCTAATGAAAAGGCAAGGTAAACATGAAGGTAAGGCAAATGTGTAGTAAATGATTTTGTTGTTCATACTGATGTAGAGATGCATTTATTGATCAATATATGATATAACCAAAATAGTAAACCATGGAAATTACTATCCCACCCCTCTTTTGAATAGTTTCTCTATTAATAACATGTTATCGATTTGGATTTCAATAATATTATTATGATCTTCATTGGTCATTAATTTTATTTCCTTCAAACGTCAAGATAAGATGGCTTTGTAGCTTCTATAAAGGAAACTGTAACTAGGGATGGTAAATACAGATAAATGTTGGATGATAGGTCTGATTTTGAAAGGTAAAGGTAGATTATAATGGAATGTATAATAGTTGGGAAACAAATGAAGAGTGGGGTTTTTAGGCACACACAACATTATTGATTCCAAAATCAAAATAAATTTAGTTGTGACAAGGTTGAAAACTTCCAAATATGCTCTCAATAGGACCATCATATTTTTATATTGTTTGGGGAAGAGATTAACTACCATATGATTATGTTATATAATGGAATCTATATTAATTTCATCTTTGAAAATGTCTTCATCAATCAGTGATGAATTATTATGCTCAACTATTGGTGCCTCGATGAGGTTTTTACCAATGAATTTGTTTTGATTGTCTCTTAGTGCCTATGAAAAGGTTTCAAAAAGTAACTTTGACTTTTGACTTTGATTTTATTATATTTCCTCAAATAAGGTTTCACTAGAAGATGTTAAGTTTGGACTTTGATTTCCCCCTAATGCCTCTGAGAAGGTTTCACTAGGATATTATTATTCTTCTAAATGAATGTGGTCTTGGCTTCTTTAATATTTTGCAACTGATATGTCACCATGGATGTAGTTTAATAAGGTGTGATTCTATTAGTCTCAATAGACACTTTTAGGAGGTGGAAGGTGTATATAATGGTTATGTTTGGGTGGTTTTAATGGAATGTGAAATGGGAATGGAATGGTAAGAGGTAGTACAATATTTGTAGAATATACTAGGAGAATTTATGTCGATGCTAAAGCAATCATTCTTAAAAACTATAAAAGGATCACAAATGTATTTAAATTGATCTACAAGGCATACATAACCAATATGGTAACAACCATGAATGTATTTTGATTTTAAAGCTGAGTCTGACTCAAGGGATTCTGAATCCAATGTTGTGACTAACATTGATTTTGTTTTTGATGCTAAATATGATGTTGGTTCAAGAATAAAACCTAATTTTAATGTTGATTCTTCATCTGGTGTGGATGATACTACAAATATGTCTTGTTGAATGTTTATTTTTAGACAAGTAATGACTTGTGATAACATAATGGGCTCCAAAGAGACTAGTTTATCAAATTGAGACTCCTCAACAAGGGAGAAAAGGTTAAGAGACAACTCCATACAGACTGGCTTGTCAAAGGTAAGCTCTTTAAAAATAGGACAATGGTTGAGATAATGATTTTCCCAAGGGTGGTTATAATCATTAAGAAATGACTTGATAAAGACTAGCTTGTTAGAGTGAGACTCCTTGATAATGGGTAAAGGATCAAAAGGTGATTCATCACAAGTTGATCTATCACAAATAAGTGTTTCAATAAAATAATTATAGATTGGTTGGTTCTCTTACCCTTGGCTTATAAGTAGTTATAAAATATTAGTTTTGAACACATCTTGATCTTTTAATGATGGCTCTTAGAGAGGTAATGATTGGCTCAGTTATGGCTCAAAGACTAGCAATGGTTTTCTAAAGTGGGTGATGGTTAGAAATTGATAAAGAATGGTTGGTAGTTGGATAATGATCTCTTTTTAAATGAGATCATAAAATATGGGATCAATAAAGGTAGGCTATCAGTCTAGGATGGTAACTATGAACCATAGAGTGGTAATTGCACAACCTTGTGGGGATAACAAGCTACCATACTTGGAAGGGAATGGAATGGTAATGGAAGGGTATTGTGAAGCTTGGTTTTTGTCACAAGATAAAGGATGAGGGCCTAGAATGGTAATGGTAGAGCATTGTGAATCTTGGTTACTCATACAAGCTAAAGGATGAGGGCCTAGAATGGTAATCCTTGGATGTTATGGATCTTGGTTACTCGCACAATCCAAAAGAGGATTAATGGTATAGGTAGGGGATTGATTACCATTAGCCATGAAATGGAAAACATGGTATGTTAATTAGTGTAAATATGGTATCACTGCACACTACTCGTGAGGATATTGGCTTTGTTCCCTAGATTGATTTTTTTAAGGAGGATAAGGATCCATCTTGCAGATAACATCATCACCATATGGGTCTTGAATAAATTCATCTTGTGTGAACATGTTATTATAACTTGGATTTTACATGGCTCTACTATGATTTTAATGAGACATATCCAAGTCAATGATAAACATTTCACAAAAAGGCTTAGAGTTCTACAAACTCTAAAAAACAAGGTCCAGAGGACACATGGTTCAAACATAGTCTAACTTGGTATAAGGAATGGAGTTGTATCTCTAAAAGGTATATGCTAAAACTTGGTCTAAAATAGTCTAACATCAAATGTCTAATGCCAAATGTCTTAAAAAATTGGTCAAGTGGATGAATAAAAATTGGTATTCAAAAATCTAGGTATAAAGTTTTTCAAACAAGTCTAACCTAAAGAAAACAAAAGTGTTAGGAGGCCCCTTATCCAACGGTAGCACAATTGATTACTTATATATGATCAATTGAACATGGAAATTATACGAGAATGATTAAGAAACTAGAAACATGAGACAGCAAAGAATTTGAGAGACAATACACACAATTGTATTAGATAATACTAAAAGAAAATACAAATAAGGAAGATGCCACTTCTCCCTCCACCTCAAAGGCTTGCCACACCTCAAGACCTTCTTCCCTCTCTCTCTTTCTCAACACAAAACCAACTCTAAAACCTGAGTTACAATCCCTCCTTGAATGCTATAGCTGATCTCCTTGACCTTACACCTGTAGATCTCCTTGACCTTGCTTGCTTCAATTCTCTTACTTGATCAATTTGATGATTACAATACATGCCTCTGGTTCTTTAAATAGAATCCCATGGTTACAAAAATAGACCTCTAACTACTAAAATTAGACACATAACTCGCGACTTAAAATAGTCTCTTAGCATGCAAACACTCGGTTTAACTAACTGACTGTTCGTAAACAGCAGTTCTAGACCGCACAGGTGACCGACGTCGGTCCCTGCTTGTCTGGTGCTGCCGACGTCGGCCGACTCTCTGCCGTCGTCAGTCTCCTTCTCCACTACATCTAACCGACGTCGGTCATACTGCCGACACCGGTGGCTCTGGTTCTTCAGCATCCTTTCTTCATGTGTGTGCAAACAGTTGAAGCTTTTAGCTCCACACCCTAACAATCTCCCACTTGGAGATAAATAGCTGCAACCTATACCTGTACCTGTACACCATCTATTTTATTCCTTTGGCCTTGTATCCCTCTTCAAAGTCACCCTTGAAGACCAACCACCACGCAAACTTGTGATGCTATATCTGTCACCTATGCCATAAGAACTTTGCTGCTCCCAAGTTCTTCATGACATACTTCTGAACCAACTCTACCCTTAGCTCAAAAAACTCCCTGTATATGCAACCCTACAAAAAGTAACACAATACAGTAACAGGATAATGTAGCTAATATTATCCAACCTGGTAAAGATAAAATACAATGGTCAAACCTCCATTGCCCTGCAGCTAACTCAAGACCATATACCATAGCCTTCTATCTCAGATGTCCATCCACTCTCTTCTCTAAAACGGGAATCCATCCCTCTATATCTAGCTGACAACTCCACCAACAAGTACCTGTTTGGCTCTAATCCAAGGACTCACACTCCTCATCCATGTCAAGCTCCCACTGTTTCTGGATTCTACCTGCATTGCTTCCTCCATCTTCCTAGTTCTTGACTAACAGTAAGCAATATAAAGAAGGTGAACAATGAATATGAGGTTCACATACCTTTTCTGACCTCTGTATGGGTGTTTGAGACTCATAGATCCACCCAACATCCATTTCAGTGACCGATCTCGGCCAACTCCCAGTCTGCTCCCGACCGATGTCGGTTCCCTGCACTGATCCTGACTGTCGACGTCGTTACCCCTGGCCGACGCCGGTGTCCACCCTACCAACGTCGGTCCTGATGACCGACGTCGGACTTCTCCTGTTCGACCTACTGACCCTACTGGTCTGCACATGACTGAAGCTGGTGTCTGGATGATCGACGTCGGTTCCAAGTAACCGACATCGGTGCCTGTGTGTTCCTGTGAGTGATGAATTCTTCATCTGTGAGCTCTTCTTGGATCAAATCTATATCCATGCTGCCCTACTCAAATTTATTTACTACCTGTAACTGTTCTAAGGCCTTCATCTCCTCCAAAAACACCAAGACATCCCTGTTCTTGTCAAAAGCCTCAAATTTCCTTTTCCTGTAATGAATTCTATCCATGCCTTCTGAATTTGAACACATACCTTTTGAGTCAAGAACTTCCATTCCCTTCTTGTTCATGTGACCCTGCCTAATAGACCACATCTTTGAATCTACACCAGAAGTGGAATCAGTAGTACAATTAGATAGATAAAGAGAACCTACTTTCTTACCTCTTACTAAAACAAGTGCTCCCTTGGTAACCTTCCAAGAATCCACTGTGAGGGTTATTGTGCATCCCTCATCTCCCAACCTTCCTACAGAAATCAGACTCTGCTTCAGAATTGGAACATGCATGACCTCCTTCAACACCCATGTGTTGTTAATCTGCAATCTCAGCTGCACTTTCCCTTTGCCAACTATCTGACAAGGCGTACCATCCCCTAAATAAAGAACTCCAAAATCTCCCTGTTCATACTCATGAAACAAATCTATGTTTGGGGATGCATGAAAAGATGAACTAGAATCTAATATCCATGATCCTACGTGACTATCCAAAGAAAGTATGAGAGCATCCTGTACCACAATATTTGCATCCTTTGCTTCTTCCATACCTGTATGTTGATTCTCTTTATCTCTCAACCAACACTCCTTTGTATGTCCTTTCTTTCCACAAAACCAGCAGGTAATACCTTTAGACTCAGATCTCCTTCCCGACCTTGATTTCCCTTGCTCAATCTTCTCCTTTTGCCTTCCTCTACTTTCCGCACTTAGAGCGCTCCCTGATGATTCCCCTGTGCTTCTCCTGCATATTTCTTCATTCAAAATCACACTCACAACATCATCAACCTTTAAGATTTTAGAAGCAGATGCAGAGTTACTTACTGCCATAACCATACCGTCCCAACTTTCAGGCAAAGAACATAATATCAAGAGAGCCTTTACCTCATCATCAAAAATAATGTTTACTGAAGCTAATTGGTTTACCAAACCATGGAAATCACTGAGATGAGTATGTACCAAACCTCCTTCCTGCATTTGTAAAGTAAATAGCTGCTTCATAAGGTATACCTTATTAGAAGCCGAGGGCTTTTCGTATAAATTTGCCAAGGACTTTATCAACTCTTCCATTGTTTTGCACTGTGATAAGCTGGAAATCATAGAAGCTCCAAGACTCAACCTTATGGAACCAAGAGCCTTCCGATCAAGAATACTCCATTCTTCATCCTTCATATCTATGGGCTTGCATGCAACCCCACCCAACGGTAAGTACAGATCCTTCTGATACAGATAGTCCTCAATCTGCATCTTGCAGTGTTGATAATTCTTGCCATTAAACTTCTCCATTCGTAGCTTGCTTTCTTCTGCCATTGCTAAACTCCCACTCAATCAGAAAACCCTGTGAATGACCTGTAATCAAAAACAATAACCTACTTCCTGCAAACTGTAGCTCTGATACCAACTGTTAGGAGGCCCCTTATCCAACGGTAGCACAATTGATTACTTATATATGAGCAATTGAACACGAAAATTATACCAGAATGATTAAGAAACTAGAAACATGAGATAGCAAAGAATTTGAGAGACAATACACACAATTGTATTAGATAATACTAGAAGAAAATACAAATAAGGAAGATGCCACTTCTCCCTCCACCTCAAAGGCTTGCCACACCTCAAGACCTTCTTCCCTCTCTCTCTTGCTCAACACAAAACCAACTCTAAAACCTGAGTTACAATCCCTCCTTGAATGCTATAGCTGATCTCCTTGACCTTACACCTGTAGATCTCCTTGACCTTACTTGCTTCAATGCTCTTACTTGATCAATTTGATGATTACAATACATGCCTCATGGTTCTTTAAACAGAATCCCATGGTTACAAAAATAGACCTCTAACTACTAAAATTAGACACACAGCTCGCGACTTAAAATAGTCTCTTAGCATGCAAACACTCAGTTTAACTAACTGACTGTTCGTAAATAGCAGTTCTAGACCGCACAGGTGACCGACGTCGGTCCCTGCTTGTCTGGTGCTGCCGACTCTCTGCCGTCGCCGGTCTCCTTCTCCACTGCATCTAACCGACGTCGGTCATACTGTCGACGCCGGTGGCTCTAGTTCTTCAGCATCTTTTCTTCATGTGTGTGCAAACAGTTGAAGCTTTTAGCTCCACACCCTAACAAAAAGTTAATAGGTCTTTCAGAGAAGGCACAGAAACTAGGCTCAAAGCAGGAATTGCTAAGACTTTTAGAAAAGGCATAAAATTTAGACTTTAAACAAAATGAGTTATGAGATTTAATCTAATAAATCTAGAATACTTTGGCATAAACTAGGCAGTCAACTATAGACATGAACTTGGTAAATTGGTATAAGGCATGAAACTCTAGGCATATGGAAGATAGACCACTTCTCCAAATCTAAGTACAAACAATAGTTTTCAAATTGAATAAATAATTAGGCTAAGTTACACAACCCAAAAGAGAAAGATCAATGTCTAGGCCAAAATTACACAAGGCATATGTAGAAATTAGTCAATGATTGGATTTCAAATTTTCAAGGTTAATTTTAAACTCAATACATAATGAGGCCTATTTGAACAAACACTAAGATATACAAACTTGAATGACATAATGACACTAGGTAAAAATCCCAAAGGCACATGTGGCTTTGGTTTTGAATGTGTAAATTTAGACACAAGGTAAATAAGTCTTTGAAATAATTTGATCAATGTAATGGCATTATCATGCTCTAAAGGTATGATCATTGGTTTGTTTCAAGACTCAAAGGCACAATAACTTGGAATGAATTGGGCATCATAACGACACCCTTTTCAATCAAGTGATAAAATACACATAAAGGTTTATAACAAGACTAAGGCACATGTGTGGTGTCAAATGGATAACATAACACTTCCTCAAATACGGGAGTGATGTAGAAACACGACTCATTTTTTAACATGGTATGATAAACAAAAATAGATAGTTTGACTCAAGACCATGCAAGAAAGGATAAAATAACATAAACACCTAAGTGTAAAATCCTAAAACTGATAAGGTTGCATAATAATATAAAATTCTATAAATATACACTCTCTTGAGAGAATTTTAATTGTTATTTCAAAATGTAAAGGTGCATGAAAAGTAGGGTTTTTAAGCCCCTTCTTCTCTCAAGAGTGTATACTATGACATAGAATTTCAAGCTACTTGACCTGCATCAATAATATATCTACAGTAAGTGGGGTTGTTCTAAACTATCAATTCTTACATGTTTATAGATGGTTCCAAGTGTGGTTAACATAAGATATGTTCACATCAATTGGATCTGTGTTAACAAACTTGATGTGAAAAGGTCTTATCCTTTTCACAACCACTACATCCATCAATTGCTTAGTGTAATGTGATCTCATATTTACCCCTATGGTTTAAGGCCTAGTACCACTAATAAAGCTTGTTTAACCACTCAAACAAGCATCCCATTGGGTCACCCTAAATTTATATACCCCACCATGAGTGGGGTTGAAACTATACTTAGAGATAAATTCTCGGGTCAACACTTTGCTAAAGAATCCATGAGGAGGAGATGAACTCCCACTCACAAGCCAAAATGCATGAAAATAAAAGACAAGTGAAAATAATTTAGGGTCACATTTGTGTCACCCAAACCATATGGATTTGGGAAGGGCCTTAATGACATTCTTTGCTTTTGGACTAAAGTGACCAAGGCAAAGAATGAGCACTTTTGGTCACTTGAGTTCCCTAAAGGGGATGAGGGGAGAGCATACACACGTGAATCATTTTGCTTGAAATAAAAAAACCTTCAACAATAAGTGTAAAACAAACAGATCTTAGGAGTATGAAACTAAGTGTGAAAGTTCATTTTATTGCACCAAAATGAAGCATGTTGTGAAAATTTGTTTGTTAAAAATTTTATATAAAGCAAAAATGATGTAAACAAAAAGATTATTAAAACACAAATATAAAATGTGAATTTTCAAGTTAGAAGTGTTTTAAATGTCTCCTTGTGGCCTTTGGGTCCTACAAAACATGTTAGAGAGTCCTTGTGCTTAGAATCACTTCATGAATGAACAAATTACTTCCTAAACTTTCTCTCAGGTTTTTATTTTTTATACTATACAAAACTATAGAACACATATAAAAACCATAACTATCTTTGCAAAAATGAAATTATCAACACAATACCACAACTTTCAAGAAAACTAAGTATAATCTATAATATCATTACTCTAACTGCAAAATCACTAAAGACAAGGTAATATCACTACTTTAAGAGTCACAATATTACAACTTAACCCAAAAAGTTAGCATAAACCGCTAGTGGTTAAATTCAAAATCACTTAAGTTTATGTAATACAACTAAAGTTTAAGTAATATCATTGATTTATGGGTGATGTCATAACTTACAAAGTCATGGTATTGTGATATCATGAATTTTAGAGTTGTGATATTAAAATATCATAAATTTTCTTGTAGGTAGAATATAGTTAACTAAAACTTTGATAGTTAGATGAAAAAACACAAAAATAGGGACAAAAATGTAACTATGTGAGTTATGATACTATTTTAATATCATGAATATAGAGAAAAAAACCATAACTACACAAGGCAACTTCATGACTTCCAAAAAAAACATCCCTCGGCCTTCAATTTTCACTTATTTTGGTCAACAAGCTTGAATTTTTACATGAAAATTGTTAGTAGAGTGATCTTAAAGGCCTTAAGAGCAACTTCATGGGGTATGGGTCCTACTGAGTGTGCCATTTATGATCAAAGAATCCAAGAAGGGAGATTAGTATAGTGTTCATTCAAGAAATAAAACTCAAATAAACACCCTAACACTTACACTCCTAGCCTCAATACTAGGGAGAGCTTAGTAACAAACACTAAATGAAAATGCAACAAAAACATAAAAGACAATAACTCTTTTACCTTCTTTGGGAGATCCAAATGGATTTGTTGAATGGCTTACTTAGCTTATGCATCAAGAAGTATGATAATGAAGTTTGCATGGCTCCTCTCCTTGGCACCTTGGCTTTGATGTTTCTTGGCTTAAGATTTGGGGATGGTAACATTACTTGCATGAGGCTCAAGGAGGAAATCCTGCATAATAAATCTATAATATTCAAGCTTATAAATGAAAAGGTATGGCCTCGTATTTATAGCCTTAGTAATTAACTCTCACTCAAGGTGAGTCAAGGTTAAATTTAATCACAATTAGGTTTAGGTTGACCATAGCTGAGTTGATTCTAACTGCAGTTGAGTTAGGGCCATGTGGGGAGACATAGGTCAAAATTATTATGTCCTCTACTTAATTTAGATATTTTTGCAAGTTGAATGGTAACTCATAAAATCAATGATGAAAGGCTTGACATTTTAATTTTTGGAATTTCCATTTTTAGATATTCATTAATTTTAAATGGATTAATTAGTTAAAAAATTAATCTTGTTTAATTATTTGATTAATTTTGATTAGTATTTTTTCTCTTTCAAGATTTGTTTAAGGGCCCTACTTAATGTGTACATAGGCCAAATTGATAGTTTCTAGGTCGTAAGGTGATTAGGGATAAATCTGTGAGAGGTTATTATTGCATATGATAGAATACACCAAATAGGGATGTATCAACATGATTTTGAGCTTTGATGAATTATGTGCAAGCAAATTTCGGACATTCAGTGATTCCTGGGCTTAATTTGTAATGGTTGGTAGGAATCAGTCTAAAGTCTAGGAAAAAACTAGTTATGGAGAATTTTAGGTGTCTACAGACACTAAATATAATGGCCATGGTTAGAATAAGGAGGTATCAAGGAGAACTCCCAATAGTAAAGGCAACAAAGAAGGTGTATAACTATCCTCAATTTAGATTAACACCAAGCATAGATGTGGGGCAAATACCATCCAAATAGCCATGTAGATGTATGACATCCCAATCAATGGAACATTAGATGCTGAGGGTTTTAAGAACAAAAAACATCCACCTAAACCCTAATGTAGTAGTATATAAATTATTTAAATTGCTCATAAGGGTTGAAAATGATGGAAATACTCAATCACACTAAACTAAAATTTAATCATGATTTACAATCACAATTATGATTCTTGGATGGAATCACCTCAATGGGTTAGAGGTTTTTCATCCTTCACACATATATATTAGAGGGTTTTCATCCTCATATGAAAATATTGAACACAATGGCTCAATCTCTAGATTTGGGTTTGATTGTCAAAGACGAATAATAAATAATGACTTTTTTTAACCCAACTTCTTATAAAATTTCTCTTTTCCAATTTGACCTTAAAATTATTTTAAAATACTTTTAATAAAATATTACATTTCATCCACTTAATGATAATTACTTTTGTCCTTAATAAATAATAATAATAATACATAAATTTCCTTTTCATGTTATAAAATAAAATTGACTTAGGACAACTTATAATATGATCATTAATTTATTTCCCTAAATTTATCCCTTGGCCTATGGGAAATAATCAATAGGCTATATGTCTTCTAACTGGCTTAATTCCTAAAAGGGACATAACACTTTTACAGGAAACATTGAAGAAATCACTAGTTAAAATAGAACTATGGTTTTAAAATCACTACAGTGGTTACATAAGTACCGCTTGGGTTATGTAATTGATGCCTACATGAAGAAGTGATGGTTTCTTTACCAACCTTAGAACCATCCCTTTGATTATCTATTTACGATTTAAACTAATTCTTGATCTTAATTTCTAATGAATTATAATGTTTTCTAGATCCATATGGATCATAAATCCCTTATTAAGAATATTTTCATCCCAAAAAAACTATTAGGGGGGAGGTGATGTGGAAACAACTCTTTCACCTTCTCCTTAGTTTACCATATTACTTGCCTTAGCATCTTCCATTTTCTACCAACTTGTCAAGACTCTTATGTTCCCCTACATGTCTCTTTAAATTCTCATTATATTATTATGTTCTCTTCCAAATCTCCTTCTACACCCGCAACCAATTTGTCTATGGAAAGTATAAATTATTTGTCTTCTTCCTTATCTAGAATGGATGGTTTATAAAAGTGAAAATTCTCACAATTAAAAAATGAATGCATATTCATGACTAAGGGTAGATCAAGTTTTAAATCATTCTTAAAAAGGTGGAAAATGGGTCGTACCTTAGTGTTTGAGCTTCGTAGCTTGTCCTTAAAGCCTTTTTTTCTTCAATATAACCATACCTTATCACCCACCTTGAGAGTGTGCTCCTTATGATGCTAGTCATATTTATCCTTGTACTTTCCCTAAGAATTATCTAACTACTCCTTCACTTTGTGATGGATTTTCATAATCCTCTCAATGAATTTTTCTACCCTTGTCACCTTTGAATCTTGTATCTCTATCCTCACTTGTTCTTCCAATGCAACATTAATAGGATTAGCTGGATAATGGCTAAAACATGTTTCAAATGATGACTTATTAGTGGATGTGTATACTACCTTGTTTTATGAGTGCTTAATGTATGCTAAAGACCCATCCCAATTCCTTAGATATGTCTTTTTATAGCCTCTTATCAACTACACTAAATTTACATTGATAACCTCTAATTATTTATCAATATCCATTAGTTTATGGATGGATATCAATATTTCAATGAATATTACTATCAATATTTTTCCCAAAAGGTGGTCCAAAATTTTCCAAAGAATATTGAGTCTATATATGAAACAATAAACTTATGTAATCCAAAATGCACCAAAAAATTAGAGAATAAAATTTAAGTTGCCTCATGCCTTTTCATTATTTTCTTGCATGCAATCACAAAAAAATTGAACCTAGATATAGCAACATATTAAACTTCATGGCCATGCTTGGACATATGAAATCCTCCTATAAGATAAATATAAATTATTTATTGTGGTCTAGTAGATATAAGGTTTGGCATGTGCAATCCTTACTTTTTAAGCATATGCTTGTTTGTACAACATAATTCACATCCTCTAATGAACTTTGAAATTTATTATTACATATTGGGATAATACAAATAAATTTTCAAATGAATGAACCATGATATCACCAACACCAAAGTTTCATGTGACATTTAAAGTACTTGATTCCCACATCAAGATAATTATTTCCTCCTTTGGTAAACATAGCTTGTCCTACTTGTAGAGCAACACACCTTTGAGATAACGTCCATCTTTGCCTTCATTTTTGACCTTCTTGGTTTTCAAAATTTATAATGTCTTCCAAAATTATATATCATGTGCATATTATTCCTCATAAGCATCTTTTGTGAAAGGCTCAATTTGTGAGATTGTTTCCAAAGCTAAAACTTGATTTATTGGTGGCATAAATAGACTATATACCATTATTTTTGTTTTATTTCTTGTACTTGATCACTAAATGGAAAATTTTAATAAATCTCTTCCATTTTTAATGTCTTTATTATTTCAATTCACTTTATGGTTGCAAATACTAATGAGTATTGTGGTCATTATGCACAATAGTTTCTCTACACAACAAAAAATGTTTTGTTTCTTTATTTCATGCAGTAGTACATATATTTTTTATCATAAATAAGATATCCCCTTACTACTAAAGAAAAAAAAATTGAATGATAAAAAATGGGCTTATATCCTTTCAATGGCACTACCCCCATAATATACTCACTTGCATCCATTTCAACTTTGAATGGTTGATGTAAATTATGAAGAGCAAGGACTAGTGCATGGCAAATTTTATATTTCAAATAATAAAATTCACTATCATGTTCCTTTCCAAATTTAAATAATATAATTTATTGTTGAAAATCATTTTATAGGTTTCATAAATATGAATAAATTTGGAATAAACTCCCTCATGTATTATACTAATCCCATAATATTAAATTCTAAGTTGCACTCCTAGATGTGGGTCAACTCATGATATCCCCAACCTTTGATGGATCAACTTTTAGTTCTCCTCCTCCTACCACATATCCAAAATAGACAAGTGATTATTTTTCAAACTTTCACTTCTTCATATTACACAAGATTTGCTTTTATTTCAACTATTGTAAGCCTTGTTTCAAATGTGTCAAATGTTCTTCCTATGTTTCACTAAAAATCAGAACATCAACTAGATACACTATCGCACATGTATCTATGAGTGGAATTAATACATCATTATTTAATATCATGAATGTATAAAGTGAATTTTATAAACCAAATTAAAGTACCAACCATTCATACAAACCTTGTTTTATATTGAATGTTGTATTCCACACATCCTCTTCTTTCATGCAAACTTGATCATAATCTTATTTGAGATCCAAATTTTTGAATTACTGAGCATGTTGAAGATAGTTCAAAAATTAATAAATAAATAAAATTGGATATTTATTATTTATGGTTATCATGTTCAAGGTTATATAGTCAATGCACATCCTCCAAGAGCCATATTTATTTTATACCATCACCATGGATGATCTAGATGGTGAAATACTTGGGCATATGATGCCTTTTTAACAACTCTTGAAGTTTTTTCTTGACATCATTACACTCCAGAAGTAATTTCCTATACAAACCAATGTTGGTTAGAGGATATTCGAACAATAATTAGCATGTTCTAATTCCCTTTTTATGACAAATTATTAGGATTTTGGAACACATTTTGAAAAGAGTGCAAAAATCATATAGTCCCTTAAATCCCTTATTACAACTATCAATTTCATATATATCTAACCCATCATATTTATTATATTTCAAAATAAGCTTTAAAATAATAATTATTTGCTTGAATGAGTTATTTAACTTGGTTGGCACTTACCATGACAAGCTTGGGCTTGTTTTTATGTGCCTTGGTGGAATAATTGATTATATTCTTGACCATCAGTTCTTAATGGTCCTCCTCAATAAAATAACATCCCTCAAATAAAAGTAAGGACTTAAAACAACCATATCAAATTAATTAAGAGGAATCACATTTTCTTATACCTCATCAACATATTTTGGTTTAATCCTAAATTTGAACTTACTTCTTTTAGCTCCTAGAATTTTGACACACTTATTGACCCAAATCAAAGGATATGGGTGATGATGATCATATATTTTAAATCAATATTTATAAATATTTCATTTTAAATAAAATTAGATTGATACCTAGCATCAACAACTGCATTTACCTTTCTCTTCTTAATTTAGAATCTTAATTTGGAATAGTATGCTCATTTCTTTAATATTCTTACTTGAGAAGTTGAGAGTTGTGCAACACTCTCAAAGTGAAAGTTCATATCATATATTTTACCAGATTTTTGTTAGGGATTCACTTACCTTGTGAGAGAGATTAAATTTAAAGCTAGCTGAAGAGTAATCCTACATGAACCAGAGCAAGTGTATAAGAATTTATGAAGTTGATGATGCCCATAGGTTTAATATTATGCGTGAAGCTTTGAATGTTGTCAAAATTAGTAAATATGATTAGTAAAATGTGTTTATAATGTCTGCAACATTATTATAACCTAGAAATATCAATTTTTTTGTGATTGATAATGAAAATCATGTGGAAGTATCAAAAGGGTTGTAGTCTAATTGGTTAAGATTATGGTTTTTAGACCATCTACCAAGGTATAAATCCTCTATATACTTGACACCTCATTAAAATCTCTTGTCATTGTGCTCCAATGTTGATCCCAAGGATAAATGCAAAATATTAATGAGTATGGGGATCAAAGAAGAAAGAAAGATGTTCAAATCAACTAGAAGAGAATGAAAATGGTGCGATGTTATGTAGTTTTAACAAAATCAACCTATGCTACAACCAAATATTTGAAGGTTTCCCCTCTCACTAGGGACATTAATGATTCTACTTATTTGAAATTTTCCTTTCACATTGTTAATGACAATGCGATATCCACGCATCATTTTGCTTCCATTTCACATCTTCCTGTAGAGTTGATATGGTCACAGTCATTATTTTGACTACATAGTGTAATTATAAAAACCAATTTTATATCATGACTAAGGGTTAATTCTCAAAAAAAATGAGATACATGGTTGGTTTTCCACAACATGTTGGCTAATTTGAGGAACATTTAAACTTTGGTTGTATGTTATCTAAATTTTATATACAAAATTTTACACTAGCTTTAGTAAACCTAATTTGAATTTTAATATCAATGTTCATTTAAGACTCAAATTAGAGAATACAAGTCAAAAATTTGAAATCGGAGTTGAAAATCATTGATGGGGAAAGAGATAAAACATAAAATACATGGGTTAAGTTTTTGAGATCTTTTTCTTGATAATTCATGAATGGTGAGTAAAATAATGAGCCTCATATATGAAATTGAATTTAAAGTTGATAAATTCATCTCTATGATGGATTAAAATAGATATAATTGATCCTCAATATGAATAGGATCTTTTTTGGTATAATATTTCATAAATCTCATGATACACTAGGTGTTTGAATGCAAAAATGCTTCATTAATTCTGATTTGTCCTTCCAAAGATTATGTAGGTGCTATTATTGTAGAATAAATTGATCTAACATGCATTTTTTAAAACAAAATGAAATATTTTAAATTCCTTTGTGTCTTGTCTCCCTTCATCTATAAGGATTGCCTAAGCATTAGCAATGTGTCTACCCTCTATTCCTACTCATTACTCAAAATGTGTTTAATCTATTTCATTACCTTGAAATGTGTGTAAGTCCTACTTGAATATGTTTTTAATTTCTAAATTTATTCTATGAAGTTTTAAAATTTTCAAATCAATCGTCGTACATTTTAATTTTTTTTTTTAAACCCACCATGATCCAAAATGTAAAACAAGTCAAAAGTATCATCAGTCTGAGAATGTTTGATATACCATCCAAGTTCCTCAAAAGTGCCTATAAATATCATTCAAAAAATATTTCCCATTTTCCAAGACCTATGCTATTAAATTTTTCATTTTTAATTAGATTTTTTGTATAGTAGCTGTTAAAGTAATGTACATTTTTTTGGTTGTTTCTCTCACATCTAAAGTATGTTCCAACTCGTGTTTAAAGCATTAGAAAGCATATTCAATAAGGCATGATAAAATAAGAAATTTTTTCCCATTTAACTTTAATATTGATAAAAAAAATTGGGTGCCTCCTTAAGTGATTAAATAAGTAGACAAAACTATGGAATTATCAAAGAAAGTGATCTAGCCTAGCAATGTGTGTTTGTTTATCATATGATTAATATTGGCAAACTGGCTATCAATTGGCTATATTTTAAAATATGAGCATGTGATACATAATATTTTCAAGGATTATTAAGATGTAAAAGGCATCAGTTATAAAATAATCTTAAGTTATCTTGCATTCTACCAAGGAATGTGGTCTCATAGTCAAAGCCAACTGTTATCACAAATGTTTCACCTTATGTAACACCCACAAATCCACACCTAATAGGTAATTAGAGTCAAATGAATAAAATGTAAAATCAAAGATTGTAAGGATGAGGAATTTGACCCCATATCCTAGTATATAAGGCTTGATAAAATAATTTAGAGTGCCATTCTTGATCAAATCCATAGAGAGAAATTATGCAATGAGGAAGTTTGAAAATTGTCATTCGTAAACTAAGAACCAATTTTTAGTGATTATTTTATATATTCAAGATCAATTTGGAATTAGTTTTATTTGGTTTTTATTATCATTAAATGTGTGCTCAATCCACTATAACACTAAAATAATTTATTGGTAAAGTGATTTTAATGTCATGATGAAGTTTATTATCAGTTTGGTTTAGCATCAGAGTGAAATTAGAGATAAAATCAATTATCTAGGAAGTTAATTATGATTCTAAATTAATACCAAAATAATATTCATGGTACCCTAAACAAAAATGATTTTTTCCCTAATTTCTATCTCAACAAAAATTAAAATGTATGTTCTATTGTGTAGACCAAGTCCAATTGATGAATATTGAGTATAAACACTTAGTACAAAAAGTTCATTTTGTGTCTCAAAATTTGAAGTTCCACCTAGCCTCAAAAGTTTTGAAATATTATATGGTTCCTTAGGTTCCATCTGAGTCCAAAACTTCTGAATTTCTCTAAGCTATATAGGTTCCAATTGGGCCCAAATTAACTAGAATGGTCTAGTCACTTGAGAGTTTGAAGTTCCACATGTGCCCAAAATCCCTAAAGTACCCAAAAAGGTCTAGGGAGAGTTGTGTTCAAACTAACTTAAGTGACTTCATAGCCAATATAAAAATAATAGGGTCTAAATAAGGTGACACCAAGCCCCAAAAAACTTAGTAGGGTCTTCAAAGTGTTCAAACATTAAAATAAAGTGGTCTTGAACACATTTTCCACATCTAAATGGAAATTAGTTAAGGTTCCTAAGTGAATAAAAAGTTGAGAAATGGACTAAGGTTCTTCAAAGCTAAAAAATTTATGAAATGGTCTTGGTTCTACCAGAACATAAAAATATAGAAATAGACAAAGGAAAAAAATGCATGTTCTTATTTTGGTCATAACATTCACATCCATATTTTATTTTGGCTCTCAATAAAAACATTAGAAATCTCTTTCAATGAGTTATCCAATGTTGTGGAGTATTTGATCCTCATATACATTTCTAAGTGGTTTCACTTCTTAACTATAATCAAAATTTTCTTTGTGGGACCTAGTTTCAAATATATGTAGCACATACATGGGTGAGACTGTGAATAAATGTTCATGATATTTCCAGACTCTACTATCGAATGGATAAAATCTTGGTGGGTCTATGTTATGAAATAAAGAAATTTTGCATAGTAGTAATCTTCAAGTTAATTTTGTTTGTAATTAATCATTATATTAAATGTGCAAAATTTATATAGTAAAGCAATATGTCAAGTCATGTATTTTTATGTTAATTAAAGTTTCATATATGTAATAGAAGAAAAAATGGGATGAGCATGGTTAGGTCAAAGTGAATTCATGTTTCAAGTTGAGTTAATGGTATTTATTCAACTATATTGAAAGTGAAAGTTAGTATAAAAGACTTGAAAATTAATTGTAAAAGGACTTGGTTTTCTTTTCTCCCAACCCAGGGAGAGGGTTTGTGTAACTTTATGTAAAACTGGTTAATTTCTAGTAAATTTTAAATGTAATACAAGTAATATAGTGCGGTCATTTTTTGCATGTTTGAATGTAAAGCTTGTTGGTTTATAAATTCATAAATTATTGTTCATACACATAAAATTTGTTTAAATTCTACATTTTCTTCATTGCATGTTAAAATATGGGTTTAATAAACTTTTCATTATGAACTGAAGTGGATGGGAATTGAACCAATCACATGCAACAAGATTTGAAAGGGTAATTTGAGCTTCATATATCCATTCTTAATTTCATTATATCCATTGTTCTATATTTCATTTACATGATAGAAAAAATATCTCAACCCATTCCATTTAAATTGGGATTATCCAAGTGGTTTTCTAAATTAAATCTAATTGGGTTTCTTGTTCTCCCTTCATTTTTCTCCCATTATTTCTCCAATTCCAACTTTATCCTTTTCCTATTTTTTATTACCTTTTTATGCTTCAAGTTAAAATTAATAAAACCCCAAAAACCCTCATCACATGAAGGAGTCACCCCTCTCAAATGTAGAGGAAAATCACCCACCATACAAGGATTTTTTCAATGTTTTAAGCTTTATGTTGCTTCTTTTTGGGTGAGTTAGTGAAGTAACCAATAAAATCATAGCAAAAAAATATTTCCAACAATATGCTAAGAAGTAAAAACCTAAATATTAAAGGGGCTATAAAATCCTTTGTGAAATAATCATACATTCTAGTTTGAATATATCAAGAATCACCTAAAATTAGGGTGAAATGAGAAAAATTCCATGTGGATATAAATTGGGGGATATGAATTTAAGGGAAATAATAGGGTCCCTATAAATTTTAAATAGACACATGGCCATTGTTTTAAAGCTAACTTGAGTACTTATTTTTTCCATGTAATTATCAATTATTACATGTAAAATTCAAAATAATAACCTATAAATTGGATCTAAGTTGGACATCCTTCAAGCCTCACAAATATTTTTTTCAATCACTAGTATATGGCATATATCTTGTATAGCCCTAGAGGCTAGAGTTATATTTTATATAAAAAATTAAATTAAACTATTAAAAATAAATCATTTTGGCATTACAAAGATGGAAAGGGTTTTTAGAATATATCCACTAGCTTTAGGTCTTCCATAGGTGAGAAGGAACTACTTAGTCTATAAACTCTCAAGTTAAAACTTGTTAAAATTTAAATAATCACAAAATGTTGTTCTAAATTAATTCCACTATAAAATTATAGCTCAATTAATTGAAATTTCTTAGAATTCATGTGTTATGTGTTGTTGGAATATATAAAACTAAATGTAAGAACTGAAACATGAAAAAAAATTGAACATGGAGACACCATGACATAAAATAAAAATAAAAAACCCCAAATGTTGGGAAAAAATCAATCGAAGAGGAAATTTCACTACTTCCTTTTTTTTATGGCTAAAGATGAAATACAATGAGAAAATAGAGAAAGTAAAACACAATTATCTTGATCACTAAGATTTCCTCATTATTCTTTATTCTAATCCTTCTTACAAAAAACTAAACACTATGTTTACCAATGCCTTCTCTCAATGTGTTTCATCATCTTATATTGATTGAAAATGTCCTTTTATGCACTAAATGATCTCAAACTATCCTAGAATGTGAAGAGATGCATGATCTATTTTAGACCATACTTGTATAGTAACCATGGGTGAAATAATAGATTATAAGAGACTAGTGGTTTCAAAACCACTAAAGTGGTTATATAACTACCCTGGTGGTTATATAACTACTCCTAGCATGAAGAAGTGATGGTTTCATCACCAAGCATGGAAATCTCCCTTAAATCTCTATTTATGATTAAACTGAGTTTTGATCTTACTTTATAATGAATTGGATTTTTACCTAGATCATTATGGATCATACTTCCCTTATTGAGAAGGTTTTGGTCCCACAATTTTTTTTAGTGGAAAGGTGACGTGGAAAAAATTATTCAACCTTTTCCTTGGATTACCAACTTACTTTCCTTGGTGTCTTCCTTTTGATTCCAACCTATAAATATTCTTGTGGTCCCCTATATGTGTCCCATAACTTCTTTTTATAGTATTATGTCCTCCTCTAACTCTCCATGTGTGCCCAAAACTAATTTATCTATGGAAATTAGTAATTATTTAGATTCTTTCTCATCAAGCATGGATGGTTCATACAATTTAAAATTATCAAAATTTGAAAATGGTTACATCTTCAAGAATGAGTGTAGATCAATCTTGAAGTCATTCTTGCCAATTTACTTCAAGATCTAAAATTTCCATAACTTAGTGTTTGAACTTCTTAGATTGTCCTAGAAGTCTTTATTTGCTCAAGTACAACCATACCTTGTCACCCACATTGAGAGTGTGGTCCTTATGGTGTTATTCATATCTATACTTGTACTTTAACCTAAGACTTCTCTAACTGATCCTTCACTTTTATATGGATTTACATATTCCTCTCAATGAATTTTTCAACCCTTGTCACCTCTGAATCTTACCTTTGTATCCTTTCCTATCATTCTAATATAACATCAATAATATTAGTTATAAAACATCCCAAACATGCTTCAAATGGTGACTTATTAGTGAATGTGTGTACTACCTTTTGGTCTAAGTGTTAAATTTATGACAAAGACCCATCCCAATCCTTTGATACATTTTGTTATAAAATCTAATCAGATACACCAAATTTCTATTGATAATCTCAATTTATCCATTGATGCCCATCAATTTATGGATAAAAAGTGGTACTTCGCTAAATATTAGTTTCCATTTTTTCCTGTAAGGAAGTCAAATAATTTCCCAATAATATTTAGTCTCTATCTAAAATAATAAACTTATGTAACCCAAACATTATAAAATAAAAATTCATTTGTCTCATACACTTTCATTATTTTATTACATGAAATTAAAACTCACATTTGTTTCAACCTATCTATAATAACATATAAAAATTCTTGGCCATGCCTTGACATAGGAAATCCTCCTAAAAAAATAATTGAAATACTTTCTTGTGGTCTAGTAGGTATAAGGAGTGCCATGTGAATTCCTTCTTTCATAAAATTAGGCTTGCTTATACAATATAATTTGCATCCTCTAATTAAATTTTAGACTTATTCTTACATATTAGGCCAATACACATACCTTCGTAAATGATTCATGATTTAACCAACACCAAAGTGTCATGAGACATTTGATTTACATGATTCCATCATCAAGATAACTCTTTCATCCATTAGAAAACACAACTTATCCCACTTGTATAGTATCACTTCTTTAGATAACATACATATTTTCCTTCATTTTCAACCTTCTTGGCTTAAAAAAGTTGGAATGTCTTCCCAAATTTTACATCATGTGCATATGCTTCCTCATAGACATATTTTGTGAAAGTCTCAATTTTTGAGATTTTTTCCAAAGTTGAAAATTATTTTATTGGTGGAAATATAACATCTACCATTAAATCTGTGCTTTAATTATTATACTTGATCATTTAATAGAATTTTTTAATAATTCCTTTCCATTTATAATGTCTTGCTTATTGTAATTCACATTACAGTTGTAAATATTGAAGAGGTTTGTGGACAATATGCACAATAATTTCTATACCCAAAAAATAATGTTTTTTTTAATTTATTTCCTACAATAATAATTTAATTTATTTATCTTAAAAAAATTTACCCTTAATTTTGAATAAAACACCTTGATCCTTGAAACAATATTGCCTCCATAGCATACTCACTTGCATCCATTTCAACTTCAAATGGATATTGAAAATTAGGAAGAGAAAGGATTAAATGCACTATCATGTTACTTACCCCATTGAAATTTCTTACTCATTCCTACAACTTAGTGTAAAGGTTTTACAATTATAAATAAATCTATAAATATCTTCCTCATGTATTATACTACTCCCATAAAGCTTCTAGTCTCAAGGACAACTCATGATAGCCTCAACCTTTGATGGATAAAATAATATTTAAGGATGGTTTTTTTTCAAACTTACATTTATTCATATTGCACGAGAGTTATGTTTCATTCACCTATTATAAGCCTTGTTTCAAATGTGTTAGAATTTATTCCTATATTTCACTAAAATCAAAATAGCATGTAGATAGACTATGACATAGATATCTATGAAAAGCCTTAATACATCATTATTTAATATCAATAATGTATAATTTATGTTACATAAACAAAATGTAAGTACCAACCATTCTTAAAAAAATTCTTTTATCTTAAAGGTTTTCGTCTACACATCTTCTTCCTTCATGTGGACTTGATGATAATTGGATTTAAGATCTTGATTTGTGAAGTAATTAGCATGCTAGAGTTAGTCCAATAAGTCATCAATCCATGGAAGTGGATATCTATTATTTATGGTGATCATGTTTAAGTTTATGTAATTAATACACATCCTCCAAGATCCATTTTTATTTTGTATAATCATAATGGGTGACACACATGGTGAAGCATTTATGCATATGATTCCTTGTTCTAATAACTCTTAAAGTTATTTATTGATATCATTACTCTCTAGAAGTGATTGTGTATACAAAAAAATGTTAGGTAGAGGAGATTTAAAATAATAATTGAATCTCATGTTCTACTTCCCTTTTTGGGGAAATTTTATGGGAGTTTGGAACACATTTTGAAAAGAGTGCAAAAAATCATCAAATCCCTTCAATACCTTGTTACAATTATATATTTCATATTTATCTAGCCTATCCTATTTATTATCTCTAAAAATAAGTAAACAAACAAATTATTTACTTGAATGAGTCATTTATATTGGTTTTCACTTACCATGACAATATTGAGCTTGTTTTGATGTGCTTTGATGACATAGTTGATTCCATTCTTAACCATTGATACATATTATCCCCTTCAAGAAGATAGAATCCCTTAGATAAAATTAAGGAATTACAAACACCACATCAATTTCATCAAGAGGAATCACATTTTATTATATCTCACCAACATATTGTGGTTTAAACCCAAATTTAAACTTATATATTTTAATCATTGGAATTTCAATGCCATTCTTCACCCAACCCAAAGGATATGGGTGAGGATGATCATATATTTTTTAAATCAAGATTTATAACAACTTAATTTGAAATAAAATTAGATTGATACATAATATAATCAAGTGCATTTACCTTTATTTTTTAAATCTATAATCTTAATTTGGAATATTTTGATAATTTATTCTTTCAAAGATTCAATGTAATTCCTATATCCCTCCTTTGGATGATTC
The DNA here is from genome assembly GCA_037957365.1 of Torreya grandis. Classification (NCBI taxonomy): domain Eukaryota; kingdom Viridiplantae; phylum Streptophyta; class Pinopsida; order Cupressales; family Taxaceae; genus Torreya; species Torreya grandis. The sequence goes on along the minus strand of JARHVA010002360.1, from coordinate 489,241 downwards.
TTAGGGTAAAAGTATAGATGTAACTTCCAATACTTATAATTTGTATTACTATCTATAGTACAATGATTGCAATGGTTATTATGATCATTAAATTTATGCAAGGATGTAACATTATTCTTACCTTTCCATTTACCTTTCTTGAAGACTTTGTATGGCTTGTTTTACTCTTTCTTGACCTTATTTTTGGATTTATTTTGGTTTGAATATTCCCCTTATACTTATTTATTCTCTTCCTCAATGTAGTATGATTGAAATCACACCTCATTAAGGTTTTATGGATTATTCAAGATAATTCATATCCTTAGGTATAAATGAAGAACTCCCAAATATTTATTAAAATTATATTCATCTTCCAAGTCTAATCTTATTACCATGGCTTGTCTATGCAACTCTATAGTATAATCTTTCACACTTTGACATCATCCTTGCCTATAAAATTTCCAATAAATTTTTTGATCAATATTATGCCTAATAGGATTACAAACTATTAAATAATTATTTAAAACCAATCCACTTATCTACAACTAGATTTTCCTTTTCCTAGATAAGTTTCTTGCAAAACTAGAGCATGACTTTGTATCGTGACACATAAAAAGGTAATATTTTACAACTAAGTTTCTTTATGCACACTTAAAGAGGAATCCATTCACTTCAACCATTTATATAATATCTCAACATTTTCTTGTTCTTCAAATAATTTAATCTCAACATTTGTTTCAACCTTGAAGGATTGTGTTCATATTTTACCTAAGCTTTACCTATGTATTTAGGAGGTTCTTCATGGTCATCCATGGACTATTATCTAATTTTATATTCTTCTTCATCAGTTTATTCTATGCCAAACATCTTTCCTATAGACCAAACCATTACATCCATGCATCCTTGGTTGTTGTTTGTGAGCCTTTGTTGTTTGGTGATAGTTTATTAGAACTTCATCACACTTTCTATGCATATATCAAATGTAGCTACTCTTTTGGAAATACTTTATTCACCTTTATAAGCTATTTATGTCACTATTTAATGCTAAATTTATAATGTGTAGGGTATAAGGTTAATAATATATAAATAATTCAAGCACAAGGGTGATTAACTAATATATAATAGGATAATTAATTACAAACTCAAATATATGAATATTATGAAGTATAATAATAAGATATGCTAATTATATAAAGTACTTGATTTGGAAGATTTTGAATTGATTACAATACCAAAGAGAATGGTACTTAGTTGGGTTTTATTGTGTGTAGGTGGATTTAGACTAAAAACATGTGTAAAGTATGTAGGATCAATATTTTGGATTAGTCTTTAGATTCTATAAATTGTACTTTTGTATCCATAGACATTACCATCATATTTGGACACTAACATCAATGTTAGTGTATGATTATGATGTAGGTGTCTGGTACAAAATAATGACTAGATTTATATGTGACCAACTTCATTGTTTTGGGTTTTTTGTCAAATTTTTTTTTATGTATTCAAATCTAAGATATAGGTTGTCACTCTTCACTGAAATATGTTGAATCACTTGGCTACTCAAACTCTTGATTTATGGCAAAAAAATTATGTCATAGGTCTTCCTTCTAATTATTGTCATGTCCAAGAGCTATTTCATCATGGGCAGTAGGTATAGGGTCTTTATCAAGCACCTCTTCCTTCATTTTTTCATCAAATTCTATATGAATAGCTTCAATAAGATCTTCAATGTATTTTTCCTCATTTAATAACGTAGAGTTACAATTGTGTTCATGAAGCAGAGTTCCTATGCTGATTTCTTATTCCTAGCTACTCATGACATATTCTTGATCATCTATAGCTTGGGCTTGCTCTTCTTCACTTATTTCCCTCAAAATGGGCTCCTTTTCAAGAAGGGGTTGGGTGGGAAGTTTATGGATAATATCATGAGTTGGAGATGAGGTATGAGGTGTGGTGGAGGGCTTATGAATTGGAGATGGAGTGTGAGGTGTAGTAAAGGGCTTATGCATGGATTTAGGAAAATGGACTTCTAGAGTAAGCTCATGGGGAAGTGACAATTTGGGTTGGTTAAAAGTAAAAAAACCTACATCAATAGAAGTTTCACCTTACCAATAGCCTCCTTGAGGCTTCAACGGTAGTAGGCTTAATTTTAAGTTATTTTTATTCCCACATCTTTAACCTATTTATTGAGAATTGGGAACACTTCTTTGCCAATTTCAATTGCTCTTTGATTTCTTATTGAGTTTTTTCTTCCCCTTTATCTATTTCCAACACCTTCATATAAATTTGAGAAACAGCTCTTAACCATTCCTTCTCATATTTAGTGAGTACATCAAAATCACCATCCCATTTTCCCATCCATTCATCATTATCTAGTAGCTCTGGTATGAGTGCCAACAAAGATATGATATAATATTGGGTTGATAGAGGAATGTGATATTGGTGATTATGAAGGGATTCTATTTTTCGTACTATGAGTTAATATTTTGTCTTGTGTTATCTTTGTGTAAAATAAATGGAATCATCTAATACTTCATTACAAGACTGATAAGAATCCTCTTGAGGATGATAGGCATCATGATATGATTGGTAGGAGTTGTAATGGAATTTATAGGAAGGCACTTCATGATAGTTTTCTTGGTAGCCTTCCTCATATGGATGTCTAACAACATATGTATAAGGAAAAGGATATCCATGGGGGTGACATGACTCATAAGATTGGTAGCCATTTTGATAGGGTTATTGATGGGTATAATATGGTTCATAGCAACACTGATAAGGAGGTTCATATTAGGAATATTCAGCATATCTATTCATATCAACCACATAAGTTAAATTAGATACAATAAATAATCAAAACCTTTAAAAAAAGATACCTAGATTTCTTACAACCAGAAGATTTCATTCAGAGTCACCATTGGTGTTATCTTGTTTGCTTCCAAAAGCTAATTAGAGGAAAAACACACCAACAATATTTCCACTCTCTTGGACCTTGGTATCACCAAGCATGCTAGAACTATTTTCACCAAATATTTCACCCTATAGGAGGTTTTTCAATCCTCCTCTATATTTGGTAAACATGGGAATACTTCTAGGTATGTGGGTTTACCTTTAGTAGAAGTAGACCTTTGGGTTTAAGGGCTAACTCCCTGAATTTACCTTAAAGTGCTTATCACCTACACTAACTAATTATTTTTGGGAAAAGGGATATAATTATGCATGAAATAAAGGTAATATAAGGGGGTGATACACTAAAATTATTTCCATAAGACCATCATAATTTTTTCACTAAGAAACAAGACTTACAACACTAGTTTTAAAGTCTTATAATGCTCTAACATTAGTATTTCAATATGGAGCTGATATGCATGAGGAATATCCAAGGTAAGTGAAATATAGATCATTTTAAAACACTAAGGCTAATTTTACACTTTAAAATAGACCCATACAATTGGTAACACTTCATATGACCTGCTAGAGTGGAACAACTTGCATTAAACATGGAAGGATTGAGAGAAAGCAAGGATATTTGAATATCACTTAGCTATTTAATATACATCTCTTCACATAATTTGACTCGATGATATATGAACTTAAAATATATTTTATTTATTATTTAAATTCAAATTACAACATCAAACCAATAGGGCTTTACCATACATGTTGTGGAATTTTCTTATAAGATCCAAAAAGACTAGTACTTATAGAATGTGAGAAAGTAGAGGAGAATGAAGTCAAAGAGACACTAGAACATGTGTCAAGATAAGATAAATAGTTTCATATATAGATGAATTAAGTATGAGATATAACATTTAATATCTCTTTGGACAAATGTGCCTCCAAGGCATGAAACTCTTCAATTATGGTGTAGCACTCTTCAATTGCTTGTTTGGAAATTACCCTCATCATTTGGCCTTATTTGAGCACTCCATTATAGAATAGGAATATATGATATTATTTAAATATAAATTTGGGTTTATAAATAGTCCCCAACATGCATTGGTTGTGTCCCTAATCACTGATATTCTTTTGGACATGAGTTATCACTACCTATAGTCATAATCACCCTTCTTTCACTCATCCTTCACACTTGGCACCAATTTGTGATTTATTTTCTCAAAACAGACCATGAAGAGGAGGGTATGAAACTTTTAAATATTCCTCTTTCCCTTATATTAATCAATAAAACTTAAAATGATTCCCAATTAAAGTTATCACTTTCTCACTTGGTGATCATCTCTCATTCACTATGTCATTCTGGACTAGCTAAAGTAGAAGTGTTAGAGGATATACTTATCTAAATTTATAAAGAAATAAGTGGACATGAGGGGTTATATTAAGTCTCATTATACCTCCCAAATTTATTTCCATCTTTTGAAACCCTTTTGTACCTTCACAACACACAAATCTATTAAAAAAAAAGTAGTTTTATACCCTATTCATACAAATAGAGTACAACTCAAATTGATGGGAAGGAGATTTGGGGAGTCATATGAAAGTAAAAATCACTTTCCTACCCAAAATATCCCTTGTGTATGCATTTATATCAACTTATTATGAATCAGGTCATGAACAAGGGTTTTAGAGGGTTTTAGGCAATTTTACCCCTTAATGATTATTCATGAAACTATGACATTCAAACCCTTAAAAAAATTAACTAAAAACTTTTTAAATTCCCTCTCCAACATATCCTATATATTTAGGTTCCCATGCTAAGTATCCATACAAAAATGAGCTTCTAAACTTGTCTTATCAAGATTCTTTCTTCATTTTACAAACCCTACCATGTCCTTGAGCTAATAAATGGCTCTTCTATGACATTATCTTCTAAAAAAAGATTATTTCCCACCTTATAACTCCCCATGAAGGTGATATAATTTTTATCAATGTTCATATTTATCTATTAGTATTATTAGACCCCCTTTTAGGATTTAGGCCTAGTCAAGGCCTAGTAGGTATGACTACACCTATGTGTGCTTAGGCCACACTATTTGGATTATAAAACTTGTGAGTTGTTTTCCATGTTTTTCCATTTTCAAAAAACTCCTCCTACCTTTATACAATGTTCCAATATTCTCCAACTCATTTCATTCCCTTTTGCTCACTAAACCTATAGGGTTTCCTTCCTAGGAATGCCCTCTATCTAAAACAAAATAGAGGGCATCTCTCCTAATATCTCAGATATTTTGAGAATATGAGGGCATAAAATATGTCCTACATATCGTTGATACAAAATATTATGACTAAATCATTCTTCTAGCACCTCCAAATTTCACAAAACCTAAGACAAACTCTTAGAATGATGATTGTGCAAGATTGGCAAGTATGGTTACAAGTGTACTTTAAGATTAGATTTCATGATCTATTTTCCTATGATAAACATCATTTTATGGTGAAATAATTATAATGGATATATTAAAAACATTTCCAATCTCACCATCATCCATGATATCCTCTTTAACCCATCTTTCTACACTTAACTAGGCCTGACTGGCAGACTGTGTAATTACTCAAAAAATGGGCAAGGTTATAGGTGAACCCTTTGTGTTAGAGCCTACATATAAAGTATATTAATTTCCTTAAAGTACCTAAGGTTGATCTCATAGTTTTACTTTTTCATATTTTTCCTTTAATGATACCCACACACTCACTATCTAGTCTAACTTACATGGTCACCCTACAACCAACCTGTTGGTTTCATTTTGTGATCAAGAGGGAGCCTAAAGGTGATGGCCTGCATCAAATATTGAATATCAACCCATTTTATTATATTACATGGATTCACAGTGTCATTTTTATTCAAATGGAGTCATTTATCAAAAATTTAGGCTTCTTTTACATCTCAATTTATTGAAGGGCAGCTTGAACTTACAACACTACAAAGAATACTTACATTATACATTACAAGAATGGATGGAATGGGAGTCTTATATCATCATACTCCTTTGACCAACCCTTTCCTCATCATTCCAACTCACTACCCTTACATTTATACTACATAATGGAAACTTTAGACCGTTTTGAATCTCAAAATATCTCATCATGAAAATATCAAAAGAATGGCCTGGTCTCTGTTTGGAGATTTTAAGGTAACCAGTCCCAAAACTCCTTCTCCATATATGAACATGGATCTTCAAGTTTTATTTCCATTATATGTTTCCATCATGGTTTATATGACACCATATATGTACTCAAACCTTTAGAATGTTTAAACAAGTCTAAGCACTTATTATTTAGTCTTATTGGACCTTTGTGGAGACCTGTAGGTGTTCATATAATAACAAATATAATTGTGAAAGTATGATGTAATATTATGTGCCTAATGAATTACTTTCATGACCAAACATAGAGCTCCTATTATTATATATTAATATTATCCAACTATTTATACTTCAAACTAGTCTTGAACATTCCATTTCAACATGTTCAATTCTCTCTGGGGCACCTGTAAGTACACATGTAGGTCATAGGGTAGTGAGGATGAGATATGGACACTATGCATGGTAGATGACCTTGTGATCAATATTATACCTTTGAAAAGTATTCAAAATAATATTTTCAACCTTTTAATACTTCAAATCATTCAAATATCAAGTTTTAACATTATTATCCAAGTTGTGGGGCACCTCTAGGTGTCCATCAATGGTGTAGGACTGTGTATGGAGGAGAAACTAGTTATCACAACTAGTCATTTTCCACTTGGAGATATTAGATTTATTTATCTTGTTATAATTAGGTTTATAACTTCTTAAAACCCCTCATTATATATCCATTATCATTCTCAAAGCTTCATACACCTCATTAAACTGATTGTATATGATAATTATGTAAAAAGTTGACTGTATTCTATGTTTATCGACTGCAACTCCATGTGAAACCTTTTGAAATTGAGCTTATAATGATATATGGTTTTAATACATGGTTACCATGAAAAACAACATATCAGCTTCTTATAAAACCACTACAAAGACATGAAAACTCTGCAAATGGTGAAAACCTATCTACAACATAACAATGGTTCTCTTACCTACAACTTAAGATGTGTGGCCCATAAAATAACCAATAAACATGAAAAAAAGTATGAAAACCATGAAATTAATATGTTCACATATTTTTTAATTAATTTCACCAACTAGATTATATGAACAAGCTCATATAAGAAGAAAACTTGTAGGTTGTGGGAAACAACATGTAGAAAGAGATAGTCAACTTCGTAAACATGGTTCATAAATCACAAGTGAACAATCCTACAAATAATACCATGAAATATAATTGTATTGAGTTTAATAACACCCCACAATATCATTTGACCTGAAACCTCTCCTACTGGCCATACCATTAGAAGACATGTTGACCAATTTTGCATGTCTAATGGAGTGATGGATGATTAGAATGGTTTTCATCCATTTTTTATCATTCTAAATATTTTCAAAAATTTAAATCAGTTCAATTAATTTGAATATCCATTTCACAATCTTTCCACATGTGCCACTTTCCTCTATAGGTCCTACAATTGTCAAGACCTCCTCTTTTTCACTTGTTTTCCTGATTTTAGTTAATAACCTACAATTTTTTAGTTATAACTAAAAATAATAAAAATTCCTTGACATATTTTACATTGGAAGAGATTTTGGAACACTTGGACACCTAGGAAAATCATACCACCTTCATAAAAGGCTCAAATATGACCCTTAAGTGACATAGGCCTAAAGATGAATATGAATAATGTAAATGACACATAAAATAAGACCATCAGACACCCTATATGAACCTAATAGACCATTACACAAGTTTTGGATTGTAGGGGGTTGACCTATTTTGACGTGTGGTCAAAATAGTCAACATTCATGGTGATTTCTGGGGGTGGTATGTTTGTTATGCCCAAGACCAATAGCCATATCTTATCCATTAGGATATGGAGTCACATATGCATATATATTATACTAAACTTGCCTTTTAAATATACCAAAACAAAAGAAATAACAATAACAAGACATAAAATAACACACTATGCACTTGTGGCTTATGAGAACTCATGGAACACACACAAACCAAACCAACTAACTCAAACATAAATTGACCTAAAAAAAACACTTCCTCTTGGGTCAAAGGTTAATTTTGAATCCTTATTTTCTCTATGAAATTAATTAATTTATGATGCATGTATCCTTTTAATCCTTGGTATTGATGCCTCCATCTTCTTCATGATATTTTCCAACCTCTTTGGTATGATGTTCAATGAATTCAAAACAACTACAAAGAGATCACATATGGAGATGAACTCCTCTTACATCTCAATATCCTAAACTTTATCATAAGACTCCTCAAATACAACCTCCAATGGTGGTTCAATAAGGCATACCTTCTTGACTTCCATGGTACTCTTAATAAGATCAAGTTTCTTTTCAGCTGTAAGCACTCCAATTTCATCAAAGATCTCTACATAGCCCACCCAATCTTGGTCATTATCTTCCATAGAAAAATCTTTCTCCACCTTCTCATGTACTTGGCCCTTAAATTTTCAAATCTCTTCAATCTCTTGAAAAAGTTTCATTTATTACTGTCAATCATCCTTGTTCTCCTTGTCTTTGAGAACCATCACCTCTTTAACTTTCTCCTCTTGATGTATGAGGTCATCAAGTTGATCCTCCTTATGCTCTAATGCATCTGAGGGTGGTTCAACATCAGGCTAAGGTATTGAGTTCTCTTTAAGGAAAACATATTCTACCTTGGGTTCATGAGATTCCTCATGGATTATAACTTCTTGAGGAGTGACTTGATTTTGATCTTCATTCTTGATAGCACACTAAACTTTGTGCTTGTTATGATCATCAATATCCTCATGATCAGGTGTTTACTTCTTAGGAGAATAATTTGAATCACTTAGATACTCAAACTCTTGATATATGGCAAGAAAATTCTTTCATAGGTCTTCCTTCTCATGATTGTCATGTCCAAGAGTTATTTCATCATGGGCATCAGGTATGGGTCTTTATCAAGAACCTCTTCCTTCATGTTTTAATCAAATTTTGTATGGATAGCTTCAATAGGATATTCAATGTCTTCCTCCTCATTCAATAAGGTAGAGTTACACTTTTGTTCTCCAAGGGGAGTTCCTATGGTGATTTATTTTTCATAGCTACTCATGATAACTTCTTGATTATTTATAGTTGGGGCTTGCTCCTCTTCACTTACTTCCCTCAAAATGGGCTCATTTTCAAGAAGTGATAGGGTGTGAGGTTGATGTATAGGATCATGAGTTAGAGATGAGGTATGAGGTGTGGTGGAGGGCTTATGAATTGGAGATGGAGTGTGAGGTGTAATAGAGGGATTGTGAATGGATTTAGGTAAAAAGACTTCTAGAGTAAGCTCATGGGGAAGTGAAAATTTATGTTCGTTAAAAGGAAAAAAAACCTACATCTATAAAATTTTCACCTTTCCAATAGCCTCCTTGAGGATCTAATAGTAGTAGGCTCACTTTGAAGTTCCTTTTCTTCCCACATCTTTAACCTATTTATTGAGAATTAGGAACACTTTTTTGCCAAGTTTAACTACTCTTTGATTTCCCATTTAGTGTCCTCTTCCCCTTCATCTATTTCTAACACCTTTATATAAATTTGAACAAAAACTATTAACCATTCCATATCATGGATAGGGAGTACATCAAACTCATCATCCCATTTTCCCATCCATTCATCAATATCTAGCAGCTCTAGTATGAGTGCAAATAAAGATTTGATATAAGATGGAGTTGATGGAGGAGGAGGAATGTGATATTGGAGATTATGAAGGTATTTAATTTTCAATAATAGGAGTTCATGTTTTTTCTTGTAGTATATTTGTGTACAATCAATGGGATCATTTTATTCATCATTACAAGACTGATAAGAATCCTCTTGAGGTTGATAGGCATCATGATATGATTGGTAGGAGTTGTACAGGGATTGATACGAAGGAACTTCTTGATAGTTTTCTTAGTATACTTCCTAATATGGTTTTCCAAAAACATGATGTCCATATGGATAAGGAAAAGGATATCCATGGGGGTGCCATGTCTCACAGGATTGGTAGCCATTTTGATAGGGTTATTGAGGGGTATAATATGGTTCATAGCAAAGCTGATAGGGAGGTTCATAGTAGGGATAATCACCATATTTATTCATATGAAACTCATAAGTCAAATGAGATATAATAAATAATCAAAAAAATTATCAAAATATACCTAGGTTTATTACAACCAAAATATTTCATTCGAAGTCACCTTTGGTGATATCTTGCTTGCTTCCAAAAGTTGATTAGAGGAAAGACACAACAACAATATTTCCACTCTCTTGTACATTGGTCCCACCAAGCATTAAATAACTATCATCACCAAATATTTTACCCTAGAGGAGGTTTTTCAAGCTTCCTCAATATTTAGACAACATGGGAATACTTTTGGGTATGTGGGTTTACCTATATCAAAAGTAGACCTCTAGGTTTAAGCATTAGCTCCATAAATTTACCTTGAAGTGTTTATCACCTACACTAAATGTTTGTTTATGGGGAAATTGATATAAGTATGCATAAAATAAATATAATCTAATGGAATTATATACCAAAAGTATTTCCACAAGACTATCAAAATTATTTCACTAAGAAACAAGACTTACAACACTAGCTTCAAAGTCCTAGAATGATCTAACATTAGTATTTCAATATGGAGATGATATGCATGAGGATTATACAAGGTAAGTGAACCATAGATAAGTTTTAGACACTAAGGCTACTTGTACACTTGAAAATAGACCCATACACTTTGAAACACTTCATATAACCTGCTAGAGTAGAACAACTTGCATCAAACATGGAAGGATTGAGAGAAAATAAGGATAGATGAAAATCACTTATCTATTCACTATACATTATTCACATAGTTTGACAAGATGATAGATAAACTCAAAATAGATTGTATTTATTTTTCAAAGGTAAAGTACAACATCAAACTAGTAGGGATTTACCATACATGGTGTGGAAATTTTTTACAAGAGCCAAAAAGGCTAGTACTTATAGAATGTGAGAGAAGAGAGAGGAGAATGAAGTTTAAGAGTCACTAGAACATGTGTAAATCTAAGAAAAAGAGTTAAATATATATAATAATTAAGTATGAGATAGACCATGCAAGGTCTCTTTATACAAATGTCCCTCCAAGGTATGAAATTCTTCAATTCTGGCATAGGACTCTTCAGTTGCTTGTTTGTAAATTACCCTCATCATTTGGCCTTCTTTGAGCACTCCATTATAGACTAGGAATAGATTAGATTATTTTGATATAAATTTGGGTTTATAAATATGCCCCAACATGCATTGGTTGTGTCCCTAATCACTGATATTATTTTGGACATGATTTTTCACTACCTATAGTCATTATCACCCTTCTTTCACTCACCCTTCATAGTTGGCACCAAGGTGTGCTTCAGTTTCTCAAAATAGTCCATATATAGGAGGGTATGACACTTGTCAAGAGTCCTCTTTCCCTTAGATTCATTATAAAAACCTTCAAAGACTTCCTAATTGAATTTATCTCCTTCTCACTTGGTGATCATCTCTCATTCATTATGTCATTTTGGACTGGCTAAAGTGGAGGTGTTAGCAGAGGCTTGTTTGCCTTATTGAATAAATAAGTAGACATGAGGGGTTAGATTAAGTCTCACTATACCTCCTCAATTTATTTGAATCCTTTGAAACCCTTTTATACCTACATAACACACAAATATATCAATAAAATTAGTTTTGTACCCTATTTGTACAAATAAGGTACAACTTGACTTGACAAGAAGGATATATAGGGAGTCCTCTACAAGTCCCAATCACTTTCTTACCCAAACTACCCCCCTTAGATGCATTTATATCAACTTCTTCTCAATTAGGTCATAAACAAGGGTTTTATAGGGTTTTAGGCAATTTTACCCCTTAAGGATTATTCATGAAACTTTGACATTCAACCCCTAAACAAATTTCACTAAAACCTTATTCAAGACCCTCTCAAAAATCTCCTAGATCTTTAGGTTCCCATGCTAAGATTTCATACATAAATGAGCTTCTAAACTTGTCTTCTCAAGCTTCTTTCTTCATTTTGCATACCATGTCATGTACTTAAGATAAGAAATGGCTCCCCTATGATATTATCTATAAACTAAAGGTTGTTTCCCACCTTATAACTCCACATGAAGGTGCTCTATTTTTTCTCAATGCTCATCTAGCTTTGTAAGTAGTATTATACCTCCATTTGGGATTTAGGCCTAGTAGGTCTGACTACTTATGTGTGCGTAGGCCACCCTATTTAGTTGATAGAACCCATGAGTTATTTTCCATTTTGGTCCATGTTAAACACAAATCCTAAATTTTTGAAAGGTTCCAATAGTCTCCAACGTATTTCATTCCCTTTTGCTCACTAAACCTACAAGGTTTCCTTCCTAGGAGTGCCCTCTGTATAAGATAGAATAGAGGGCATCTCCCCTATTGTATTAGATATTTTGAGCATATGAGGGCCTCAAATAGGTCTTATATATCTTTTTTACAAAATATTAGGACTAAATAATTCTTATAGCACCTCCAAACTTCACAAAACCTAAGACAAACTCCTTGAATGGTGAATGTGTAGGATTGGCAAGTATGGTTGCAAGTGTACTTTAGAATCAGCTTTCATGCCCTATTTTCTTATGATAAGCATCATTTTAGGGTTAAATAATTATAATTCATATATTTAAAACATTTCCAAGCTCACCATCCTCCATGTTATCCTCTTTAACCCATCTTTTTTACAATTAACTAGGCCTGACTGGTAGACTATGTAATTACTCAAAAAATGGGCAAGCTTGTAGGTGAACCCTTTATGTTAGAGCCTAAATCTCAAGTATATTTATCTCCTTCAATTTCCTAAGGTTCATCTCATAGTTTTACTTGTTCATATTATGCCTTGAATGATACCCACAAACTCACTATCTAGTCTAACTTACAGGGTCACCCTATAACCAACTTGTTGGTTTCATTTTGTGATCAAGAGGGAACTTGTAGGTGATGGCCTACATCAAATATTGAATATCAACCAATTTTATTATCTTATATGGATTCATAATGTCATTTTTATTCAAATTGTGTCATTTATCTAAAATTTAGGCTTTCATTGCATCTCAATTCATTGAAGGGCCACTTGGACTTACAACACTACAAAGAATACTTACATTCTATATTACAAGAATGCATGGAATGGAAGTCTTATATCATCATCCTCCTTTTACCAACCCTTTATTCATCATTAAAACTCACTTTTCTTACATTTTTAATACATTATGGAAACTTTAGATGATTTGTCATCTCAAAATGTCTCATCATGAAAATATCAAAAGAATGGTCATGTCTCTGTTTGGAGATTTTAAGGTAACCAGTCCCAAAACTCCTCCATAAATGAACATGGATCTTCAAGTTTGATTTTCATTATATGTTTTCAACATGGTTTATATGACACCATCCATGTACTCAAACCTTTAAAATGTTCAAATAAGTCCAAACAGTTGTTCTTCAGTCTTATTAGACCTCTGTGGAGACCTGTAGGTGTTCATACAGTAACAAACATAATTTTGAAAGTATGATGTAATATTGTGTGCCTAATTAACTACTTTCATGACCAACCCTATAACTCCTATTAATATATATTGATATTATCCAACTATTGAGACTTTAAACTAGTCTTGAACACTTCTATTTTAACATGCTCAATTCTCTATGGGCACATGTAGGTGCACATGCAAGTCATAGGGAAATGAGGATGAGATATAGACACTATGCATCATATATGACCTTGTGATCAATATTAAACCTTTGAAATTTATTCAAACTACTCTTTTAAACTTTGGAATACTTCAAACAAGATAAATACTAAGTTTCGATGTGATTATCCAAGTTATGGGGCACCTCTAGGTGTCCATCAATGGTGTAGGACTGTGTATGGAGGAGAAACTAGTTATCATAGTCAATAATTTGACACTTGGAGAGATTAGCTTGATTTATCTTATTATAAGGAGGGTTTTAACTTTTTAAAACCCCTTATTTCATCTCCATGATTATTCTCAAATCTTCATACACCTCATTCAGCTAACTATATAAGATAATTATGTAAAAAGTTGACTGTATTCTATGATTCTTGACTGTAACTCCATGTGAGACCCTTTGAAACTAATTTTGGAATGAGATATTATTTCCAAGACATGTGGAACATGAAAAACAACATATTACCTTCTTCTGAATCCACTACAAAGACATGTAACCTCTCCAAATGGTGGAAACATGTTTGCAACATAGTAATGGTTCTCTTACCTACAACTTAAGATGCTTAGCCCATAAAATCACCTCTAAACATGAAAATAATGATTTAAATCATTAAATGAATATGTCCATGTCCTTTTTAAGAAATTTTATGAACTATATTGTATGTACAAGATCATACAAGAAGAAAACCTATAGGGTGTGAGAAACAACATGCATAAAGAGAACGTCAACTTCTTAAGCGTGGTTCATAAAGAAAAAGTAACCTCTCCTATTAGCCATACCATCAAAAGACCTATTGACTAGTTTTACATGTGTATTGGAGTGATGGAGGATTAAAATGGTTTTAATCCATTTTTTGAGCATTTAAAATCATGTCAAGCAATATTAGTTTAGGGAAGTTGAATACACATTCCAAAAGCTTTCCACATGTGCCACTTTCCTCTATAGGTTGTATAACTACCAAAACCTCATCTTTTTCACTTGTTTTCTTGATTTTAGTTAGGAACCTACAAGTTTTCAATTATAAATAATAATATTGACAAGTCCTTAACATATTGGATGTTGGAAGAGAGTTTGGAAAACTTGGACACCTAGGAAAACTATACCACCTTCATAAATGGCCCAAATATGACCCTGAAGTGACATAGGCCTAAAGATGAATATGACTAATGTAAATGAAACTTTAAATCATTTCAAATAAGACCATGAAACACCCTATATTACCCTTCTAAAAATTTTGGACTATAGTGGGTTGACCTATTTTGACTTGTGGTCAAAAGAGTCAATAGGGCTCACAGTGTTGAGCTAACCCCAAAGACTCCTCTATCAATGGGCTCTATTGACATAACCAATACTCTAAGGAGGGCCTAAAAATTATCTATATGTCCCTTATATCTATAAAATTGTGTGAACAATGGTAAAATATAATATATGATGATGTATGTAGTGATCTATTTTGTAACTTGATAAATATTGTTCATGCGCTACTCTTTGAAGGATTCAAACTATAGACATTATTTCTAATTATATAGCATCTTAGTCTTGTAAACTTATAAAATACCTATCATGGATGTACCTTAATCTTTTAAAACCTTCCCATTATCAAAAAATATTGCATACATTATCTCGATGTGCATAATTACCTATCTCTTAGTCCAACCAATGTTATTTAGATGGCCTAGGCCTTCTATTTTGCCCAGAATGTTATAAATCTTCTTATCTTCCATCTATGTAAGTTTTATACCTACACCTATTTTATGCCTACCCAAATGCTTGTGTCCAAATCAGACACCTATGTCAATACAAGTGTCATATCCTAACACAAGTGTCCAGTTCCCTAAGGTCATCTAATTTACAAATAAAATGTATTCTTATGGTTGGCCTAAGTGTTTTAATGCAACATATTCTCTAAAGGGATTGGTATAAATATAATAGCAATACTCATTCATTATTCACCTATCATGAACATGAAAAATACTAAGGTTACTTATCAAAAGTGTTCAATCAAGCACTTGAGTGAGTAAAACTTCCATATCATTCATATGGACAACATATCTATAGGTCTTAAGTACTAAAGGAGCACTCCATGAACCATATTTTCCAAGTTACAAGATAGGTCATTATTGTATTTGATTATCACACATTTCATGATTCACACATAATCCAAAACATAGGGGAGAACTGCATAAGTCTAAGTCCCTCTTCAATGTATTGGTTATGTAGGAAATGCTCATTGACATAGGGGTATTTTGGGTAACTCAACATTGTGTGCCCACTAACCTATTTTTCTCATATCCACTATGAAGATGACGAACTAGGGTTTTTTTTATTTTAAAAGGAGTGACATTCCATGACCTAGATCTAAATGCACTAGATTGAAGGTGAAATATAACCCAAAAGCATCCAGGTGGTCAAATCTAGTTTCAATAGGTATTCTATACAGGACACCTATGTCCAAGTCAAAGAATAGCATCAATGTAACCATCCTAGGTCAAATCAAGTGTCTAAGGCTATAAAGGTACATTTACTAAAATTAGGTGACTAATCCAAAATCCATACCCATTTTATTTTATGTTTGTTTTAAATCCATATTTGTATTAACATCAAAACTAGATAAGTATATTTTTTCATTATCGTTATAATATCTAGAATAGATATACTTTCTATTTTTAGAATAACTTAGAATAATAAATTCAATATATGCTATATTTTAGTTTCACAAATAATTGACCTAATTTAGAGATATTTTACCATCCTTGTGCCCTAGTCTATTTCTTACCCTTTTAACCTTAGATTCCTGATATGTAGATTTTAGGGTTAAACATTTGGTCAACCTAATTTGTATGAATGTAATTTTTTTTATTTCTAAGGTTTTTAGTTAGTGAGTTTTACATGTTTTTTTACTTTTTCATTGCATGTTTATGTTATTTTTTATGCAACCTAGGCATAACCCTATATTTGGAGGTGTGCCTATTGAACACATTGAGCTTCCCTTCCTACCACCTAAGATGTATAAAACCAATGAGGAACCTAATCCTATGGATCATGATGCTACCAATGTTGAGAATGAAAAACATGCTAATGAGGTTATTTTCAGCCAAATTTTTGATACCACAGGATAGGGTCATAAAAAATTTCCTTTTTCAAAACATGTTAGCATTTTTAAGGCAAATTTGACAAGTTTAAGGTAATGGTTTGTATTGGTTTATGCTTGTCTAGTCAGCTCATGACATGTTTCAAGATGGTTAAAAAGGTGTTTAATGTTTAGATAGTATTTTTGAGTCATGTTACATGTGTCTAAGTTATTTCACACTCCCTCTAGTTTGTACAAGTGCCCAAATACTGTCAATACTCTTTTCTAAGGTTATAACCCATTTAAAATGCTTTATTGATCATTTTGTAATGTTTAAAAGGAGAGTTTTGAAATAAATGGTAGGTAAGCTATAGAATTAGGTAATTTTCACATTATACCACATCCATATATGTGTGGTGGATCTTCATTAACTCTTTTTTCACCATCTCAATTAGAATTCTAAGTAGAGTTGACAGTTCTCATAGAAAAAGAGAAGTTTTTCAAAGGGTGTATGTAAGTTTTCATAATGAAGTTCATTTCCATAAACTTATATGGAATAATCCATCTCTTTCAGGACCAAATCCATGCTTTAGAGATATTTATAGGGTTAAATAAGGAGAAAATCATGCTTTTCCTCCTATAAATCTCCTTAGTAACTCAAAAAGGCTAACAGGTTTGTGAATAGTATAGAAAGGAGAGAGAAAGTTAGGCCACAATTTCTTGGGTAGAGTAATATACCCTAATGGCCTTGAAATCCATGGCATTGGTCATTATATTGAGTAGATCTCCTTTATGAACAATCCTTAAGACTGTAGATGCCTCTAAACTATCTCTAAAACCCAAACATCATGGTTTCTTATCATTTGAATGCATTTTTGAGTTGTTTAGTAGAAATGGAAGGACATGGGAGATATTTTAGGGTCTTAATAATTCCCTCATATCATCTTCCATCATTTTTTTGCCTGTGTGGTAGTGGAAAGTGAGTAAAACCTTCATTTATGCTAAGTACATGTCTCAATGAAATTATAGGTAGTGTCATTGGAGTTTGTAAGAGTTTTCTTGTGTAAATGTTTTGAATCAAGAAATATATATTTTACTCAAGTCCATAAATCTCTTGAAATTAACTCTTAAGGTGTAAATGTAGTGAAAGGAGTCTCAATCATCACAGTGTAAGCCACATGCTTGCCACTATTTTGGAAAGGTAAGAATAAGGATTACAAAAATATATAGGAGTTTGGAGACCCTATGAGTGCCTTGATTGAAGAGTTTTAAACTTTGCTTCAAACACAAAATGTGAAATGGATGATAACATAGCATATAAATCTCAAAATATGTTAAATAAAACCTAACTCAAGGTGGATGTAAATGCCCACCTATAGGTCTACATCAATGACCAAATATGAACTTTTTACAAAGAAAGTACAATATTTGAAAACCCTTAGAGCAGGCTTTGTTCCTCCTAGGTGCAAATAAACTACCTACAATATTATTTAGGCTCTCTCTCAAATAGGTACTCATAAGCTTGAATAGGTAGATGAAGATAAAGACAACTTAAGGTTGTTGTGGTGGGGCACATGAAGGTGAGAGAGGGTTTCAAGGCATGAGGAGGTGTTTTTTATAGTGATCCTAGTGATGAAATGGTCCCAAAAGGGATAAAACATAGTAAAATACCAAGAGAAAGATATTCACCTTTAAACTTATAGCATTGAGGCATAAATTTTCATGCACATGCCTATTTCAGGTAGATGAGCAAAAGAGGCACATTTATAATGAGAAATGGATTGTTAGAAAGCTTTTGAAAGCAAGAGGGTGAATGAGTAAACTCACTATGATCATTAGAACCACTAAAAGTCAAAATTATATAAATAGATCACATATTTAATGTATTTAATAGTCAAGAAGGCTAATTGTGCACATATAGGCTTGTCATAGGCCCAAATGATGAGTTACATGCATGCCTATGTAAAGATGATATTTTTAAGGAAGCCTTGAAGTGAATATAGTATGGATTATCTTTGGGGAGATGGAGAGAATAAAAATTATGTGGGATACCTTTCCAAATTTTCCAAAGATCATTGAATCATTGAAAGACCTATAAAGAAGTTCTAAACTTCAAAATACAATCAAAGATGCCTAATCGATCACTTAAAGACCTATGAAGTAAAAGGTACATTATTTGTGTTGAAAAGGTTTGATAGAGTAAAGTAGAGATGTTTATAGAGTCCAAATGCTTTTAATGCCTCCAAAAGGTCTTAATAAAGAAGAAACATAGGTGTAAGGGCCAAAAGACACATACAGGGCTAAAACACTCAGTAGGTTTACTACAAGTAGAGAGGTCAAGTCTTGGTCATAATAAAACTCAAAATGGAGAATAGATCATTTACATGCATGATTAGGGGTGATAAAAATATTGTGGAGGTTTTTTTAAACCAAATACATTAATTTTATGGCCCCTGAGACCCAAAAAGACTTGTCTCATTCTTGTTAATAGTCAACCTACCCAAAAAGTCATCTTTGGATGCACAAAACTTTATGAAAGAAGTTCATGGTGGTAGATGGTTACTAGAGGTTGTGAGGTGTATCTCTTTCTCCAAACCCTTGGAATTGGTTCTTTACTCAAGACTCACACCTATATGAATAATCCTTAAGAGAGGAAATCATTCAAAACCCCCTTGTCACTTTGTGAAGAGCCCAAGGAGATAATTTTGAAAGCTCATAACTTGGAGGACATTCTACATGGTGAAAATTGGAATTTATAGGTTTTAGGGAGGTCTTCATACATCCATCCTCTAGTATTGGTTCTTGGATTGAGGTGTTATAGGCTATGAACAATATTTAATAAATTATGCTACTTAAAACCCTCTTAAACCCCTCAAAATGATTTTATGGAGAAGTTTGGCCATCAAATGCCTTCTAATGAACATTATTTATCTTGAAATGACTATGGTGACCTTTATATGTCCCATTAAAATATGAACATGGTACTTGGTGGCACGTGTGAAAGACATGGTGTATGAAATTATCTTGAAAGTTAAAGTATAATCCTAATTATGAGTATGTAGAGTAGTGTTAAGTCTTCAAATTAGGAAAAGAGGCTTTATAATCCTAGGTAGAGGTTCTATAGACCTTTATGCACCTTTTTAGACTTCCTAATATGGTACATGAGCTATTCAAGTCACTAATTTGGGCCCAAAATATGACTGTATCATTATGCTACCCAAGAAACCTAATTTTAGACCTATGAACAATTATTGAGAGCTTGAGAGTCTTTGGAACATTGCTAAGAGTGTTTGTTATTGATTTTCAAAGACTCATTGGATCATAAACAAGTATATTCAAGTGGATACTTGTATATCTTGGCATTATTTCATTGTTTATCATGAATACTTTGAGGGAGATGGTGTAATGAGGTTGATGAAATTCAATACACCTAATGAAACATGACCACCACTACAATATCAGTATGGAGAATCCTCAGGTATATGCAAGGCATTAAAAAGGAGAGTATAGGGAAGTTCAAGGTGAGTGGATGACCAATTAATTCCACTTGTCACTCATCATAAGCCAAGGTAAGAAGTTTAATGAATGAGGTTGATGAGTCATCCAAGAAGAAACTACAAATTAATGTATGCCACATTGAGGAAGGAAAAGATCATGTTATGTGCACACATATTGAGGAGAGTTCATAACTACCCACTTGTATACATTTTTTCTTGTAACCTACTCCTTCATGAGGGGACACTTGGAATGAGTCTCTCCAATGTTTTCTCTCTCTATCTCCTTTCTCACTTTCTTTATAAGTATGCCTAATTTTGGTATTTGTAAGGATCCTCCACTATGAGTATGGTGAAGCCCTACTCTTTTATAATGCCTTTAATCAATATAAAACTGATCTTTCCTTATTTCATGGATGTATTTAATGTAAATAATTGAATGGTTGATGAAATCAAGTGTAGACTCATGCTCACCTTGGTTTATTATCTTATTCTTCTTGCCTCCATGTAGTTTAGTTCACTATTTCAGGTTGTAAAGAATGCCATCAAAGGTCACTTGTAGATTAAAAGTGGTAATAATATCCCCTCCTAAATCCACAACATCCTGACTCTTTGAAAATCACTAATGTAATAGGAGCAAGTTGAGAGTAGTGCATGTATTTCAGTCCTATATGTCATAATGTATATGCAATATGTCTTAGTGATCTTAAGATTTAGTGTATCACCTCCCTAGTTAGGTTTATTTCATGTTATCTCTCTCTCTTTTCCTTACAAGATAATAGTGTAGTGTTTTTTAGCCTAATTGATACATCAAGGGGATCTAGCCCTATAATCTAGAGATTTTATCCACCTATTAGGCCACCCACGGCCTAAGATTATCTCCATGTTACCCCAAATTTGGAAGTCTTGAACTTCCCGCATATGGCTATGATGATGCATATGAAAAACCTTGTCTTCAATCATGTTATCCTCCCCCTTCTAAACTATATTTCCAAGATTATCAAGAGGAAATGGATGAGATGGAGAAAAAGATACTAGCATGTGTAAAAAGGATTTTTTCATCTTCTCAATATAAGGAAGTGATTGGGATTTTTCAAGATACATCTATATCCTCTAATGATCTATTAGAGAGGAGTGATTTATGTACATTTGTATTGGATAAGATAGGGACTTCAGAGAGGTAGCAAAGTGAGTTGGATCAATATTTTCAAGAGTCCTCTTATATCCCTTGTCAACCTTCTTGTGCTCCTTATCCTCATGATTTCATTGACCATCCTAAAGTTGAGCCAAGGGATATACCTAGTTGAACTCATACCTATTCAAGATATTGAACCTTCCTATAACTCCACTTTATCCTCACCCATCCCTCAAGCTCAATTTGTCCATGAATTTGAATATACTTCAAATTTTGATAAGGTGATTGCCAAGTGGAAGGATCAAAATGAAAAAGTCTTAAAAAAATTATTTCCCTCCCTTTTGAGACTCCTTAGATGATCCCATTGCTATCAAGACTCTAAATCCTATTCATGATCAACCTAAAATGCCTTGCACCCCATATAAAAAAAATAAACTCCCTTTCCCTCCCACCATCTCCCTTCTTGAAGAGGAACATGTTCTATGGAGGATAGATGAGGAATTTGTAGTTATAAGTGAGTCTCAAGGAGAGTGTGAAGAGAGTGACTCAATTGTGTATGAGGAAGATTTAATCATTGGTACCCCTCTTGGTGAAGAAGGGGGAAAACAAGTTTTCAAAAATGATCAAGAATTTGAGCTTTAGGAAAGAGTACAAACTGAGATCTTGGATGAAGTTGAAGTGACTGCTAAAAGGCAAGAGGTTGAACTTGAAGAGGCTGACTCCTAATTACATTATGACTATGTAGAGGGGATCAAAATTATTGACATCCCTATAGATTTTAAATAGAAATATGAGGATGTTATTCAAGTTGGCCTATTCAAATTGACCAAATAAAAGAGCCAAATGATTATTGGTAGTCGTATATTAAGTCCCTTCAAGAGATTGAAATCCTTTGTAAAGGTACATTTCCTATTGGAAATCATGTTCATGAGAAGGTTGATCAAAACATCTATTAAAAATCATGATGTAGCTTGGAATGAGTATGCATAATTCCTTGAATATCTTTATGAACTTGCATTAGCTAATAATCAGCATTGTTTCACCCAAGATATCATAGAGGCCCAAGAACAATGCCTAGATAGAGTATTCTTAGATGAGGTTACAGTTATTCTAAAAAATTAGAATGTGATCAATTTTGAGGCTCTCTTCAAGATCAAAGAGCATCATGGGGTGGGTCTTGAACCACAAGGTGGATATGTGTTCATATGTGACTGGTTTTCTATTGTTACTTCGCTTATAAGCATGCCAAGAGGATTGGTAATCAATACGAGGGTGAAGCCAACAAAAACAAATTCCAAGAGGCAACTTAACTTATGCCATTTTCTACCTCATAAAATAAGTAAGTTCATGAAATTCCCTTTTGATCTAGGTGGATCAATCTTTCTCCAAGATTATTTGTGTTTTGTAGTTTCTTTTTTTATTTCCCTTAAGTGCTTGTTAGCACAAGTGTGGTGTGTTGTCTTTTTTCAGCCTTGATGTGTGGGTTGTTCTTTATCTTTATGTGTTTAGGAGGGTAAATTAGTTACCTTTAATTTTTCAAGGGTCTTGCATCTAAGGTAAAGGCACCATATTAGTCAGTAGTTGAGTGTAAGTTACTCCATTACATAGTGGAAAGATAGGGCTATTGGTCTATTATTATTGTAGGCATGCAACCCCAGGAGGTCTCCAAATATAGTAGCCAAATTTTGGATACCATAGGATAAGGTCATAAAAAATTTCCTTTTGCAATGCATATTATCATATTTTAAGGTAAATTTTACAATTTTAAGGTAATGGCTCTTATTGGTTTATGCTTATTTAGTCGCCTCATGACATGTTTCAAGATGGTTCAAAAGGTGCTTAAGGTTTAGAAAGTCTTGTTGAGTCATGTGAGATGTGTCCAAGTTATTTCACACTCCCTCTAGTTTGTACAAGTGGCCCAAATAGTTTCAAGGATGTTTTATAATGTTATAACCCATTTGAAATGCTTTCTTGATCATTTTGTAATGTTTAAAATAGGGATAATTTTAAGAAGAGACCCATAAAAGCTTACTATAAAATCTTGGTGAATCTTAGATTTTAGGTATAATTCTATTGGTGAACTTTGACAAAATCACCATGCTGGTATAAATTGACTAATGATTTCTATTAGCTCTTTCAACAAACTTATAAATAGCTATAAAGTCAAATGTCATATTCAAATCAACAAATAATGGTGAAAGACCAATGGAGAAAGAGGTTAGAGGATGAGAAGTCTGAATTCAAGATCTTAATTATGGTTCCTTATTTTTAAAGATTTAATTTGTAATTTTTTTAAAGATTAAATTTTTATTTTAAGTGTTAGATTTGATGGCGATATGACTAAGTATAAATTGAGTACAAACCTCTTTAAGTCTCTCAAAAGACCAACTAGATAATATAATAAACTGAGTGTAGCAAAAATTGTGACAAGAAATCAAAGAATAGAGTAAACCAACTATAAGGCCATAGGGCAAAATAACTATGAAAAGTGAGGATGACATAACTGAAAAAAATATTGGAAACATTTTCATATTTTTAAAATTATAAACCATATAATAAAGTCTACAAAATGTCTTAACCACATCCATATTGTCCTTTCAAATATTTCTTTATTTCAATTAACAAACCATGCCAACCAAAATATAATTATTACCCTAAACATTTAAAAACAAAATATAGTATGATCATGAGGCTCTCTTGTGTTTATTTAGTTTTTTCTTTATGATTTGTTTAAAATAAGTATCTTGCTTGTCATTATTTCTCAGAGGAAATCAATTTCTTATTTTTTTAAACTATGTGGTAAAGACCAATCAGTAATATAATAAATTGAGTATAAAAAATATATAATAAATATAATGATAAGTTCCATGAAAAGTATTTCTTTAAATATATTTTCTTAAAACACAGTCTTTCAAATGGCTTAACCATATCCATAATCAATAATGATAAGGTTTGCCAAAATGTCTTAACCATATCTATAATCAAAAATGATAAGGTTGACCAAAATATCTTAACCATATCCATAGTCAATAATGGCCTTTCAAATATATTTTTATTTATTTCAATTAATAAACCATGCCAATCATATTATAATTATTACTTTAAATATTTATAAACAAAATATAGTATGATCATGAGGCTCTGTTGTGTTCATTAAGTTTGTTCTTTGTGCATTATTTAAAATAAGTATCATGCATGTCATTATTTCTTAGAGGAAATCAATTTCTTATTTATTTAAAATAAGTATGTGGTAAAGACCAACTAGATAATATAATCAACTGAGTATAGCAAAAATAGTGACAAAAAATCAAAGTATAGAGTATAAACCAACTATAGGGCCATAAGGCAAGACAACTATGAAAAGTGAGGATGACATAACTGAAAAAAATATTCAAAACATTTTTTATAGTTTTAAAATTATAAACTATATAAAAGGTCTGCCAAAATGTCTTAACCACATTCATATTGGCCTTTCAAATATTTTTTTATTTTAATTAACAAACCATGCCAACTAGAATATAATTATTACCTTAAACATTTCAAAATAAAATAGAGTAAGATCATGAGGCTCCAAGACTCTTTTTGTGTAATAAATATGGTAAGATCATGTGTAGTACTTAGTATAAATTGAGTATAGACCACAAGTCATACTTTTAACATGATCGGTTGATATAATAGACTCAAAGAAGTTCATGTTATAAGGGATTTATTTCTTGAGGTTTATCCTCTATAAGTTACACCTTGAAGGAAATTTCAAAATGTTTCTCTTTAGAGATTAGATATCATTTTTCTTAGGATGAACTACTAAAATCCAAGGTTGTGATGTACCTTCAATATTGAAAAAATGTTAGCTCTTAATTTTTTCAGAATAAATTCAAAACCTTGGCCCAACACTTCTACAAGAGTGTAGAATTGAATTAAAGGCATGTTAGATTTGTCAAAGCTAAGGGAACAGTCTATTTGACTTACCACAAGTTTTGGACCATGCTTTCAAATATGGCTCGATCACTAGACTATGGACTGTCATAAGTTTGAGTGAAATTTTATGTGATAGTATCTCATAATATTTTAATCTTAATAATTTATGCTAAACAATGATTTTGGGCTCAGTGGAAGATGAGAGAATTTTTAGTGCATTATCATTTTTAAAGTCAAAGTTAAGAAACAAGATTGACAAAATTTGGAGACTTGTTTGAGGCTCTATACAACTAGATACAATGTTTTCAATTTTCCATTTGATAGAGCTCTAAAATTTTGGCATTCAACATCTAAAAGAAGAGGATTGACTAATAACTCTTCAAACACACTACAGTTATGAAATACTAGATCTGAATCCAAAAACTTTTGAAGATAATGCAAATAAAAATTATCAAGAACAAAATGAAGAAAATTGGCATGTTAAAATTTGAAATTTAGTCATCTGAAATCCAAGGTTGATCAAGGAAGGACAAAAAAAATTGTGATCGATTTTGAGATTTATTTTATTAGGGTTTTGAGAAAACTTGTTAAATATAATATAGAGTATATAAATTATTAAGAGGTAATTTATGTATTTTTGTTTATGTTTGAATAAGAAAACATGTTTATAATCATTATAAACTCTATTATAGAGATACATAAGTATATTATGGTGTTCCCTTATTATTTTATACCAAACTTATTTGAGGTATATATAATGTAATGAATTATAAGTATCTATAGTGGACCAATAGCTTCACTTCCACCAATAGCTTTCATAAATGACTAAAAAAATCAAAAAAACCATAACATATGTATTTGAGCAACTTCCATTAATCCCACAAGTGACATGTTAGACCAACATTAAATTTTACCTTGGGACCCCTCAAAATGTCAATGCTAATTCACTAAAAAATAAGACAAAATCTAAACCTTGATCCTTGCATCTTTAATTCCACCTACACCACATTCAATGCTAAAAATAAAATAAATGTCAAGTTTGAAAATTATTTATGATTAAGTTTTTTAGTCATTAAAACCATATACAAGGAAAATCATGTTTGTTTTACTCAATTTTATAAATATGTTAAGGACCACTTGTGACTTATGACATAATAATCTTAAGGTAATAATTATATTTTGGTTGGCATGGTTTGTTAATTGATATTAAAAAATATTTGAAAAGCCATTATTAATTATGGATATGGTTAAGAGATTTTGTCATACCTTATTATTATTGATTATGGATATGGTTAAGACATTATCACTATATTTATTCATTTCAAGATAGACAGTGTGCATGAAAATAACTACTTTCAGTATTCATAATAAAATAAACACAAATCCATGCCTTGCAGTTGTAATCACAAGGAAACCCACTTATAAATTATTTGCACCTCATCCTAATATTTCGACTACTAAAGCTTCACTTGTACCAATAGATTACATCAATGACTATAAAAATAAAGAAACCATCATTAAATATATTTAAATAAATTATTTTCAAGGAACTTATCATTATATTTATTCATTGCAAGATAGATGACTGTGCATCAAAACAACTGCTCTCAATATTCAAAACAAAAGAAACATAAATTCATACCTTGTAGTTGTAATCACAAGGAAAAAACTTATAAATTATTTTTGCCTTCATTTCCAACCTCTCATCCTAATATTTCAACTACCAGAGATTCACTTTCAATAATAGCTTGCATCAATGACAAGAAAATCAAGAAACCATTAGAAAATATCTTTAAAGAAATGGTTTTCAAGGAACTTGTCATTATATTTATTCATTTCAAGTAGATAATTGTGCATTGAAACAAATGCTCTCAATATTCAAAATAAAAGAAAACTAGCTTAGAAATTATTTGCACCTTTGTTTCTAACCTCTCATCTCAATCTTTTAACTACCAGAGATTCACTTCCACCAATAGCTTTCATCAATGACTAGAAAATTTAAGAAACCATCAACAAACATATTTAAATAAATGATTTTCAAGGAAGTTATCATTATATTTATTAATTTCAAGGTAGATGACTGTGTATGCAAACAACTTCTCTCAGTCTTCATAACAAAACAAACATAAATCCATAACTTGTAGTTGTAATCACTAAGAATTCAATTTAAAAATTATCTGCACCTTCATTTCCAACCTCTCATCCCAATATTTTGACTACTAGAGCTTTGCTTCCACCAATAGCTTGTATAAATGATAAGAAAATTTGAGAAACCATCATATATGTATTTGAGAAACTTACATTAATCTTGTGGGTGACATGTTAGACCAACATTAAATTTTGCCTTGGGCCCCTCAATATATCAACACCAATTCACTGAAAAATAGGGTAATATTTAAAACTCAATCCATGTAATTTAATTCCACCTACACCACATTCAGTGCTAGAAAAAAAAATATTAAGTTTTAAAATTATTTATTATTAAGTTTTTTAGTTATTAAAACCATATAGAAGGAAGAGCACATGGCACCAAATAATATTCAAAACATTTAATATAATTATTACATTGAGATCATTGTGTCCTAAGTGGTCCTTATTATATATATATGTATGTATGTATGTATGTATGTATGTATACCTGGTGATTTCAAACTAAATTATACATGTCTTATATAATTTCTTGGCAGATCAGACCCATATATATATATATATATATATATATATATATATATATATATATATATATATATATATATATATATATATATATATATATATATATATATATATATATATATATATAGTAACTATGACGAATATGTGTCCCAAAATAGGATCGAGTATAATATATGAGGTGAATCTATGTCCTAAACTATGAAATTTTATAAAATTAAGGTTATTTGACCTATGTATATTTGTACAAAATTAGCCGTTTTCAAAATTTTTTTTTTTTTTTTAAAAACCTACTTATAGCCTTTTAGTTATAAATAGCCACTAAAATTTTCTTTGGTTTAAAAGGAGGATTTCTCAAGAAATAGAATGTAATATACAAAACAAGGTTGGTGGTACATCATATCACATCTATGCAGGTGTGAGGGAGCTTTATGAACACCTGTTACATCATCTCAATCAGTTTCCAAGTAGAGTTGATAATTCTCAGTTAGTAAAAGAGAGGTTTTACAAAGGGTGTTTATAGGTTTTTAGATTAAATTTCATTTCCAGACACTTATATGGCCTCCATCATCTCTCTCATTCCAAAATCCATGCTTTGGAGAGACTTATAGGGTCAAATAAGGATAAAAATGTCTTTTTCCTCCTTCGAGCTCCTTGGTAGCTTAAGAAGGCCATCAAGTTTGTGAATAGTACAAATAGGAGAGAAAAATTTAGGCCCCAAGCTCTTGGTTAGAGTAATAAACCCTAATGGACTTGTTATTTATGTCATTGGTCATCAAATTGAGGGGATCTCCTTTATGAATAATCCTTAAGACTGCATGTGCCTCTAAATTGCCTACAAAACCCCAAAATCATGGTTTCTTCTCATTTGAATACATTTTGGAGTTTTTTGGTGAAAATGGAAGGATTTAAGAGATCTTACAGGCTCTTTCTAATCCCCTCATATCATCTTCCATCCTTCTTTGGCACATATGGCAGTGGAGAGTGATCAAAACCTTTATTTGTACTAGGTCTAAGCCTCAATGAATTTATAGGCATAATCATTGGAGTTTGTAAGAGTTTTCTTGTGTAAATGGTTTGAATCAAATAATATATATTGTCCTCAAGTCCCTCAAAATATTTCAAGTCACTCCCAAGGTGTAAATATAGTGAAATGAGTCTTAATCATGATAGTTTAAGCCACAGGCCTACCACTATTTTAACAAAGCAAGAACAAAGATTGTAGGTAGATATAGGATTTTTGAGACCCTATGAGTACCTTTATTGAAGATTTTTCAACTCTAATTCAAACATACAATGTGAAATGGATGATAACATATCATATAAATCTTAAAATATGCTAAAAAAAACCTAACTCAAGGTGGATGTAGACCTACAGGTCAGCAGACTTGTAGGTCTACATCAGTGACCAAATATGAAATTTTGAAAAGAAGGTAAAGCATTTGAAAGCCCTCATATCAGGATTTGTTCTTCCTAGGTTCAAATAACCCACTTGAAATATTATTTAATCTATCTCCCAAATAGGTACTCACAATCCTTAATAGGAAGATGAAGATAAAGACAACTTAAGGTTGTTGTGGTGGGACACATGAAGGTGTGAGTTGGTTTCAAGGCATGATGATGTGTTTTTTATAGTGAACCTTGTGAGTAAATGGTCTCAAAAGGGACAAAACATAGTAAAATACCAATAATAGGAGATCCACTTTCAAACTTGTAGCATAGAGACATAAATGTTCATGCATAGGCCTATTTTAGGGAGATGAATGAAAGAGGCACATTTATAATTAGAAATGGAATGTTGGAAAGCTTGTGCAAGTAAATGGAGCATCAGTAAAATCAACATGATCATTATAAACAATTAAATTCAAAACTAGTTAAATATATCTCATCTTTAAGGCATTTAATAGTCAAGAATGCTAATTGTGCAAATACATGCTTATGATAGGTCCAGATGATGAGTTACAGGCATGCTTGTATAGAGGTGTTGTGAATATGGTATGGATGGTAGTTGGGGAGATATATAAAATCAAAATGATGTAATATACCTTCCAAAGTTTCCTAAGATCATTAAAATTCCTTAAAACCTATAAAGAAGTTCTAAACTTTAAAATATAGTCAAAGAGGCCTAATTGATCACCTATAGACCCATGAAGTAAAAGGTGCATTAGTTGTGTTGTAGAGGGTTGATAGAATAAAGGATAATTTTTTGTAGATTTAAATTGATTTTAAGGCCTCCAAAAGGTCTTAATAAATAATAAACATAGGTTTAAGTTCCAAAAAGACACCTACAAGCCTAAACCCTTAGTAAGCCTACTATAGGCAGAGAGGTCAAGTCTTGGTCATAATGAGAACTCAAAATGGATAATATATAATTTATAGGAATTATTATGGGTGATAAAAATATCATGGAGGTGTTTTAAAACCAAATAAATACATTTTTAAGACCTTTGAGCCTCAACAAACACTTTTCTAATTCTTGCACACTAGTCAACTAGCATGAAAAGTCATCTTTGGATGCTTAGAACTTCATGGAGGAAGTGCATGGTGGAAGATGGTTATTATAGTTGGTGATGGGTGTATCCTAACCCAAACCGTTAGCATTGGCTCTTTACCTCAATCCTCACACATGTATGAATAATCCTTAAGAGATAAAATCATTCAAAAACCCCTTTGTCACTTTATGAAAGAGCCCAAGAAGATACTTTTGAAAGCTTAGAACTTGGAGGAGGTTATACATGGGTAAAATTAGAATTTAGAGGTGTTGGTTAAGTCATCATACTTATATCCTCTGGTATTTGTTCTTGGATTGAGGCCCAATAGGCTATTAATGATAGTTAAGAAATTGTGCTACTTAAAATCCTCGTAAACCCCTCATAATGACCTGATGAAAGAGTTTTGGCCCTCAAATTCCTTTTAATGAACATTATTTGTCTTGAAATGACTTTGGTGACCTATATAGGTCCCATGGACATCTAAAAATGGTACTTGGTGGTATGTTTGAAGGACATGGTGTATGAAATTAGCCTAAAAGTCAAAGTATAAGCCTAATTATGAGTATGCAAAGTAGTGGTAAGTCTTCAAATCAGGAAGAGAGGATTTGTAAGCCTAGGTATATGTCTTATAGTCCTCTATTCACATTCAAATACTTCCCTAATATGGTACATTATCTACTTAAATCACTAATTTGGTCTCAAAATATTATTGTACCATTATATTGCTGAAGAAGACTAATTGCATACCCACAAAGGATTATTGAGAAATTCAAAGTCCTTGAAACATTGTTAAGTGACCTTGTTGGTGATTTTCATAGCCTCATTGGATCATAAGAAAATTTATTCAAGTGGATACTTGTAAACCTTGGCATGATTTCCTTGTGTATCATGAAGACTTTGAGGGATATGGTGTAATGAGGTTGATGAGATTTAAGACACCTAATGAAACATTACCACCACTATAATATCAATATGTAGAATCCTCAAGTATATACAAGGTTTCAAAGAGGAGAGTAGAGGGTAGTTAAAGGTGATTTTATGACCAAGGAATTCCACTTGTCACTCTTCACAAGCTAAGATAATCATTTCAATGAATGAGGTTGATGAGTCATCCAAGAAAAAACTAGGAGTTACTCTAAGCCACATTGATGAAGGAATAGCTCATGATATGTGCACACATATTGAGGAGAGATCATAAATACCCATTTATAGACATTATTTATTGTAACCTACTCCTTCATGAGGGGACACTTGGTATGACTCTCTCTCTCTCTCTCTCTCTCTCTCTCTCTCTCTCTCTCTCTCTCTCTCCTCTCTCTCTCTCTCTCTCTCTCTCTCTCTCTCTCTCTCACTCTCTCTCTCTCTCTCTCTCTCTCTCTCTCTCTCTCTCTCTCTCTCTCTCTCTCTCTCTAAGTATGCCTAATTTTGGGATTTTTAAGGATCCTCCACCATGAGTATGGTGAATATTTTCTATTTTTCAATGCCTTTGATCAATATACATCTAATTTTTCCTTCTTTCATGGCTGAATTTAGTGTTAATAGTTGAACAGTTGATGAAATCAAGTGTAGACTCATGCTCACCTTGGTTTATTGTCTAGTTTTTCTTGCCTCCATGTAGTTTAGTTCACTATTGCAAGTTATATAGAGTGTCATTAGGGGCCACTTATGGATTATAAGTGGTAATAATCTCCCCTCCTAACTCCACAATATCTTACCTCTTTATATATCACTAATGTAATAGGTGCAAGTTGAGATTAGTGCATGTCTTTCAGTTATATAGGTCATAGTGTAGATGTAATAAGTGTTAGTTATCTTAAGATTTGGTTTATCACCTCCCTATTTAGGTTTATTTCATTTTATCTCTCTCTCTCTTTCCTTACAAGTTATTAGTGTATTGTTTTTTATCCTAATTGATACATCAAGGGGACCTATCCCTATAATCTAGAGAATCAATCCACCTATTAGGCCACCTAGAGCCTAGGACAACCTTCCAAGGGTATAGATATAACAATTTTGGCATGCTCAGTTGGGCATGATCCTAAGTGATTAAATTATTTTTGGTGTTTTCCTTCTACATATTAAACTTTGAAGTCATTTAACAAACATTAATGGAGACTCTAATCTCAATTAGCAAGTTCTAGCAGCCTAGGCACTTGATCAAAGTAAGTTGTATCTTTAATTCACTATCTTGATGAAGTTTTTATGGATGAGTTTGAATTATATCTCAATTTCACTCAAATTGATGAGGCATCTAAAACCTATAGTACTCATTATCATCCTTATCATGACCCTTATCATCCTTATCATGAGCCATAGTGGCCCTATGATTTCCCCACTTCCCCCTCATATCACTTCAACTATACACCTTGGTAGATTTATCAATATTTTTACCCTCCTTACGGTCAAGAGTATAACCCTTATCCTCCTTATGGTCCATATCAATCCTATGATTAGCCAACACATCCCCAATGTGGTTATGATGATGCATATGAATAACCTTATCTTTAATCATGCTATCCTCCCACTCCTCCACTATTTTTCCAAGTTTATCAAGATGAAATGGATGATATAGATAAAAAGATACTAGCATGTGCAAAATGGATGATATTAAACTTATCAATATGAGGAAGTGATTAAGATTTTTCAAACTACATCTATATCCTCTAATGATCTATTAGAGATGAGTGATTTATGTATATTTGTATTGGATAAGATAGGGACTTGGGAGAGGAAGAAAATTAAGTTGGATTAGTTGTTTTAGGAGCCCTATTATGTTCCTTACCATCCTCCTTATATTCCTTATCCTCATGAAGTCATTGACCATCCTCAATTTGATCCAAGGGAGCTCCATAGTTGGAATCAAGTGCAAACTGATATACATGTTCAAGAGAATAAAACTTCCTATAGCTTTGATTTATCCTCACCCATCCCTCAAGATCAAGATATCCATGAGGATATAGATAATTTAGACTTTGATAATGTGATTTCCAAGTGGAAGGAGTAGAAGGAATAAGTCTTTAAAAAAAATCTTTCCCTCCCCTTCGAGACTCCCTAGATGATCCCATTGCTCTCAAGACTCTAAATCCTATTCATGATCAACTTACCATGACTCATACCCCCTCTCAAAAAAATTAACTCCCTTTTCCTCAGACCATCTCCCTTATTAAATAGGATCCTATTCCATAGAGGATAGATGAGGAATTTATAACTGCAAATGAGTCTCAAGGAGACTGTGAAGAGAGTGACTCAAGTGTGTATGAAGAAGAATTCATCATTGACACCCCTCTTGGTGAAGAAAAGGGAAAATCAATTTTTATAAATGAGCAAGAGGGTGAGATTGAGTAAAGAGTAAAATTCAATATCTTGGATGAAGTTGAAGTGATTGATAGAAGGTAAGAGGTTAAACTTAAAGAGGCTGACTCCTAGTTACATCATGATTGCATATAGGGGATAAATATTCTTGACAGCCCTATAACTCTTAAAGAGAAATATGAGTATGTTATTCAAGTTATCCTCATTCAAATCAACCAAATAAAGAAGCCAAATGAGGATTGGTAGCATTACATTAAATCCCTTCAAGAGATTGAAGTCTTTTACAAAGGTGTATACATTTCCTATTGGAAATCATTCTCATGAGAAGGTATATCAAGACACAACCATTAAAGACCATGATGCACCTTGGAATGAGTGTGTATAATTCCTTAAAGAGCTTGATTAACTTTCAATAGTTTATATGCAACATGGTGTCACCCAAGATGTCATAGAGGCCCAAGAACAATGCCTAGATAGAGTATGCTTGGATGAGGTTTCAACTATTCTAACAATTCATAATGTGATTACTTGTGAGGATCTATTCAATATAAAGGATTATCATGGGGTGTGTCTTGAACCACAAGGTGAATATGTGTTCATAGGTGACTAGTTTTTTATTATTACTTAACTTTAAATCATGACAATAGGATTAGAAATCAATATGAGGGTGAATCCAACAAGAACAACGTCCAAGAGGCAACATTCCTTATGCCATTATCCACATCATGGAGGAATTAAGTTCATGAAATTCCATTTTAATCTAGGTATATCACTCTTTCTCCAAGATTAATTATGTTTTGTAGTTGCTTGTTTTGTTTCCCCTAAATGCTTGTTAGCATAAATGTGGTGTGTTGTCTTGTTTTAGCCTTATTATGTGTGTTTTTATTTATCTTTGTGTGTTTGGGAGGGTAAATCAATTACCTTTTCTTGTTTATGGATCTTACAACCAAGGTCAAGGTGCCATATAAGTTAGGAGTTGAGTGCAAGTGACTCTATTCCCAAATAGTAAGATAAGGTTATTAGTCTATTAGCATTATAGGTATGCAACCCCAGGAGGTTTCCAAAGATGTTAGGAAAATGTTGGCTACAATAAGAGAGGGTCATAAAAAATTTCCTTTTGCAATGCATGTTAGCCTATTTTAAGGTAAATTTGACATGTTTAAGGTAATGGCTCATATTGGTTTATGTTTGTCCAGCCACCTCATGACATGTTTCAAGATGGTTTAAATGGTTTTTAAGGTTTAGAGAGTCCTTTTAAGTCATGTGACATGTGTCCAAGTTATTTCATAGTCCCTCTAGTCTATACAAGTTCCCAAATATTTTCAAGGCTCTTTTCTAACATTATAAGCCATTTCAAATGCTTTCTTGATCATTTTGTAACATTCAAAAGGAGGGTTTTGAAATAAATGGAAGGTAAGCTATAAAAGGAGGTTGGTGTCACATCATACCACATCTGTATAGGTGTAATGGAGATTCATTAACACCTAGTAAATTATCTCTATCATTTTTCAAGCAGAGTTTATAGTTCTCATAGCAAAAATAAGGTTTTTCAAAGGGTGTTTGCATATTTTTAGAATGAAGTTACACTTATATGGCCTCCTCCATCTCTCTAAATTCCAAATACATGCTTTGGAGAGAGTTACAGGGTCAAAGAAGGATAAAACCATCATTTTCCTCCTATCAAGATCCTTGGTAGCTCAAGAAGGCTAGCAGGTTTGTGAATAGTATAGATAGGAGAGAGAAAGTTATGCCCAAATATCTTGGGTAGAGTAAAAGAACCTAATGACTTTTTTATCCATGGAATTGTTCATCATATTGATGGTATCTCCTTTATGAACAATCCTTAAGACTATGGATGCCTTTAAACTACTTGTAAAACCCCAACATCATAGTTTCTTCTCATTTGAATGGATTTTGGATTTTGTTGGTGTAAATGAAGGGACATGGGAGATATTGAATGGTTTTTATAATCCCCTCATATCATATTCCATCCTTTTTTATCACGTGTGGTAGTAGAGAGTGAGCAAAACCTTCATTTGTGTTAGGTGTAGGCCTCTATGAAGTTATAAGTAGTATCATTGGAGTTTATAAAAAATTTCTTGTTTCAATGGTTTGAATAAATAAATATGTATTATCCTCAATTCCGTTGGACTCCTAAAATTCACTCCCAAGGTTGAAATGTAGTGAAAGGAGTCTCAATCATGACAGTTCAAGCCACATGCCTGTCACTATTTTGACAAGTCAGAAACAAGGATTTCAGGTAGATATAGGAGTTTAGAGACCCTCTAAGTGCCTTGATTAAAGAGTTTTCAACTTTGATTCAAACATACAATATAAAATGGATGATAACATATCATACAAAGCTCAAAATATGATAAATAAAACCTAACTCAATGTGGATGTAGACCTATAGGTTGGTAGAGCTATAGGTCTACATCAATGACCAAATATGAACTTTTTACAAATAATATAAATCATTTGAAAACCCTCAAGGTAGGATTTGTTCCTATTAGGTATAAAGAACCTACCTATAGTCTTATTTAGGCTCTCTCTCAAATATGCACTCAAAATCTTGAATAGGCAGATGAAGATAAAGATAACTTAAGGTTATTGTGATGGGGCACATGAACGTGTGAGATGGTTTCAAGGCATGAGGAGGTGTTCGCTACAATGACCCTTGTGATGGAATGGTCGCAAAAGGGAAAAAATGTATCATAATACCAAGACTAGGAGATCCACCTTAAAACTTGCAACATAGAGGCATAAATGTTCGTGTACATGCCTATTGTAGGTAGATGAGCGAAAGAGGCACATTTATACTAAGAAATGCAATGTTGGAAAGCTTGTGCAAGTAAGAGGGAGAATGAGTAAACTCACCATGATCATTAGAGCCACTAAAAGTCAAAACTATTTAAATATATCTCATATTTAAGGTATTTAGTAGTCAAGAAGGCTAGTTGTCTACATACAGGCTTACCATAGGTCTAGATGATGAGTTACAGGTCTATTTGTGCAAAGGTGAGTTTGTCAAGGAATCCATGAAGTGAATATGGTATGTATTTTTGTTGGGGAGATATAGAGAATCAAAAGTATGTGGGAGACCTTTCCAAAGTTTTAAAATATCATTAAAGTGCCCAAAGACATGTAAATAACTTTTAAACTTTAAAATATAGTCAAAGAGGCCCAATTGATCACTTACATACCCATAAAATAAAAGGTGCATTAGTTATGTTGAAGAGGGTTGATAGAGTAAAGGAGATATGATTACAAAGTTCAAATTATTTTAAATTCCTCCAAAATATCTTAAGAAATAATAAACATAGGTCTAAGTGTTAGAGGCACAATCACTAAGAGAGTGAGTGAATCAGTGATTCGAGATAATCCATTTCAATTTCCAACTCTTAAAAATTTAGCACATATAATCATGATGCATAAAAATTAACCATTTCAATGAATAAGGAAGATATATCAATATCAAGCACATAACACATGATATATGTGAGAAAATCTCTTAGGGGATAAAACCCATTGAACCCTACAAGATGGACTACAATCCTATAAAGACAAGATTCAACATTTAGACCAGCACCAATTGATCAAGGAACACCCATCACTTAATTTAGTGAAACACCCATCCCACAAGGAGGAACCAACCCCCTAGGTAACCAAAAACTAACCCAGATACCTTGATCTGATCTCCACTTTTGATTTGATATATTTTACACCTGATGGTGGAGTTATCTTATTTACTTTTTCCCCTTTACACTCTCACAAACTTGTACATATAAGCAATGCATCCAAAACACCTTTTTGGTCCACTCTTTACTTTTTAGCACATACACAATTAGAAAACCTACAATAACTCTATCAAAACATCAACAACATGACCTATATATAGGTCATGCACACAATCCTCAACCTACTCTACTCTTTAAGCCATCCACTAATCACACTTACTCAATCAACCTCTAGGGCTTACTCGCTTAATTTGCTTCTTCTAGGCTCATTAAGTCCAATGACCTTTGTGTCCTCCTACATCAACTTGATCAACTAAACATGTCTAATATTTTTCACACTCTAATGGTCTTTACTGACCTATACCTTCTCTTTCAAATGTGTTCTTCTTCACTTGAATCCTCACTTGCACAACTAGCACAATTAGACTAATTAGACCTTGTTCTTATACCACTCTCTTCCTTTAACCCATATTGGTTAGCCAATATTATTTACATATTTTAACCATTATTAACATAGGTCCATACACATTTTATATGTGATAACTACACTCTTCATAGGTTTGCCAATACCTCATTAGCCCTAAACCACCATTAGGTCTTGGTGAGACCTAAAACAATTAGGCCTTCATACTCACACATTACATGTGAGACTACTTGGACCACCTTCATCTTTTAACAATTATTTGAACACATAAAACCTATATATAATATATCCTTTCTCACTCTTTCATGGATCCATTCCACTTGTAACATCAATGCAACACTCAAACCTACCGATTAGGTCTCCCTGCTCTTCAGGTCTTCATACATAGAAAACATAGTCTCAAACTTTTGAAGCAAATACATAAATTTTTCACATATTTATATGATTTTATCACACTATTTAACCATTAAATACCTTAAATACACCTCCATGTGATTTATACACTTCAACATAGGCTTTAAGCACTCAAATCAACTCACTCAAAATGACCACTTAGACTAGTCACACATAGTCAAAATGTAGTTATATTATTTTGACTCTCCATAACTAATTAGTGGCATATCATGACCTATAATACTTTATCACAATCCTTAGATACTTATATAACATCTCCAAAATCATTTTCTTCCTTAACACTACTTAGAACACCTTTAACTTACTTCTGCAAGATGGTCACTCAAACTATCAGTGTATTCAATAAACACAGTCAACTTCCAAGCCTTTGTTCACACTAAATATGGATTGTTCAAACCTCAAAAATCCACACATATAGTCTACATGGATTTTAAAACACTTTCCAATATTTATTTCATAATTAAACATCAAAATACTATCAAGAACAACTCAATTATCCTTCTCAAATCACTTACAGAACATGTTCAAACACATAGTCAACTTTAGAGCTCAATATATTTTACTATATAAACATTAAAAAATTCTAACCAATGTCTATATATGTGCCTTATATTCCTTTACAACTTTTCTTTTTACTACATCAATAATTTTTTTGTGGATCAAAAGATATAGCTCAAAAATTTTAAATAGGTTTACCCTCATTAATTTGAATATTCAAATTCCAATGGTCATTGTGTTAATGTTAAACATCAGACACTTTGAATCATCTCATGCTCCCTAATAAATTTGAATAAATGCACTCTATTTATTTCCTCATTATTAGCCTATTATTTATCTTTCAATGCTCACTATTGATCTTTAATCTGAGCTCTCATGATTGTGCCACTTGGCAACTCTACGTACCTTCTACACATTTGACTCTTTGACTCAACCCACACTATCGATATTTATCTATACGAACACCTATGAACCATTGATCTTTTTTCAAATCAATGAGATAGAGACATATGTCACTATCATGTATAATCTTGACTATTTGACTTTGAACCCCACCATTGGATCCTTATCCAGTTAAATTAAACATTCATCATTAGATCTATGGTCTAATTAAATGCTAGCTATAGATATTTGATATCAAAAATTTGGCTAAGTATGGGAACTTGGTAAACTCTGTCTAAGAAATCAAACTTTCACCTTAATAACTTTTTCTTCACTCCATGTCAAGACTAGAAATTTCAACTATATGATCTCCTCACATAGGGTAATCTATCCATGTATCAAACTACTCCTAAAACCTTCACATGTGTGAAATATGATGTCATCAATATGCTTACTCATATTTATCTATCAAGATGACTAATTGAGCTTAGACCTTCACATGACTATTTTGATGAATTCCATTCACTTCTATAAGCACTCATAACATCCCATAGGATCTTTGCAATACGTCCATATCATCAATATCATCCATCAGTTGCCTATCCAATTAAAACACTGAAGAACCATGTAGGAATACTAAAGCTTATTTAAGCACACTTTTTCATTGTCATCCTATCACACATTACACCTCATCAACATACTTATTCACCTTGGAGACATCATTGACAAACCTCCAATACTAAGGTTAAAAAGACACCTACAGGCCTAAAACCCTCAATAGGTTTGCTATAGGCAGAGAGGTCATGTCTTGGTCATAATGAAGCCTCAAAAAAAATAAAAAATAATTTAAAATCATTATTATTTGTGATACAAATATAATATATGTTTTTTAAACCAAATACATGCATTTTTAATGCCTTTGAGACCCAAAACACTTGTCTCATTCTTGCACATAATCAACTAGCCCAAAAAGTCATCTTTGGAAGCTCAATACTTCATGGAAGAAGTGCATGGTGGTAGATGGTTACTAAAGATGGTGAGTGGTTATCCTCCTCCAAACCCTTGCCATTTTTTCTTTGCTCAATTCTTACACCTGTATTAATAATCCTTAAGAGAGGAAATCATTTAAAAACCCCTTATCTCTTTGTGAAGAGCCCGAGAAGATAATTTTAAAATATCAAAACATAGAGGAGGTTTTACATGGGGAAAATTGGAATTTGGAGGTGTTTTGGAGGTCTTAATACTTCCATTCTCTAGTATTGGTTCTTGGTTTAAGGCTCTGTAGGCTATGAATGATAGTTAAGAAACTATGTTACTTAAAACCCTCCTAAATCCCTCGTAGCCACTAGATAGAAGAGTTTGGCCCTAAAATACCTTATAATTAAAATTCCTTGTCTTGAAATGACTTTGGTGACATATTTATATCTCATGGGCATCTAAACATGGTACTTTGTGGCATGTGTGAAGGACATGGTGTATGGAATTAGCCTAAAACTCAAAGTGTAAGACTAATTATGAGTATGTAGAGTAGCGATAAGTATTCAAATCAATAAGAGAGGCTTTAGAAGCCTAGTTCAAGGTTTTATAGTCCTCTATGCACCTTTATATACTTCCTAAGATGATACATGAGCCATTCGAGTCACTAATTTGGGACAAAAAGATGACTATACCATTATGTTTCCCAAGAAGCCTAATTACAAACCTATGAAGGATTATTGAGAGCTTGAGAGTCCTTGAAATATTACTAAGATAATTTATTAGTGCTTCTCATATCCTCATTGGATCATGAACAAGTCTATTCAAGTGGCTACTTGTAAACCTTGGCATGATTTCCTTGTGTAGCATGAATACTTTGAGGGAGATGGTGTAATTAGGTTGATGAGCTTCAAAACACCTAATAAAACATGACCACCACTACAATATCGGTATGGATAATCCTTAATTATATTTAATATGTCAAAGAGGATAGCATAATGTAGTTCAAGATGAGTTGATGACCAAAGAATGCCACTTTTGACTCTTTACAAGCCAAGATAATTAATTCAATGAATGAGGTTGATGAGTCATCCAAGAAGAAACTAGGAGTTACTCTACGCCACATTGATGAAGGAATAAATCATGATATGTGTACACATGTTGAGGAGATTTCATAACTACCCACTTGTAAACATTATTTCTTATAACATAATCCTTCATGAGGGGACACTTGACATGAAACTCTCCAATGTTTTCTCTCTATCCTTTCACACTTTCTCTATAAGTATGCTTAATTTTGTCATTTATAAGGATCTTCCACCATGAATATGGTAAAACCCTGCTCTTTTTTAATGCCTTTGATCAATATATAGCTGATTTTGCCTTCTTTCATGGATGCATTTAGTGTAAATATTTGAATGGTTGATGAAATCAAGTGTATACTCATGCTTGCCTTCATTTATTGTCTTGTTATTCTTGCCTCTATGTAGTTTAGTTCACTATTGGTTGTTGTAGAGAGTGTCATTAGGGTTCACTTTTGGATTATAAATGGTAATAATATCCCCTCCTGACTTCACAATATCTTACCTCTTTGAAAATCACTAATGTAATAGGTGCAATTTGAGGTTAGTGCATGTATTTTAGTCCTATAGGTCATTGTGTATATGTAATAGGTGTTAGTGATCTCAATATTTGGTGTATCACCTCTTTAGTTAGGTTTTTTTCATGTTATATCTCTTTATTTTCCTTGCAAGCTAGTAGTGTAGTGTTTTTGAGCCTAATTGATACATCAAG
Organism: Torreya grandis; assembly: GCA_037957365.1. Lineage (NCBI taxonomy): Eukaryota > Viridiplantae > Streptophyta > Pinopsida > Cupressales > Taxaceae > Torreya > Torreya grandis. Next base: position 447,136 of record JARHVA010002360.1, on the reverse strand, counting down.
GGGAGCTATCCCTATAATCTAGAGCTTCGATCCACCTATTAGGCCATCCACAACCTAGGATTGTCTCCATGTTACCCAAAATTTGGAAGGCTTGAACAACCATATAAGGGTGAAAATTTAGGCTATAATAGTTATCATATAAGAAAATTCTATTAATGAAAACCATGAGTGTAATGAAACTGATGAACATGAGTAAATAGATCATGAACAAGTGCAAGCAATTACATTATTTCATGAGTGTATTCATCAAAATCCTAAAGATCTTAATGAAATCCTGAGAACCATATTAAAAACTAAAAAATCAAAAAGTGTAGATGAATAAGTAGGTCCATTTATTGACCACGTTATTCAAGTTATGAGTCATCCCCATATACTAATAACCCTCCCCTTAAGCACATTACCACTTCATACTGCTAATGGGGTCATTGGATATGTATTTCAACATTTATTCCTTGAAACTACTATTTCTACATCTTACATGGGAAACCTAAATATTTCAACTTAAATATTGGTTTCATTGCATTTATCTACCCAACCTATGGGTACACTTCCTTTGGTGACTTCTCAAATATCCAACCTAAAAGACCAAGAGGTGGAAGATCTTGTCCAAACTATAAAACTTTTACAAACTAAGGTTATAAATATTGAACAAATTTCTATGAAATTTTTGTATGATATTGATTCACAAGAGGTGTTTCATAATCCTCTTACACCAAAGATATCTTTACACCCCTTGCCAACCAGTTTTGTTAGACTTAAGTTCACATTTTATGATGGCAAGGGTGATCCTCAACATCATCTTCAATATTTTTATGTGCCATGAATTGATTATGCCTCCAATGATAAACACTTGACTAAATTATTCACATGGAACTTAAAAGACTAAGATTTATGGTGGTTTTACAATCTACCAACTCAATCAATAAACACCTTCAAACCCCTTGTGGATCAATTTTTGACACACTTCTCTATTAACATTACTGAAAAGGTTTCTTATGCCCAAATTTCAAATTTTAAACAATGAACTAGTGAACTTATTAATTATTATATATTAAGGTATAAGACAATGTTGGATAAATTGACCAATCCTATAGAATATAAAGAGTTTCACACATTCATATTATAGTGGGGGTATGTCTTGAAAACATGGTCTCCACATTTGTTATAGTTTTATATTCAATGGGGTCATGTTTTAGAAACATATTCTCTACACTTATTTAGTAATTAGCATAGCCAAACTATAAATGGGGTATGTTTTTAAAACATGTTCTCCACACTTACTCAGTATTCAACATACTCAAATTATAATGGGCACGTGTTTTGGAAATATGTCCTACACATTAACACTTGCACTAGTTCTTAGACTCAGATTGTAGTGGGGACATGTTTTGGAAACATGTTCCCTAGACTTACACCATTTTTAAATTCTATAATATAGTGGAGGCATGTTTTTTAAAACATGTTCTCCATATTTACATAGTTTTAAATTGACCAAATTCATAGTTATATGATTCAGATACACATTTGTGGTAAAATTCTATACATTGATACCATTGTAATACATAGTTTTAATTTGAGACATATCTAAGGTGAATATGTTATTTAATGTGTGCCTAATATTTCAAAATCAAATCAATTTCATACTACAAACACTTTTAGGTAATATCATCACCCATTAGGTTGGACTTTTATGGACTTTATTGAGCCAATCTACTACATTAGTTGGTTCATTTTTTGGTATAGTTCAGTTGATTAAATCACTCAATATTACCAAGTTTATAGGTTGGAATTGATTACATAATTCATCCTCACCAACTTTATAGTATGATTTGACTTGGTTCACTCTCACTCACTAGGTTATAAGTATGATTAGGTTGCATAGTTGAGTTAATCTCAATTGTCGGGTGGTAACTTACCTTTTCTCCAAGGTTGGGGAAATGTGTCCTCCAATATATCTCTATATTTTTAGATATATTCATTTTTTAGATTTTATAATGTGTCTTACTCTGAGTTTTAGTGTTTCAAAATGATACATCTTTCAAATCAAACTTATAAAATATAAGACAGTTACATCGATACACAAGCGTACTCTTAAACCTTTTTCTCTTTTAGTTTAAATTATTTCAATGCTTTTAATTTTAGATTATATGCACTGATTATATACTATAGTATTTTATTATTTGTAGGTCAATCACTAGCAAAGCACTAAATTTTGACTCAATCAAAGGCAAGATGTGTTATACATATCTATGTATGCATTTATTTCCTTTAAACTAGTGATTTCATTACTAGATTAAAAGAAAGAAAATATAGATACTATTTATAAATTATATAGCATCTCAATCTTATACACTTGGAAAATACATACCATGGATTTACCTTCAGCTTCTGACCTTTTCCATTGACAAGAATATCACATACACTATTTATTTATACTTAATTACTTATATTTTAGTCCAAATAATTTATGTTGATGACCTAGGCCTTCTATCTTACCGAGAATGTTATAAACATACTTATCTTCCATCTGAACCTGCACCTATTTTCTAGTTGCTTGGACACTTACATCCCAATTAGATGCCTATGTTGACATAAGTGTCATATCCTAATATAAGTGACCGGTATTCTAAGATCATCTAATTTACAAATGAAATGTATTCCTATGGGCATCCTAAGTGCTTTAATGTGAGATATTCTTTAAAGAGATTGGTATAAATATAAGATCAATTGAATTCATTCTTCACCTAGCATATATCTAGAAAATACCAAGGCTACTTATAAAAAATATTAAATCAAACACTCAAGTGATCAAATCTTCCCTAATTTCTGTTATTTTCATATCATTCATAAGGATAATGTATATATAGATCTAAATTACTGAAGGAGTACTCCATGAACCATATTTTCTAATTTATAAGCTATTCCTTATTGTACTTACTTATCACATATTACATGATTCACATACAAAACAACATGTAAAAAAGAACTACATAAGTCTAAGGCCATATTAGGAATATATATATATATATATATATATATATATATATATATATATATATATATATATATATATATATATATATATATATATATATATATATATATATTAACTCATTGACAGAGGGATATTTTGGAAAGCTCAACACTGTGTGCCCACTAATCCATTTTTTCCATAGCCACTATGAAGATGAAGAACCAGAGTTTTTTTATTTAATGATGAGTGACAGTCTATGACCTAGATCTGAATACACCAGAGTGAAGACAACATAAAACCCAAAAGCATCCAAGTGGTCTCATTCAATTTAAATAGATATTTCATACTAGACACCTACATCTAAGTTAGATAGTAACATCAATGTAACCATCCCAAATCAATGCTAGTATCCATGACTACAAAGGTATGATTCTCAAAATCATACGACTCATTAGTATACTTTTTATCTATTCTAGATTTGAACCTATATTATCATTAAAACTAGTTAAGTATCTTATTTTCACTATCATTATAATATCTAACATAGGTATACTTTATATTTTTAGCATATCTCAATTTAATAAATTTAGTATATGTTCTATCTAATATTTATAAATAATTTGTCTATTTTAGAGATAGTCTACCATCCTTGTTCCCTAGATTATCTCTACCCATTTAAGCCTAAATTCCCCATATCTAAATTTTAGGGTTGAAAATAAACCTATAATATTATTTCTCCAATGTTTGATATGAAAATAATGATGAATAGGGAAAAATAACTTGGTTGTATAGTTAATTGATTTGGATTTTGTATGTGTTTACTTTATATTTTTATAGATCATGAATGATAAGAATTAGACTTGTATTTACACCATGGCTTTTAAAAATCTCACATGGTAGGGTTCTATAAGACAAATAAGTCAACCCATAGGTTTTGAAACATTTTCAATTTGGATGAATTTTGGTAAATGGACACTAGATAAGGATTTAGACACTACCATCAATGGTAGTGTCCCTCTATAACAGTAGTGTCTAGAAGATTAAAAAATAGGTATGGGTCTAAAATTGATAATAAATCATGTTTATTAGGTTTTAATTTTTGTGTGCATTATAAGAGATCTAGATCATCGAAATGATATGGTTCAGACTAAGAGATAAGAATTTAGGCAAAGTGAGATAGTAAAAGTGATCTTTTCAATAGTAGGGAGGTCTAGAACTGAAGAATATAACTTTAATTAATATTTTTCAAATGTACAAGATTGAGATACTATAAATATTTAGTTTTATTATCTATATCCCCCCCATTTAATCTAGTAATGCATAATGACAAAATTATTATTTCAAAGAAAAAAAAATGTATGAGTGTGTATAACACACTTTGCCTTTGCTTGAGCCCACTTTGAGTGTTTTTTTGTTGTATGAACTATAAACAAATAAATTTTATAGTATAAATCAATACATATAATCTAAAATTTGAAAGAATTAAAATGCTTGAAAGGAAAGAGAAGAAGGAAGGAGTACATTTATGTGTCGATACAACCATGTTGCCTCTTGATGTTTCGAATTGGTAAATATGTTTCCTTATGAATCATTAGAGATGGAAAATGTTTAAACATGAACCTTGGAGATTTAAAGAGGGCTATTGGAAGGTAACATGCTCCCAATCCAATGTAAGAATGAGTTGTGACACAACTATTGAGATCATTAAATTTCAATCACATAATTTAAGTGTGGATATATATAATTTAGTGAGGGTGAGTGATTTAATCAACTCATCTATAAATATAATGATATTGGATGATTTAATCACTTCATCTTATAAAATGAGCCAACTGTTGTGTCAAAAAAAGGCTTGATAATAGTACATCCTAGTGTAATTAGTGTATCCTAGTGAATAGTAAAATTGGTAAGTTTTGTAATTTTTGATGCAATATCATGGAATACACACCTATAATATGTTTGATATATAGTATATGTGTCATAAATATGAAAAAACATGTTTTACATCTATGCAAAATCAGAGCAATGTATAGGATTCTAGCCCAAGTGTATACATGAATCATGAAATTGAACTAGATGTTATATAAATGTAGAGGTCATTTCTTTGTGACATGCCCCACTAAGGTTTGGATATATTGAATGAATGTTTAAGTGTGTAGGTCATTTTTTATAGCATGCCCCCACTAAAATTTGTAAATACTAAAAAGTTTTAAGTGTGGAGGTCATATTTTTATGACATGCCCCCACTAAAATCTAGAAATACTAAAAAAGTTTATTGTTATGTATCAACGCACCCAAAATTTTAAAAAACTTAGGACCTTAAGATTTTATCTAAAATTACTTTCATATGCTAATTAATTATACATTTCTAGCTAAAAAGATACATATTGTTTTTACTTTGATTTGAATTTAAAAGGAATTTTAATATGTTTTAAACATGTTTTAAGTGTAAATGAATTTCAAATATAGTAAAATAGGTGCTCAATACATCAAAATAATGTTCAGTGTTCAATAGAGAAATGGACTTTGTTTGGAGAAAAATTATGCATGTACAGTTTTTCAGAAATGGTTGATCAACACTTTTTGGTGTAATATTTGAGAGATCAAATCAAATTGGATCGGGATAAAAATATTCATGAAGGAAACCAAATGTTAGAGAATCACAATGGTTTAATATTTTTATTCACATGAGTTTCCAATCAAAATATATGGCCACATGAAATCATCCTACCAGGCAGTTTTGATAGTTTTCATACTTAGCCAATTTTTTATCATAGTTGTCAAAATAGATTGTCAACACTATTTCATGATAAATTTCACATAATCAAATCAAATTGGATAAGGATAAAAAAAATTGTGCAGAAATAAAAATTTAATGAGAACATTATAGTTCAATATTTATAGTAAAATAATTTTTCAATTAGAAGTTATGGCTCTATGAAATCAGCATATTAGGTAGATTTGACAATTTCTATACTTAGCCAAATAAATTATTGACCTAGATAACATTATTTAAGATAAATAATATTATTTAAGGCTATAAATATTTATTTAAAATTAGAAAAAATTATCTAAATTTTATGTAAATTTAGATGAACAAGTCAACTAAATTTATTTTTAAATTGATATTAGTTGTCAAATAAATAAATAAAGCATGTAATTTGGATAAAAATTCAATGCAATTTTTTATTTATTTTTAGTGAGGATAAAATTATAACTATAGTTCAATTTTCATGTGATCTACATATTAGTGGATTTGGTACTCTTAATTTCATTATTAATAATTTGTATTGAACTCATTATTATGGAAGATAATTTCGGCTATTGAGATTAATAAGAAATTTTATTAATTTGATTTTGATGTATAAATATTGATTCTTCTCTAATTATGTGGACTATGTGGAACATGTTTTTGTTCTAGTATCTTATTTGATTGTGCATAAGTTACTTTTCTAATACAATTATTCACTTTAAGTTATATCTTATTTGAATGTCTTTTACAAGCTAATTATAATCTTCCTTTATAAATGTGTGATAGAAATCTTAAAAACATGAAAACATTTAATTTTGTATGTTTAAGTTTACTGTGTTTTATTTTCCTTTGACTCATAATTGTGTTTGAGTGTCGGTGTGCTACAGTAGCTTACAATAGACATTAGTCTTCTAATTTCTTATCCAAACTTAGGTCAAGTGTTTTTTTTTAAGGGTTTCATTTTGTGTGGTCCACAAGTCCTATTTTCTTCCCTGCTCTTCCCTCTTTTTATGTTTGTTATGAGATCTTATTATTTTAATATAATATCACTCTAAATATATGTTCTTTGGTATTAATTTGATCACTTGAGTGAATTCCCCTTGACAAGATGTAAGTCACATGATGTTATTCAACCACTTAGTTAATCTAAAATTATATACATACAACTTGTGCCTTGGATTATTGTTCACCAATCTTAAATTGAGAGGGTAAAAATCCATTGTTTATTATGTATATAAAAATTGTATTAATATAAAATTGGTATTATAAGGAAGGACTCTTATGATTAGTTTTCATCCAATGCATCATTTTATTTTAGTTGCTTGTTAAAGTCTAAAAAACCTAAAATAATTATAAAATTTAGAAAGTTAAAAAATTAAAAAACTATGGCTTGGTTTGATGAATCGCCTATAAACATTACAGGGATTGAACATGATTTACCAGATATTCTATATATTTTTATTTTTAATTTTCAAAACAATAACAAAAGAATTACTGAAGAACATCTTGTTGCTTATAAATTTGCTTTGAATAGTTTGAATGTGAAATTTAAGGATGTAGCTTGTAGATTATTTTTATTTAATTTAAGGTAAGAAGCTTATGATTTATTTTTAGTCTTGAAACGTAATTATATTGCTAGCTAGAAGAGTTTTAAAGATCAATTTTTATTTTTATTTGGACATACTTTGGATCCATTAACCATCACTTTTGTGAGAATGTCTATAGAAATTACTTTGGTTTCATCTTGTTTAGAGTCTATTCAGGTGGATAATCAATTATCATGGAAAAATAAAGGTCAAGTGGAGGATTTATTCCCTTTTCAAAGTATTGTGCCAAATAATCAAAAAATTAAAGATCCCATCATTGTTTCAATAGAAGCCTTTCAGTATTAGGGAATTGATCATGAAGCTTCTACTTTTATAAATCATAATATGATTGATGAGAAAAAAATATTTCATATGATGATGAATACAAAAAGATTTCAAATCTAGAAGATAATAATCAACATATGTAAGATAAAGTAAAATATATTTATTTATCAAATAATTTAAATCTTAAAAAATTAATATTTATTAAACCTCTTTCTCTAAACTTTATATTTATCAAAATTTAAGTAAACAAATCTATTGTTTATGTTTGTCAAGACTTTAATGTAAATCATTTAGATACTAATATTTATTCTAATTTTGGAATTAAAGAATATGATTATGTAGAATACAATCAGGCATACTATTTTGGGTTTAAAAGAATGAAACTAAAAGAATTATTGAAGGAATACAAAGATGTTATTGCACATTTTAGGACTTTGACTAGAAGAAGTTTACTTCTATCAAAGAGTGGGAGACATTCTACACAAAGTTTTCAAACCCACCCTCCCAAATTTGTTAGAAATAATTTATTTAGATTAGAATAGATTATTTTTTTATTATAGTTTTAGTTGAGTATCCCTTTTATTTAATTAGTTCTAAAAAATAATTTCATCATGACCATTCATCTATTTCACATAATTTCTCACAATTGGTAGTTGTTCACAGTTATGGATATTTATGGTTTGTTCATGAGGTATTAGAAGCTTGGAATCAAGGTGAGTGTCATAGTTAAATTTAGATTTTATTTAAATAGAATAAGCTTATCAGATTATTGAAAGTTACTTTGATATTTTCATGTTAATTTTATAAAGACTTCTCATTTTGAAATATCAATTACATATTAACATGCAAAAATGTGAATGGAAAATAATAAACATTGAGACTGATGCATACTGGTAAGGACATATTGATAAAAATAGGTTTTCTTACACATATACCTAGCCAATGGTAATTCCCAACCCTTATTCTATTTATGTTTCAAATTAAATCAATGGATCAAAATCATAAACTTATAGAATAAGGGTGATTCAAGTATACTCTATTAGGACTATAGATGTATGATTAGAAATAGAATAATGCTTAGAGTGAAATTAGAGGTATCTTTGTTGGGGCTTTGGATGTCTGACTAGTAGCAGAGTAATGTCGAGACTTCCTTTAATATTGTTATAAAATTAAGAAATAAAAACAAAACCTACATGTTTATCTATATCTCTGTCAAAACTCTCATAACAAGAGGGGAAAATATTCAAAAAATCACACACAATCTAAAATTTGAGAAGGGTTAGTATGTTGTATAATTATATTTAAACCACTTTCAATTCTTTGTTTTTTTTATTTCTTTCATATATAGTTTAATTTTTTTATGATAAGTTTCTCAAATAATTAGAATTACTTCTCCACCGAGTCACCATTTTTTGTGTATAACATGTCCAAACTTTAAAAAATATTAGGACCTTGAGATTATAGCTAAAATTACTTTCACATGTTAACTGATTATACATTATTAGCTAAAAACATATATATTTATTTTAATTTGATTAAAATTTAAAAGGAATTATAATATGTTTTAAATATGTTTTAGGTGTAAAGGAATGTCAAATATAGAAAAAGAGGTGCTCAATACATCAAAAGAATGTTCAGTGTTCAGTAGAGAGATATGTTTTGTTTGGAGGAAGATTATGTATATACAATTTTTCAAACTAGTTTGGGATAGAAAAAATCATGAAGGAATCCAAATGTTAGAGGAACACAATGATTTAATATATTCAATCAAATGAGTTTCTAATCAAAATATATGACCATATAAAATCATCTTACTAGACAAATTTGATAGTTTTCATACTTAATCAATTTTTTGTCACAGTTGTCAAAATAAACTAACACTATTTCATGATGAATTTTACACAATAAAATCAAATTGAATAATGCTAAAAAATTTCAATTAGAAATAAAATATAAAGAGAACATATTGATTTAATATTCATATTAAAATCATTGTTCAATTAAAAGTTATGGCTCCATGAAATCATCATATCAAGTAGATTTGACAATTTTTGTATTTAGCCAAATAAATTATTTTGACCTGGATAATATTATTTAAGTTAAATAATATTATTTAATTCTAGAAATATTTATTTAAAATCATAAAAGATTATCTACATCTCATGTAAATTTGGAAGAAAAAATCAATTGAATTTATTTTAAAGTGGATATTAGTTATAAATAAATAAAGCATGCAATTTAAATGAAAATTCAATGTAAGTTTTTATTTATTTTTAGTGCAGATAAAATTAAAATTATACTTCACACTTCATGTGAGCTATGTATTAGTGTTTTTGGTCCACTTACTTTAATTATTAATAATTTGTACTGAATTCATTTTTATGGAGGAGAATTGTGTCTATTGAGATTAATAAGAAACTTTAAGTTCTACTAATTTGATTTTGATGTATAAATCTTGATTCTTTTCCAATTATGTGGATTGTGTGAGACGTGTTTTTATTATGGTATCTTAATTTTTTGATTGTGCGTGAGTTAATTTTTTAATATAGTTATTCACTTTAAGCTATAGCTAATTTGAATGCCTTTTGCATGTTAATTATAATCCCCTCTTGTAGATGTGTAATAGCAATCTACCAAACATGGCAAACTTTAATTTGCATGTTGAAGTTTGCTGTGTTTTATTTATTTTTGACTCCTAATTGTGTTTGAATGTTAGTGTGATAAATTATCTTGCAATAGATATTGGTCTTCTAATTTCTTGTTCAAACTTAGATCAAGTGTTGGTCTTGAACGGTTTCATCTTATGTGATCCATAAGCCCTCTTTTTGTCCTACTCTTCCCTTTTTTTGTATTTTTTATGAGATCTTATTATTTTAATATAGCACCACTATAAATATAAGTTCTTTGGTGTTAATTTGATCACTTGAGTGAATTTTTTTTATGAGACGTAGGTCACATATCGTTATTCCACCACTTGGTTAGTCTAAAACTACATACCTATAACTCATGTCTTGAAGTGATTAGTCATTGATCCTAGAATAAAAGGGTGAAAACTCATTATCTATGGTGTGCATAAAAACTACATCAAAATGTATGAGTGTGGTCATATTTTTATGGCACAACCCCACTAAAATATGAAAAATGTGAAAATGTGGAGGTAATGCTTCTACGACATGCCCCCATTGATATGCCCCCATTTTTGAAGTGAGAAAACTAGTATCTAAAAGGTACCTTACCTCAAAAGGACTTAAATATAGTTGTATAATTTATGTTTGAATCATGTAGCATATAGGTATAACATATCAAAGTAGATATATCAATTAGGCTCATAGTATGTGATCACATAAAGTTTAAAGATGCATGGTATAGATCATGGTAATGTCTAAAGAGTAAAAATATAAGCTCAATGAATAATCAAGCACACACATAAGATCACTCAATTTAATGCAAATGAATGGTCTAAGGAGACCTCATAAAAGGGGCATGTTTAAATGTCACACAATTGAAAGGGATGACATAATTAAATTTATAATCATATAATAATATATTCAAATGTTCAAACAACATACAATGGCACATGGCCTAATAAGCAAGGAACATGTTCAGATGCTCTAAAATAAAGATAATATAAAGCAATGAAATACACTCAAAGAAGTGACAATGTGAATAAATGAAATATAATTAACCAGTGTAAGCATATTATCCTAGTCCATGCATTTATGTGTTAGCAAAAAATGTTATGTAACATAGCATATCAAGTACATTGTGAAAGATATGAGCATGGATACAAACAAGTGTAACTGTTAGCATATAAAATAAAATTTGATAATGTATAAATTATCATAAAATATATGTTACATGTATCAATCATGATCAAAGAAAGCAAATGCCCACAACGTACTATATGACACAAGTAGAGGAGTGGTCCAACATCTAGAAATGCATAGATCATGTGCCTAGGTACGCCTATATCACACTCAAATATGTGTGACACATATGTGTATATAAGAATTAAATGATATTTCATTTAATAAAATAATGAAAATAACATAGATACCAAGAATCTAATAAAATCTGGGAATGTTGAATATTTTTATATTTTTAAATTATTTAAATGTTTTTATATTTTTTGAAATATTTGATTTTTATAGATTTTTAAAATATTTTAAATTAAAAGGCTAGCCTATGATCCAATCCAATGTATTTTCATAAGTATATCTAAACTCGTAATATGGTTTATGAAATTGGTGGTACTACCAAGGAGCATGCATAAGTGTCATATCTAGATCTGGAGAATTTATGTTGTTATGCATATGTGTAATAGGACTATGTGGTTGTGAAGAAGCAATAGGAGAATGGTTTCATATAACCCATCATTTTGTGCTCTATAGTTTATTGGAAGTAGAAATAATAAGAACATATTTAGTTTTTTTTGGATAACTGTGTATGTTACGTAATAGTAGATGAGGATTTTGTGGAATCCATTTTGTATCTTTGATGCAATGGTCTCTCAATTATGGGCCACTTAGGACATGGGATTGCCTATTTCTTACCCTTTCACATAGGATTAACCTTATTATTTTTTATAATTAGTTATATTGGATTAAATTTATCTTGTTTAATTAGATGTTCACATGGAATTTTGAAAATTATGACTACCATGTTGGTATATATGTATTTAATACACCCATGCATTATGGAAGGCATTGCATGGATTTTATGTATCCAAGGTCATTCCAATAACACATCAAAGACTCTTATATTTTTATAACTAAAAATTTGGTAACCACATGTGTTGGACCAACCCATAAAGATAAATCAATATCACCAATAATGTGTTATGATGTCCCATTGAATTCTCTAACCATTTTTGTCAAAGGGTATAAATCATCATTTGTATATCCAAAATATATAAGTAGTGTCATAATACACACATTCTCACTAAAATTTTTATTGATCATAACACTATGTATAGTGTTGATGGCGTAAAATTATGCTAGATCCTAGCCAATCAACAATGGGAAGTTTCAAGTTGTGGGACAATGTGACTTGAAACAACCTCCAGGTTTTAAAGAAGATGGTCTCTTCTATTTTATGGTGTTGGGGAAAAGGGATAGGAGACGAAATAGAAATGAAAAATGTAGGAATTAAAACCTAACAATGGCGATGCGCCTAAGTATAATCCTAATCCTAACCTGAGCACAGAGTGACTATTATAAGATTCTATTACATTTAAGAGCAGACAAGTGCATGATCAATGTAAAAGATTGGAATAACAGAAATGGAGGCTCACAATAGGGGAGTCTTTTGTTGAGATACAGGAATTGTCAACAAAGGCATAGTGTTCTATCTTCTTAATAGAATCCTCCAATCACATAAGAGGCACAGAAGTCACACATAGTTATGTAGAACTTCATACTCCAAAAAATGGGACAAAAGTAAATAACATTTCCAATCACAACACTAGAAAATCTACAGCATAAACTACTTTGTAATTGACACAAATAACATCAACAAGGGCATAGTATTCAATTTTCTTTTGAATCTTCCAGTCATACAAAAGATGCAAAAACACACACAGTCATATTAACCTTTCAACTCAGGAAAATGGAACAAAAGCAAATGATATTATTGGTCAAAACTCTAAAAAGTCTAAAACTATAGAATTCCCCCCTCTTTTTTATTTTACAATCCTGCTTATATAGCTTCAGATGTCTCCTTCGATCACTTCCCTTCCCATGTAATTCTCTTCCATCCTTCACTCATGCAGACAAAATAGACGGCACATTCAATGCCTTAGATGCATCCTGGTCTTATCAAGAACTACCCTAACTATGGCATGGAGATCCATGTTTAGTACCTCTCTTCGTGCCAGAAATTCTTCATTCCATCATCTATTTGGCCGCTCAACTGTCTACTCTGCCTTTGCTATTAGGGGACAAATAGATGGCATCTTCAATGCTTGTAAGCCCCAAAAATCTACCCGATGCACTATTCCATCTACTCAACTTAACTCTAGCTGATTTTCTCTCCATTTCACTTTTGGCAACAGATACATAAAACACTCTATTATTTTGAAATGGGAGAGGACACTTAGTCAGTTTCCTAAAAATCCTCTTTTTCTACTTAGAAGGCATCAAAAAATGACACTTGGTGCTTTTTACCTGATTCATTAAAGACACGCGACTCTCTCCACTTTTCTTTGGCTGTGTTATAGTATCACTCGAGACACATATCTAGCTCTTACAAATGGTGACACTTGGCAGCTTTCGCAGGCTTTTGAAGTAACATCTGAGGCCCACCACAATCTTTATTCAGCAATGAAACTTGAAGATGATCTCTCAGTCATCGACATGTGGAGGCTTCCGTGCCTTCAAGGAAGATATGTGGCATCTTCCACTGCTTTAGTTAAGGGCATGTGGTGGCTTCCACTTTTCCTAGGGATGGAGTAGAGAGGGCTCAGAGAGTGACATTTGGCAGCATCCACTGCTTTATAACACTTAAACAAAATATAATGACGCCTTTCACTTTTGGACCAAAGTATCAAACCCAAGCATTAAACTGAAGCCTTTCAGAAGTAGACACGTGGTGACCTCTGTCATTCTTTGAAAAAGTAGTTTAGGGCCTTTTGCTTCTACCACCTGGTGTTTTCTGCTTAGTTGCTATTAGGTACGTGGCATGATCTATGGTTCTCTAAAAAGTTACAAATAGGGGCTCAGAGGACGCCAGCTGGTCGACTCCATGTGTCAGAAAGTGAAACTTGGTAGCTTCCACATGAATGTAATACTTAGGCAAAATAAAGTGAAGGAAAGAAAAAGGGAAATAAAGAGGACCCGCACTCAGACAGTGACACTTGGCAGCCTCTACTGCATTTTGACACTTAGATGGAAAATGAATCTGTGCTCTGCCCCAACTTTGCTACTGTGACCAAGGTATGCAAGAACCAAAGTTGCAATGTTCAACCCAAAATTTAAATATGATGTAGAGTAATAATTACTCTATAGTTACTGGTGACCACTAGGACTTTTGAGCCTACTCAAAAAGAACCTAACTCCCACTCTAGTTAACCATGATAAGGCATGATCCACCTGGATCAAATGGAAAAATCTTGAACTCACTCCTTTTGAGAGATGGTACAATTTGAAAAGCAAGTTATTTTTTAGTCATAACTTCAAATGAGGCATTTGCCTTGTTGACCAACTGTATTAGCATCTTCCCAAATGGGTCATCAATAGCAAACCAGTCACCAATAAGGACAAACTCACCAAGTATTTCTTGATTATTTTCAGATTGCTTGCCATCTATCACCATGTCAAGTGATACCTTATTTATGCATGCCTTTTGAGTGACCACATCCCTCTTATTTACTATTATAAGTTCATTCAAATCTTCAAGGAGCTTTGAATATGCAACCCAATCTGTACTGGGATCTTGAATGGGTGATTCTTGATCAAATTTCTCATAATCATGCTCTTTAATAGCCACCACATCCATACAAAGCTCTTCAATCTATGGTAGAGGCTCAAGGTATAGCTGCCAATCATCCTTTTGTTCCTCACTTTGATCTATTTGAACTGAATCAGCTATAATGCTATTTGGATCCTTCTCAATAGGAGATCCTTGTAACTCATGTAGGACTTCAATTTGTACCAGTTCCTCTTGAAGTTCTAATATATTAAGATCAGTCTTCCCACTCTCAGCTATAACTAGATGCTCAAGAGAAGTATCAATGGGGAACTCCTCTTCAGGCACTTTTAAAGCATCCTCCATACATTCTTCAAGAACTTGTCCTGTAGCTGCAACCTCTTTCTCAGTACTCCATAGAACAGGGTCTTCTTAAGGAAGGGTGATGGCGGGAGGGTGATGAAATTTATTTGTTTGAGAGGGAAAATGAAGTATGGGAGATTGATCATGATCAGATTTTAGAAACTCAGGGGAAAAAGAATTCTCTAGGGAGTTTTGGAGAGGAGGGAAAGATAAATTCTTAAAGACGTATGTATTTTGCTCTTTCCACTTGGTCATTGCCTCATCAAAGTTTGGAACCTGCTTGTCCTCCTGGACAACCTGAACTTGAGAAATAATTGGTGAGGTAATGATGGGACTATAGGAAGGTCTAGTATCATAAATAGCCACTTGAATAGGTTTTTGGATAGGCTCTTGGATAGGATTTTGAATGGGCTTTTGATTCCAACTAGGAAGCTTCCTTGGCACACACTGGGCATGGTTAAGAGCTTCATAAGAATAAGAAGTACCATATCCTTTTGTAGACAATTAATTTAACTTGATTCTTTGTCTTTCCCAAGCCTCCACCTTTTCTAATGTGAGAATACATATTCCATTTATCTCTTCTAGATCATTAGACACATTTCAAAATAGACTATTCACTTCCTCATACTGAGAGTTAGAACAAACCTTTCTTGCATATGCCAGTATTATGAGCTCTATTTCATTCATTTTTTCTTGAAGGCAATACTAATCATCTGCAACATCATAACCATATGGGGAAGATGAAATCCATTCCTGAGACTGATATGGCTCATGAGGAAGGTAAGAGTCATGCTCTTGATAATAAGGATCATGAGAAACTTGATAAGGCTCAACATAGTTTTGAAAGTAGCCTTGATAAGGCTGATTAGGCTCATAGATATCATGACCAGGATAGTATGATCCCTCATTGGGCTGATAAGGAAATATACCATAGGAATTCTCTCCATGCATAGCCATCAAAATTTATTCACAATAATTCAATAAAAATAGACTTACTTGGAAGCTGTCCTGGATTTATAGAAGCAATTCCTTTGAAAGATTCATCCCACCGGGTGTGCCAGAAACTATTGATGGCATAAAATTGTGCTAGATCCTAGCCAATCAATAATGGGAAGTTTAAATTTGTGGGACAATGCGACTTGAAACAACCTCCAGGTTTTAAATAAGCTGGTCTCTTCTATTTTATGGTGTTGGAGAAAAGGGATATGAGACTAAATAGAAACACAAAATGCAAGAATTAAAACCTAACTATGGCAATGCACCTGAGTGTAATCCTAATCCTAACCTAAGCACAGAGTGACTATTATACGATTCTATTACATTTAAGAGTAGACAAGTGCATGATCAATGTAAAAGATTGGAATAACAAAAATAGAGGCTCACAACAGGGGAGTCTTTTGCTGAGATACAGGAATTATCAATAAAGGCATAGTGTTCTATCTTCTTAATAGAATCCTCCAATCACATAAGAGGCACAAAAGTCACACATATTTATGTAGAACTTCAGACTCCAGAAAATGGGACAAAAGCAAATAACATTTCCAATCACAACACTAGAAAATCTACAGCATAAACTACTTTGTAATTGACACAGATAACATCAACAAGGGCATAGTATTCAATTTTCTTTTGAATCTTCCAGTCATACAAAAGATGCAAAAACACACACAATCATATTAACCTTTCAACTCAGGAAAATGGAACAAAATCAAATGATATTATTGGTCAAAACTCTGAAAAGTCTAAAACTATAGAATACCCCCCTCTTTTTGATTTTACAATCTTGCTTATATAGCTTTAGATGTCTCCTTCAATCACTTCCATTCCCACACAATTCTCTTCCATCCTTCACTCATGGGGATAAAATAGATGGTGCATTTAATGCCTTGGATGTGTCTTGGTCTTATCAAGAACTGCCCTGACTATGGCATGGTGATCCATGTCTAGTACCTCTCTTCATGCCAGAAATTCTTCATTCCATCATCTATTTGGCCGCTCAACTATCTACTCTACCTCTGCTATTAGGGGACAAACAGATGGCATCTTTAATGCTTGTAAGCCCCAAAAATCTACCCGGTGCATTGTTCCATCTACTCGACTTAACTCCAGCCGATTTTCCCTCCATTTCAATTTTGGCAACAGATACATGAAACACTCTATTATTTTGAAATGGGAGAGGACACTTAGTCAGTTTCCTAAAAATTCTCTTTTACTACTTAGAAGGCATCATAAAATGACACTTGGCACTTTTTGCCTGATTCATTGAAGACACGCGACTCTCTCCGCTTTTCTTTGGCTGTGTTGTACTATCACTCGAGACACATATCAGGCTCTTATGAATGGTGACACTTGGTAGCTTCTGTGAGATTTTGAAGTAACATCTAAGGCCCACCATAATCTTTATTCAGCAATGAAACTTGAAGATGATCTCTCAGTCATCGACATGTGGAGGCTTTTGTGCCTTCAAGGAAGATACGTGGCGTCTTCCACTACTTTAGTTAAGGGCATGTGGTGGCTTTCGTTTTTCCTAGGGATGGAGTAGAGAGGGCTCAGAGAGTGACATTTGGTAGCATCCACTGCTTTATAACACTTAAACAAAATATAATGATGCCTTTTACTTTTGGACCAAAGTATCGAACCCAAGTGTTGAACTGAAGTCTTTCAGAAGTAGACACGTGGTGACCTCTGTTGTTCTTTGAAAAAGTAATTCAGGGCCTTCCGCTTGTACCACCTGGTGCTTTTTGCTTAGTTTTTATTAGGTATGTGGCACGATCTATGGTTCTCTGGAAAGTTACAAATAGGGGCTCGAAGGACGCCAACTGGCCAACTCCATGTGTCAAAAAGTGACACTTGGCAGCTTTCGTGTGAATGCAATACTTAGGCAAAATAAAGAGAAGGAAAGAAAAAGGGAAATAAAGAGGACCTATGCTCAGATAGTGACACTTGGTGGCCTCTACTACATTTCGACACTTAGATGGAAAATGAATCCATGCTCTACCCCAACTCTACTGCTCTGACCAAGGTATGCAAGAACCAAAATTGTAGTGCTCGACCCAAAATTTAAATACGATGTAGAGTAAAAATTACTCTACATATAGGATAATGGTTAAGGTATGATCAAATAAATAATGAATAGAGATCTAAGTCATCATCCACTATTTCACAGCCATCAAATGTACTAGGTCTTTGAACCATAAGAGTTATTATGCATGTCTAATTTCAAATAATCCCATCTAATGGGTTTCCATAATGTGATGGAGAAGGATATTCATTGTATGCCATGTGTGCTTTTGGATCTTTATTTGAATGATCTTTCAAAGTATTGTTAAATATTTTTTGATTCTAGTGATCATTAGGTTTTGACCCTAAATCCTTTGAAGGATCATAAAAGGTAATATTTTTATCATCAATGAGGTCTTGGATATTATGCATCAAGGTATAACATATGTTTTTAAAACTCCCAAGGCTTTGGTGATAGTCACAAGATACATTAGCATCATATCCTTTTTTTATAGGTCAATTCATATCATCCTCTATGGGAAGAGGGAGATATATGAGATGACACTCCACAAGCTTCTAAATTAAATAAGTTGAAGATTCAGGTAATTATGTTAATTGTGTCTTAGGTGCATTGGATAAGATGAGTCAATTATGTTTTTATGATAATGTGTTAACCATTATGGTTTTTTTCTTTTTTAGGTTTTGTAGGTTTGACCCTGTAGTTTGGTTTGATATGAAACTTGGTATTGGATGTAGTCAGTGTGTTTGTTACATACTTAAGATTGTTCAAGGAAATAAGTTTCTTTTCATGGTCTCAAATGATATGGCATAAGTCATAAAAAATTTTGAAATTTTTGAGAGCAATGGACTCATGTATTGGTGTAAACACATTTTGCTTGAAGATGTCTTACAATTATTTATATGCCATTAGATTTGTCATTTTGGCAAACATTTTTTTATATCTCAAAACATATTTATTAATAGGTTCATTGGTTCTTTGTTTGATCTTTAAAATTTGAGCTTATGACATATTTTTAGTGATGTTAATAGACAAATCTGCTAGGAATTGATCAGCTAGAGGTTTGAATGCTCTTAGTGATTGGAGTGGTAAATTATAGAACCATCATAAAGCATAGTATTTTAGGCTCCTTAAAAATAATTTGGTTAAAAATTTATCATTAGAATAATAATAAAGGCATGACACATAGAATGATCAGAGATGTTCAAGATTACTTTGATATCATAAAACATGAATTTGGGTGCAACAAAACTAGTTTGTAAAGGGTACAAAGATATTTTTGGTGTAAGAGGATTATGTAACACATCTTGTGAATCAATAGTATAATGTGATTTCATAGAATTTTGTTTAATGTTGGTAACCTTAGCTTGCAAAAAAATTATATTTATCATAAGTCTAAGGTATTGAGAAGTCACCAAAAGGGATATACCTATGGTTTGAGTTGATATAGGCATTTAAATTGGTAATTGGGTTAAAGTGCTAGTGTTTCCCATGGAGGAAATAACAATATTAGGATTTCTTTTTGGTAACAATGGTGTAAACACATAACATGTGCCCCCACTAGATGTATGAATAAAATATGTGCTCAAGAGGATGTTTATTGGTACATAATTAGTTGTAGTACCACCTAAGGATTCACCATCAATAGGTGAGGATGCCTTAGCCTTAGCATGTTTATTGATCTCATCTCTTTTAACATACAAAAATACATCCATTAAGGGTATGTTGTTATTGAGATGATTGACTAGTGTTTCCTTATCTTCCATTTGAAAATGATTTTTGTGATCAGCATTTTCCATTGCTTATAAATGAAAAATTATAATTTAAAATAGTAATTTATAGCAATCAAAAAATAAAAAACCTTAGGCCAATATAGGGTTTAGAGACCAAAGGTCAGGTTCACCAAATGTTTAACCCTATATTTAGAATGTGTAAGGTAAAAAGTTAAGAATATATAAATAATTGAAACATATGGGTGATAAACTAATCTATAGTAGGCCAATTAATTGTAAACTCAAATAAATGAATATTCTAAGTTATAATACTGAGATATGGTAAATATAAAAATTACTTGATTTGATAGATGTTTAATTGATTTTAATACCAAATAGAAATGGTACTTTGATAGGTTTTATTATGTGCATGTAGATATAGAATAAAAATAGCTATAAATTCTATAGGAGTATTCTGAATCAATTATCAGATTCTAGAAATTGTACTTATATAACCTAGACACTATTATTGGATCTAGATACTAACATCAACTCTAGTGTTTAACTATGATGTAGGTGTCGAGCACAAACTAATGAGTAGATCTAAATGTCACCAACTTCATTGTTCTAGGTTTTATATCACCTTTTTGTTGATGTATTAAGAATTGGGATATAATTTGTCACTTTTGCTTATTGATCAAACACTATATCTTCACCCTTATTTATCTTTGGAATGAATTTTCTAAAAATAGGTTAGTGGGCTCATAGTTTTGAGCTAATCTCAAATGCTTCTCTATCAATGCATTTCCTACATATCCAATACTCTAAAGAGGGCCTCAAACTTATGTAGTTCTCTCCAATGTGTGGGAAAGTGTGTTCACAAGGATGAAATATACTAAATGATGATGCATGTAGTTATCTATCTTGTAACTTAACAAAGATCACTCATGGGATACTATTTGAATGCTTATGAATTACAATATGATTGATCATATACTTGATATGAAAGTAGGGATTAATAGGGAAGAATAGCTTTGGTGTGTAGTTGATTGATTTAGATTTTGTAGGTGTTTTTTTGGTGATTTTTTATATTATTAATGAAAAGGCTTAGACTTGTATTTATACCACACCTTTTGAAAATATCTCATGATAGGGTTATATCATAAAAAGATGTCGACCCATAGGTTTCAAAATATTTGTAATTTAGATGAATTTTAGATTCTAGACACTAGATAAGGTTCTAGACACTACTACCAGTGGTAGTGTCCCTTTATGGTTGGTAATGTTTAGAAGGCTAGAAAATAGGTATGGATCTAAAATTCATAACGATAATGTTTATCATGTTTTAAGATTTGTGTGCAGTATAGGAGACCTAGGTCATTAGAATGATACGGATTGGACTAAGATATAAGCATTTAGACATAATGAGATGGGAAAATGAGATTTTTAGTAGCAGGGAGGTCTAGAGCTGAAGGGTAGAGCTTTGATTACTATTTATCAAATTTACAAGACTAAGATGTTATCAATATTTAATTTTAATATCTACACTCACCTATTGATTCCACCTTATTGTATATATCTTGGGATTGAAAGGTAGTAAATATTATTCTTGAGATCTTGTGACTATCATATGATTCTGTAAAACTTTCCATAATAACCTAAAGATAAATATACTTTGATACCAAAATGATCTATGAACTCTCAAGTTTAGATTTCTAAAATTCATAAAAATCATGAAATGTTGTTTTACTTTTATTATAATTTTAAATGATAGTTTAATTCATTCAAATTACTTAAAATTATTTGGATATGTGATGTTGGAATATATAAAACTTAACATAATAATTTAAACACAAAACATAACTCAAAACATGGAGACACCAAGACAAAGATTTTTAATTTGGAAAACACCAAAGGTTAGGTAAAAACTATTGGAAGAAGCAACTATATAGGTTCTTATCTTCTACTAGCTAATGATGAATTATAATGAGATTATATAATAATTATAATGCATGGATATCTTTCTCACTATTTTTTTCATTCTAGCTCATTAGGATCTTTCCTACAAATAATTGAGCACCAACTTTGTTCACTAATGCCCTTTCTTGAGGTGTATCATCTAATTATATTGATTGGAGATTTATTTTTATGCACTAAATGATATCCAACCATATTATAATGTGACGAGACACCTAATTTTTTTTAGACCATATCTATATAGCCACCACATGTGAAACTGTCAATTGAAATACACTGATAATTTCATAACTACCATCTTGTAGGAACTAGTGGTTACATAAATGTTGGTTTCATGAAGTGATAATCTCATCACCAAGCTTGGAAATCTCACTTTAAATATTTTTTTATGATTCAAACTAAGTCTTGATCTCATTTTTTCATGAATTAATTGTTTTCTATATTATTATGAATCACTACTATGAGCACTTACATTTATTTCAGTATAATAGTTTGAAATGAAATGATGGTGAGGTTCCTAACAATGTGGTTAAGAGACATAATTATATATAAATAATTTCCCATACCCTTAGATATTACATTTACTTATAATGAGCCTCATTAATTATAAACTTTGGTATAATAATGTTCAATCGCTTAGGAGTGTTAAAAGCAACCAAAGCATTTGTCCCCATGTGGCTTACAAGTATTATGTCTATAAAATTTATTATTGTTGTTATTTAAATCAAGGATAGGTATTATAAACCCACATAAGGATCATCTAAAACTTTTAAAAACAATACTATTTTGTAAATAGGCCTTAAATTTGAGCTTGTCCTTTATGTGTTTTCATCATCTCCTCCTCTTGAATCATTAATGATAGTGAAGTTGTTTTTATTATATGTTTTAGGAATCAACCATAATGTAACATTAATTAACAAAAGAATAGTGTCCCTACCCTATAACTCTACATTACTACCAATTAGATGGAGAAGTATGTGGTGCCATGACCTACCCATGCTATAGTATTTGTGCTAACATCACACATTTTAAAAGGTTGTTGACACTAAAAAATAAAATATTCATATTTGCATAACATGTCCAAAAATATTCAATGTCTTAAGGAAACTCCATGATGGTTTTAAAATATAATATCTAAACAAATGGAAAAAATTCTTACCATGATTGATTAACACTTTTGTGAACAGTACTAGTTGGATTTTGTCAATTATAATAAAATGCCTATTGACATGTAAATTAGCCTCATTTAATTCCTTATATGTTTGGTGTGTGTTGTGAACATGGATAATAATTGTGAGAATGAGATGGATTTAAGTAGTTACTTCACCAAAATCTTTGTCGATCCCATTATTGGTATACTTTGTTTTAATTTGAAAGAAAGGTTTCTAGAATCATCATGCTAAGTGAAACTAAATCTGACATTTTAGGTACAATATGTGTACCCATCTTCAAGGAAATAGAAGGGAATGAAATAGTAAATCCTACTAAATTTTATGTATTTTTATAAGTCCATAAAATTCATGTAATATTTTTTAAGGGAAACATTTATTTTAGTTTTATTTATGAAAAGACATCAAGAAATTAAAATAAATTTAATGCAAGATGGTGTGTCATGTTGCAATGTGATTGGTTTCATGAGTGATAGGTCTTGGAAGTAGTAAAATGAAATTAAACATACAAAATTATGAGAATAAAAGTAAAAAATACTAATCCTATGGAGAAAAAAGAAAATAAAAACGTAATGAAAATAATGAGATGCATGCATAACAGAACTAAGCAAAAGAATAAGATTAATAAATATACGTGTAATGATGTTCATATTGTTACAAAATTTATTGGTATGTCCATTTACATTGTGAGTCATGATTCGACCACCTTTATTTTCATTTTAGGATAATGTTTACAACCCCATCAATGGTAATAAATTCTTTTAAGACCCTATACTTCATCAACCATGTCCAGTGTTATAACATTGATTTGTAGAGAAAGGATCAAGAAGAAGAAAGATAGCATCTACAATAAAAGAGGAAGTCATGTCAAGTTCCTTGATTGACTAATTTTCATTTTTAAGCTACCCAAATAGAATTTCATTGAGATGTTAATGGACAAGATGATGACCTCCATGTTTTCCTATCCAAGTGTAGCCATCAAATATCCCTTTTCTAGTTTCAACCATTTTGAGGCATAAGATAATAATTCATGACAAATAAAAAGGTGTTATTTCAATGGCAATGTAAGTTCATAAGAGTTAGTGGAAGTCATTAATTAAAAAAATAAGAATATAAATGAATGAAAAGTGTTACATGGAAGTTCGTCTATCAACCAAGTTGGTATAAATTTATAGAATTTTTAATTGTACTTAGTTTGATATAATTAAACATTTTCATTAATGAGTTTGAAGGTCAATATTTGATATGTATCCATAGATTTTCAAAACACATATGATGTGAAAAGGCTGTGATTTAGAGATTAGACTTGTAAAACAAAAGCATTCATAATATAATAATATTAATTGATTTTTAGAGAGTCGAAGGTGTTTTTAGAGGTGCAAAGAAAAAAATGTGTTGAATTTTTGGACTACCTTCAAAAAATGTTATGGTAGATTAGCAGAGTATGATACTATATATGGCTCCACATCTCAAGGGGGTGACACCTAAGGATATTGTCTTTAAAGATAACAAACACATGTCTGCATCACGTACACTAAAACATGAAATCGTCGTTAGTTATCAATTTTGCTATAGTTTTTTCTCTAGGAAATTATGTGGGTTGCATGTGTATTCAAGGGTAAACTAACTTTCACAAGTCTTTTTTTAATCTCTTCTAGATAATTTGAGTAGTCATTGAATATTATGATTGATTAATTTTTTGTAGTCTAATGAACTTAGAGATGTTTCAAAAGAAAATTTTAAAAAATCATCTTTTGCTTTTAATTTCATATGGTCTAAGTAGTTGTTAACTAAATAATAAAGTTGCAAGAAGTCATTTGATCAAAGATGCATGTCTCCACCATTTTCACCCAAAGCCAGAGAGGCTCATCATATATCAATTTTGTCAGGATTATTCTTCTTCAAAAAACCATGCACACACCATCAGTATTCAATGTCAAAATAATTTAAATAGACTTTTAAAAATTTGTTCCAAAGATTTATGATTAGTTATTTAATATTTTGATTGATTGATTATCTTACCCAGATGAATTGATAAATTATTAATGTAAAAAATCCATGACAAAATTGTTTTAAATTTTGAAAGATGGTGAAAATTAAATGAGCATTGAAAGTAGAGCTCTTATTTTAATTTAAGAAATAAATGTTTATTTCTTATAATATACATTGGAGAAATATTAGGATATAAATATTCAATTAAAAACCATCATGAAGGAAAAAAAATTACAAATAGTGTTGAATATCAAATTTTGTTGTCAATAGTACAATACAATAAATATGCATTTTCAAGATTTCAAATTTTAACACGATGCATGTGAAATTTATAGAAATGGATTTATTGAAAATTTTATAGATAGGGTGATAGAAATATGCCCATTAGAAACATAAGAGAGTAATGTCATATCAATTTTTCTAGTTTTAGTGTTCTTCAAGCAACTATACGCAACCCATATATATTCAATGATGAATTAATTTCTAAAGGTTTTTTCTTGTTTTGTATTTGTGATTTATGGCTAGTTTTTTTTTTTTTTTTGGATTGATAAATTACCTTTATCAAGTGAAACAAAAAATTATTAAAGTGGAAAAATCATGAGACAAGTGTTTCATATTTCAAAAGGCGATCGAAATTAATTAGTGATTAAAAATTGAGCTCTAATTTAGTTTATAAAAATTATTGTAAGTCATGCAAGAAATTTCAAAAAGTTATAAATAATTATAGAAAATATATATCAATTTAAATAATTAATAAATATCACCATTTGATATTAATTTAGTATGTTTGGAGTAGCTCTTAATTAATCAATAGAGTTGGAAGCACGTGTTAGATGATAGACGTGTCTCTATCATGTTCAATCGAAGCCCAAGAGAGTATTCATATATAAATTTTATCATTATTAGTCTTATATGATAGATTGTGTATATGCCATGTGTATTTAATGCTCAATTAATTTGTGTAATTTTTTTCTTTGGTGATTTATGACTAGTTATTTAATATTTTGATCGATTGATTCTCTTACTCAAATGAATTGAAAAATGATTAAAATGAAAAAAAGTAATTATATGACTATTTAAATTTGGAAAGAAGATAAAAATTAAATGATCATTGAAACCAAGGCTTTGGTTTAATTTTAAGAAATCATTGTACGTGGTGAACAAAATTTCAAAAAAAAATATAAATAATTAGAAAAGATATAAACAACACTTTAATGTTTGTTTATTTTAATATGATTGTTATCATGATTTGGAGAGTAATTTTCAATTAAAACATAAAATGGAAAAAAAATTTACAGACAGATTTGAGTATCATTTTTTGGTAACAATTGTACAGTGTGATAACCTTATGTGTTGAATATCTGAAAGCTTAAAAGACATATGTGAAATTTAATGCAAATAAAGTTATTGGAAAATTTGGTAGGAATGGTGGTAGACACATGTCCTAATCACATCTAATAAAAATTAGAGAGGGTAATGACATACGATTTTTTAGAATTTTAAGTCATCATCAAGAAATTGTGTGCACACCATGTGCATTTGATTTGTAGCTAATTTGCACAATTTTTTATTTCATCACTGTTATTTATGAATAGTTATATAATATATTGATTGATTGATTATCTTACTAGATGAATTGAAAAATTATTAAAGTAAATAATCTACGACATAATCATTTCAACTTTCAAAAAGTAATACAAATTAAATAAGCATCAAAAATAGAGTTCTAGTTTAATTTTAAGAAATCATTGCAACCAATGAATGAAATGTCAAAAAAATTAAACAATTATAATAAATATACAATAGTTTAATGTTTGTTTCTTTTAATGTGAACTATAGCAATATTTTAAGGCAAACTTCAATAAAGACACGATGAAAAAAAAATTGATAGGCAGGGTTGAGTATTTAATTTTGTTTCTAGTTGTAGGATACAATAAACCTACGTGTTTAAGAAACATGTGATATTCAATACAAATAAATTTATTAGTAAATGGGTAGGTAGGCTAACAGATGTGTCCTCATCACACCCACACAAAAATCAAGAGGCCAATGACATATGAATTTTTTTAGTTGCAATTGTCTTCAAGAAACCATGCACACACCACATGTATTCAAAATCCATATTGGCATTTAAAATTGTGTATAATTTTGGTATATATTTTTAATATTTTCACATTGACAACCAAGTTGTAAAAAATAAATTCTAATAATAGATCAGTTATTAAGGTTATATCTCTTGATTATAAAACCTTTTGCAAAAGTTATAAACCCCAACTTTAACAAGTCCATTGAAACTAGAAGTATTATTTTTTATTGTAATAATATCAAGTCAACCATTAAAAAAAATGTGATTAATTTATAAAATATGGAGCTATATATACATGCAATGTTTAAAGCACATATGTATTCAGATCATGTGAAGACATGTTTAATAGTAATAAAAATAGGTATTATGAATTATTTAATTATTGGAAAGTAAAAATAATAGCATTTAATTATTATGCAAACTTCATGTATAAGTCTCATTTTTTTAAATAAAAGGGAATCATTGCAAAAAATAAACATGTTTGAAAAGTTAACAACTCACAATGTGTAGATTTTCTCTTTTTTGAACTTATGTAAGTGACCAAAGTGAATTGAAAACAAGATAACCATTGAAAAAATGTATTCAAAACCTACACAAAAGTTTATAGTTTATGATTTGAGTTCAAGAACAAATATAGCATTGGCTCTTATGACATAGGCAAGTTGAAAATGTGCACCATTATTGATGTAGGGGCATCCCATGAAGACCCAAAAAATGATTCAATTTTGTTTTCATTTGGTCAATAAGATGTTTTTTAGGTAATATAGATCATAGGTAGTTAATTTGTAGAATCTTGATAGTCTATAGGTTTATATATTTTGAATTTGGACATTTCTTGCCAAAATCCCCTTTTGAGGGAGTTGAATTTTATTAAGCCTTTAGAGGAATTTTATACATTTTGAGAGGATGGAAAGATGTAACAAGCATGTCTAAGGGTATTGGAATTGTAAGAGGTTCATAAAGTGTCATAAGTCTCATGTCATGGGTCTAAACATGTCATATGGTGTGAAAATCAAGAAAAAGTTATGAATCAAGAAAAACCTCCATGTACGCAAAAGACCAAAAATTTGTTATGTCTCATTTTTAGGCATATAGAAATTAGTTTTAGATAGTAGAGAAAGAATCCATTCAAATTATATGAATGGAGACTAATTGAACAAGATTTGTATGAAAAAAATGATGGAGTTTTATAACCTTTGTGACTAAATGAAGAAGACGAACCTCTATTTTGTAGGTCATTATTGTTATTGCAAATTGTTTGTGATTTGTAAATGAAATAATGATAATGATAACTTATTTTCAAATGTGAATGAAAGTTATTACTTATTTGGATGAATCAAAACTTGAAGAGATAAAAAATGGAGTAAATCATGTTGGCAGATTCTTATACAAACCATGTATTGTGAGTTTACTAGTTTTGTTATAGACTGTAACTTGCATGATATATGAGAAAATGACCTTTTTTATTTTTATACATTCTATGGAAAGATTGTTGAGTGTGTTAGATATTACAAATTAATGAAATAGTGATACAAAGGCATAGAGTGAGTGATCATTTGGTGTATGTTCTACATCATTTTGGTATCAGAGCGAGTGAAAGATTCTTGAGGATTGTGATAGGATTAAAAATGTGTTCTAAAATGAAATATAGTATAGGTAATCAAGGATAGTGCTCCATGGAGAGAGCTCGCAGGGATGATGAGTTGGTCAAGTAAATGGTGGACCAAGTGACACAGATGATTGCTCCATTGGTTATGAAGATGGAGGCTATTAAAGATGATCTCAGAGATAGAGCAAAAATAATGGTGATAGAGGAAGATGAAAGAGAAGGAGGTAATAGGTAGCAAGGTTAGGTAGTACCTTTTCAAAGAGGAAATGAAGATGTGGTTCAAGAAAGACCAAAAAAGCATGCAGTAATAGGTCAAGATGGTATGGAAGTGCATCATCATGCATGATAGATCAGACCATTTGTAGATAGATAATTAAGGAGAGATGAAGGTACAATGAGACATAGACCAAGGCAAAGATTTTAGAGATAATGTTGGCATTGTCATAGAGAAGGGCATAGGGCAATAGAGTGTCCATTGAGTGTTGGTATTACTATGTAATAGTAGAGAGTAAGAGAAGAGAATGAAGAGATAAGACATGAAAGGAATGAGTCATTGCTCATGATGAGAATCTTATTACAATAGAGTCAAGTTAAAGAGCCAGCCCAAAGGAAGAGCCTATTCAATAGCAGATGTAAAACAAGAGGTAAAGTTTGCAATTTATTTATTGATGGAGGTAGTACTAACAATATAGTGTCTTTGGAGATGGTGCAAAAGTTGGGGTTAATAAGGATGCCACATCCACAACCATACAAGGTTTTATGGGTTTAGAAGGGTCATCAAATCCTAGTAAGTGAATATATTTGGGTTAAGTTTTATATAGGAGGGTATAAATATCAAGTGTTATGTGATATTTTGCCTATAGATGTGAGTCATTTGTTGTTAGGGAGACCATGGCAGTTTGATAGGCATGTCATACATGTCGATCAAGAAAACACATACACCATTAAGAAACATGGTGAGGTACATATACTACTACCATTTAAAGGTGAAGAAGAAAGGAGAGATGAGAGGATAATGATGATGCAATGTTGGAGTAAAGCAATGGAGTGTTTGGGTTTGGTCAAAGCACCCAAGGAAGAAAAGGTGAGTTGTTTGGAGTTGGTTGATATGAGGAGTTATGAGTCCACAAAGATGGGCACGAGAAAGATAGCACAAGATTGTAAAGTGGTAGTAAATAGTTTTCAAGATAAGGAAGAAAGCATAGCACCAATGAAAGTGCTTAAGAGAGAAGAAATCCAAGGCAAGCATAGCAGCCAAGCATATGAGAGAAAAGATAGTATAAAAGTGATGAAGATTACAACTAAGTTAGAAAGTAAATGGTTTGGGTATGACACTAAGCAGGTGAAGAAGAGGGAGGTTGAAATATACAAGTAGGCAGCCTAAGAGAGAGCCATAAAGGTTCCAATTTTTGTTTCTAACATGATGATTTGTGATGAAAATATAGGTAAGGATCAGGTAGCCAAAGGAGGAATGGTAAATGAACAAAAATATTTGTAAAAGAGTCTTAAACAAGAAGAGGATGTGAATGAGATGGTAAATATGCAACAGGCCCATGAATAAGGTACCCATGAAGTAATGACTAATCAAAGAGATGAGATAATGAAAGAGAGCATGCAGCCCTTGCACATGTAGGAGAGAGAAATTAATTTTAATGGTGATAAATAGCAACAAAGTAAGAACTTACATAATTATGAAGCATGTAAACATAAAGCACATGGTGTGCATGAAATGGAGAGGGTAGCACAAGAAGTATGGAGGAAAGAAGCATTCACATTTTTAGTTTTGTTTGATCATGGAGTTAAGGAGAAGGAGAATCAATTCTAAGAGGATAAATAATGGTATACACCTACCAAACAAGAAGAAGATAATATTAGCTATGTTTTGATTGACACTATTGTTTCATGTGCAGGTTTGAAAATAAAGAAAAGAAGGCCTAAATATGGGACCCAAGAGCATGTTCACCTCTATGAGAGGTAAGTGGAGGTAAATACCTTCTATTAGGAGGTTCATTACAAATTTTAAGTAGCATATACAAAGTGGATCACTCAAGAACCTATGGCAAAGATTTTTCTAGCTTGGTAGTATGATGCAGGGGCATCCCATGAAGACCCCAAAAATGATTCAATCTTGTTTTTAGTTGCCCTATTCTATGTTTTTTAATTAATATAGGTCATAGGTAGTTCATTTGTGGAGTCTTGATAGTCTATAGGTTCATAGGTTTTTAATTTGGACATTTCCCACCAAATTCTCTTTTTGAGGGATTTAGATTTTGTTAAACCTTTAGAGGACTTTTATGCATTTTGAGAGGATATCAAGATGTAATAAGAATGTATAAGGGTATTGGAATTTTAAGAGGTTCCTAAAGTGTCATGAGTCCTCTGTCATGGGTCTAAACATGTCATATGGTGTGAAAATCAAGAAAAAGTTATGAATCAAGAAAAACCTCCATGTAGGCAAAGGACCAAGAATCAATTGTGTCTCCTTTTTAAGCATATAGGATTAAATTTTAGAGATTAGAGGAATAATCCATTTGAATTATATGAATGGATATTGATTAAACAAGATTTCTATGAAGAAAATGATGAATTTTTGTAACCTTTGCTGCTAAATCTATTTTGTAGGTCATTGTTGTTATTGTAAATTATTTGTGATTTGTGAATGAAATAATGAGAATGATAACTTGTTTTCAAATTTGAATGAAATATTATTTTTTTTTGGATTGATCAAAACTTGAAGAGATAAAGAAAGGAGTGAATCTTGTTGGCAGATTCTTATACAAACCATGTATTGTGAGTTTCCTAGTTTTGTTACAAACTGTAACTTGCATGATATATGAGAAAATTACCTTTGTTTATTGTTATACATGTTATGTAAATATTTTTGAGTGTGTTGGAGATTACAAATTTTATAAATAGTGATACAAATTCATAGAGTGAGTGATCATTTTGTGTATGCTTTGCATCAATTATGAAAGGAAAATTAAATATTTATTAATAGTGGCAATGCAACAATCAAGTTTTGTAGGAAATATTTTCATGCACATAGTTAAATTATAACACATGGAACATGGGAGGATAAATCCATGTTTCACCAAAAAAAAATACTTTTTCTAGGAAAATAAAAAATAAATAAATATAAACATTTTTTTCCATTTATTTTTTTATTTTTTCTATCATTATGTATAGAGAATTTGATTCTTTTTTGGGTGGCTAAGAATAATAACTAAATAACAATGATAAATAATTGATTTGATATATTATTTGGTTTATATTTTTAATCACTACAATTTCAAAAAAAATGAATATTATATATGTTTTCAACACAAAACAAATTAATATGTGTGTGTATAGAGAGAGAGTATGTTAAGAACAAATAAACATAAGGACAAAGAATTATACTTAAAGATGTATTTTTTGGACACTTGCTTCATTAAATTAGTTCTTTTCTATGACAAATATTGATTCGTAGCACATGCCTTTGGTTGTTTTTCATCAATCTTCCCAATATCCATGGGGTAGTGAAAAGTGAAAAAATATAACTAAAGTATGTAGTGTATAGCAATGACAAGATAAAATGAAAATATGTATTATTGTGCATCAGTAATCATTACATTTTTATTCAATTTAAAAATAAGAAAATTTCAAATAAAAAATTGCAAAGAAAACAAAACAACTTAGTTTTCTAGTGTAATTGTTATAGCTTTATGAACAACACATCAAAAACATGTAGGTTCAATTGAAGTAGTTGTTATTACTAACTATATCATAAACCATTAGCAAAATCATGTAAGATTTATGAAAATATCAATTTTCATGATATTTGAGACATCTGGCCATATTGAACTTAGTAGAGGAATGTAGATATGGGAAAAATCTATAGGCAACCAAACAAACCAAGATATGCAATCTTATAAAACATTGTTTATCAATAATGGGCATCCTTGTAAACAATTAAAAAAAGAAACATTTATGATTATCATGAGTATGGAAAGGATTTAGATATTGAAAAAATAAACTTGGGCATATAAAATATTTTAAAAAAACTATTGTTAAATGTGGAAACCATAGATTATTTTTCAAATGAAAAAAGAAATAAAAAAATAGAGTTAAGAACTTTATTGTACAATTTTTATTTTTGTCCTTGTTAATAAAATAGAATAGTGCAGGGTGATCAGTCCAATATGCATATCTTTCAAATGTCTAATAAGAAAATGGGATAAATTTAAAATGACCAAATATGATCAATGTTTTTTTAATAAATGTGTTTTATTATTTGATACAGAATTGGAAATTGTGACTTGTCATATGTTCATTGAGAATCTTTGCATTTTTGTTTTGTTTATGCATATCAATATTTAAGTCTCCAAAAATCATTATTGGGTTTTTTAAATACACATTTATGAATACTTGGTCGAGAAAGATATATGATTCTATAATTTTGCATTTGGTGAAGCATAGTATGTTACTATGATCAACAATTGCCCATGAGTAGATACATTTACCACTAAGGCCTTAACATTGGTATAGTAAAATTATTTTATTTTCAAAATGGGTATATGATGTTTGATAAATATCATGATCCCTTGAACATGATATGTGAAAATACAATGAAAACTCAAAATTACATTATTTGCCATTAGAACTACCATATGTGCTTCATGTAAAGAGAGTATGTCACATTGCATTCAATCAAGATCATGTATAATGTTCTCCATGTGAATTTTAAGGCTACATGTATAAAGTGAAGAAATAATAATGTATGATTAAATTTATGCATATGTAAATTAAGTTTTCAACTGTCATTGTGCTTTTGATTCAAGATGAGACATCTCAATAGTAACTCTCTATTTTATTTTGAAAATTTTCATTGAAAGGGGATATATAAAATACAAGATTTCTATAGTTATAACATTAGAAATAAAGGTATAATCCAATTCATGATGACTCACTCCAAGATGGATAAGTTTGACTCCATCCATTGTGAATATTTAGGTTTGATGTAATATACATGCACAGGGAAGTTTAGTGGGAAACTATTTTCAAAATGTCAAAGTATATTTGTATACTTGTTTTCTTAGAGGTCTAGCCATGCAAACGATGGCCACCCAATTTGGTTGAATGTTATATGTGTACACATGAGCATACTTTTTAATCTCATAATGGCTAATATTGATATCAATGAATTTCACCCACAAGATATCAAGTTTCTTTGTTAACATGTATGCTTTGAAAGTTCCATCAGAGCCATTGACAAGCCATCCTAAATATCAAAGTTACTAGTGAAAAGCTCAACTAAATAATTTTATTTCAATATTTTTTTGTCTATAAGTGAAACTGTACATATATAGGTAGATATATCATCATATCTTGTATATTCTTCATCAATTGAATTGATCACAATCTCTTCACCATTAGAAAGTACAAACATTTTGTCAATTTGATTCTCAATATCAAAAAAATTATAGAAAATATATTTAGATATAGGATCATTTGGTGGTGGATAAAAAAAAATTGACATAGAATATATTAATTTATATTTGAACACCTACCCAAATCCTTTTAATATTTGATACAAACACATTATTTTTTTGAAGCATAGTTTTGTTCAATGGGTAAACTTTAACATGGCTTTCCCAAAAGTCATACGTAACAAGTTATTTTGAAATTTTAAGACTTTGAAACACAAGATAGTCATTAAAATTTTGTGTTTGATAAAATTCAACATAAAATATGGTGTCAATATTTATAAAATATGAAGTTGGAATGTGTTTTATATCTCAAAATCATTTGTCAGTAAAATATAATAATTGTCCATCGACAAGGTAAATTTTTTTTATAAGCACAAGATGCAATTGTTGACAATATTTTAAAAATGATTTATCCATTGAGAACACAGTGGAATAATCTCATATGAAACTTCTAAAATATACAAGTTAATAGATAAACTTGATGTCTTGTGTGAAATTCATTGATTTGAATATTAGCCATGATAAGATTACAAAGTATGCTCATGTATACACAGATAACATTCAACCAAATTGGGTGCCCATCATTTATGTGGCTAGAACTCTAAGAATAAAAGTATACAAATATAATTTGATAATTTGAAAATAGTATGAAGCCTTGCCCATTAAACTTCCAAAATGTACATGCTTAAAAAAGTCGAATGAAGTGTTATGTTACCTAATTGTATGCAGCCTTACCCATGAATGTTGTAATCAAATCCTTGGGTTTGAGGGGATCATTATTGATGTATTTTTTATAGATATGAACCAAATTTTCAAAGATAAATTTTTCAATGAATTTTTTTCATGTACCAACACACATGTTACAAAAAGGTACAATGGTTTTACAACATTGTAATTTTTTTTAAATGCAATTCTTTAATGATTTTTTGTTATTTTTGGTTTTACAACATTGTAATTTTTTTTAAATGCAATTCTTTAATGATTTTTTGTTATTTTTGGTTTAGCATTCTGATTTAACTAAAATATGTCACATTGTTTGTTATGAATGTATGATTACCAATTTCAAAAGGCCTCTTTTTTTTTTTTTGATTTATAGATTTATGCAAGATAATATCAACATTTGTATAGTGTTTTTCATATAAATCTCCCTAGTTTTATAGATTTATAATTGTGCAACTTAAGAGTGGATATCAAATTCTAAGTCATCAAGAGTCACTTGCATATCATCACACTTTGGGTTTATATCATAAGTAAATTTAGGTTATTTTTATTCTATTATTTTAAGATGGAATGTATATGCATTTTACCTTGTCAAGAAACCACTCTTGAGGCTATTTTAAATTTCGTAAAATGGAACATGTAGCAAAAAAAATCTCTAATATTTGTCCCTATATAAATTCTTGTTGTAATTGACAAAACATATGACCCTTGGTTTCGATCTTGGTAGTATTTTTTTTCATTTTTATTACATTCAAAATCAAATTCAGCAAGATAAATACTATGAATAGATATTTTTTTCAATGTAATAGTCTATAATATAATGACACATAAGGTTTTCAGAAGTGTCAATTTTTTAATACAATAAAACTAGATGCTTTAGAA
This sequence comes from Torreya grandis, assembly GCA_037957365.1. NCBI lineage: Eukaryota > Viridiplantae > Streptophyta > Pinopsida > Cupressales > Taxaceae > Torreya > Torreya grandis. Next base: position 411,138 of record JARHVA010002360.1, on the reverse strand, counting down.
TGAATATACATTCCTTAAAAATTGAATTTTTCATGAAAATACATTTTCTTATATTGTTTTTCAATGTAATAGCCATATAAATATGTATAATGTTTTTCACAGATGTTTGTTGAGAATTTATTACCAAATTGTTTGGCTTATGTATCATTTTAACAACATTAAGATGAAATGCTTGGTGGTCAGTGCATATTTTTTAAAATGGTTTTGTCATTGACCTAACAATTTTTTCATGTAAGAGATACAATAGGTTACAATTGCATATATGTTAATAATAAATTGGGCATCTATATTTTCTTCCCATATTGGTGGAATTCATTTTGAAAAGTTATTGTTCCATGCTTGTGACAGTTTCTTTGCCCCAAAAAATAGTTGGTTATTTCAGCATTTTTTGTATTGCATGTATGTATTCAATTTCATCCTTGTTTAATTCAATAAGGAATATGGCAAAGGAAACATAACTTTCATATATTTTTTTCAAGAATAAATAAAATATTCTTTGCATATATAGTCACATTGTTATCTTTATATATTTCCAAAAAAAATATGTTTCACAAGTGGAAGAGGAAAACTATATCTTCATTTTCTATATCTATATTTTGTAGTAGCTTTTTATGTGGTGATGTTCATGTAACTTGGAAATTTTTGGATCAAAAGCTTCAGTATTGGAAGTTATGTAGTTATCAACAAAGGATTCAATGATTGAATTATCAGTAGCTCCATATACAAGTATGTTATTTTTTCATATCAACCAATGACAATGGGCATTGCCTTTGTTTTGAAACTCAATAATCTAAAAAAATCAATAATATCCCCCAAAAAAATATCTTCACAAATAAGTTGTTTTAATGCATTCAATCTATGTTCATAGTAACAAGTGCAAGTGATTGGATCATTTTTACAAGGAAATTGTCATCTTTGATATCATTTTGCTCTAGATTTCCCATAGCTAATGAGTTCCTTTATTTCTTATATATTTGTGTTATTGAATATACAAGAGGCTACCAAAAATGCTCTACACTTGAAAAGGTTGCAAAAAATGTTGGGGGACCCAGTTGGTATATCATGAAAAAAACACTTTTTTGTATTTGTTTCAAGTAGTCATGCGAGATATGTATCATGGAAAAAATGCTTGTTTGTATATGTTTCAATTAATCATGTGAGATACATATTTCCTTGAGATTAATGTATCCAATATCAAATCTTAATAAGTGTGATAAATTATTTTTATATTTCACATCTTTTTCTAGTATTTTTTAGCCTTTTAATTGTCCTTTTCTGATTTGTACTCACATGCATATGCTAACATGGTCAATAATGATCTTAATTTATTTAAATAAAATTTCAATAATGTGTTAATCAAACTTATGATCAGGATTCAATAACTCCCACTAAATATTTTTTTGATATGAAATTAGTTTCATAGTATTTCCACCATAAGATTCATCAAATAAAAATGTGGGGAAGTTCATTTCCTCTAAAAATATTCTTGAAAAATACTAAGATGCATTGTCCCTTAGCTAAATCATTTTTTATAAAGTTTTCTTGAAGCTCATGAATACATGTTGGATCAATGAACCCATAAATCAAAGTTTCACCAGTATCCTCATCATTAGTAGACTCATTTATAGGATTGTTTCCATATGGAGTTTCAACAACCAAATTAACATCATACTTACCATGAATAAGATGCTCCCATTCCTACTTCATTTACACATTTTCAATGTAATACAATGTTCTTAAATTTTTCATACTAACATGTTCACTCACATTTCCTGGCTAGAAATCATATCTATATTGTAGTCATCATTTGAGCTCAATAGTAATAGTATTTATTTATGTTATGGACCTTGGAAATGATCTATGTATTACATTAATATTTTTTAGGACATTTATTTTTGCTCCTTTCAATCTAAATTGTGGTTTTTGGTATGAACAATGTATGATCTATGCAAATTCCACTCTAGATACAATTAACCTTTCTTCAAGATATGTCAGAATTGCCTTTGATGCAAACAAAGGATTCAAATCAATATGTTCAGGTGGTAACATCTCATTTTTCAAAGACTTACAAAAAACACAACAAATTTTTCTTTACTCTATCAAAGTATGGCTCATAATTTCTTTTGAGTATGTTTCCTTTTCTTTCATTATAAATTATATCATAATGAACTTGAAATGTCACTACTTACAAATTGGACAAGTATATGTGTATCTTGTATTTTTTTAATGAAATTTTGAACATAGTGTTCCAAATTTACTTTGATCTTTTTATTAGTTTGAAATGATTTTTCAAACTTGGAAGTAAATCTATCATATTTTTTTATATGTTCCTTCTTGGTCTAGTAAAATGATACTAATATATTTCTCTAAAACATATATTGGCACATCCGTCATTAGATGTTCACTTTTATTTTATAGAATGAATCAATTATAATTCAATTGATAATTTAACGTATATCAAAAAATTCAAATGTCATGGGAATTTGTAGAATGGGGTGATTGTAATTTTCTCTTGCTCACCCAAATTTATAATTAAGCTATTGAGAATGAACTTTCTCTGTCAATGCTTCATAATGTGTATACCAAGTGTATGATATCAAGAGGATAAGATGAAATGTACACTAGATTTCTCATTGTCTAGAATATGTTACAACAATACACATTGGTTATGATTTCCATAGAGAAATTTTAACATCAAGAAAAATATGTAATGATTATAAGTAAAATTCATTGCCCTAAATTAAACATGTGCAATAAGTCATGGCCATGTTTATAATATATGTTTCAAAATTTTCTATTTGGCCCATGTTGCTTACAACATTGGTGATAAGCCACTTTTACAAATAAGCCAATGCATCATTATTTTTATATAGATAGGAATTACACAAAGACTATGTGGCATATCATCTAAGACATTGTATATCTAATTATTTATTTTACGGATGACAAAAATAATTATATAAGTTATCACCACAATATCCATCGTTATTTTTAACTCTACACATGTTAATTCTTTCTAGATCATGTGAAATGAGGCCTAATTCATATGCAAGGGTAATTCAAGTATGTGATACTTGAATATGTTTTTTTATAATATTGTTTACTATATTTTTTTCCTAAGACAATGGTTCATAATGACCAAAAATAGATTTATATCATGAAACAAGATACAATATGGAAGTGTATCTAATTCACTATTAAATTGAAGATAGTTATTTGCCCTTGTCAATGATCAAGCCATATCAGTATGTTAACCATTTAGATAACCATTTCATGTAATAAAATTCACCCCACAAGCCTACTAGACATAGGAACTCTAGAAAGTCTCATCCACTAGATATATGTTTCAATATCATGAATCTTGTGTAGACTATAAATATTGGGAGGATCTAATTATAATTGCAAATAATTCAATGAATCAATATCTCACTTATGCAATTAATTTAGGAAATTCTCTATTATTCCATTTCAATCTTCAATAGGAGTGTATCAAAAATGCAAAAAAAACAATAAAAGTATCAAATAAACAATCATCAGTAATGTACTTCAATATAGGCTCTGTTGATGTCTTAAAATGGCGCTAGATCTTAATCAACAATAATGGGAAGTTTCAAGCTGTGGGACAATGTGGCTTGAAAACAACCTCTAGATTTTAAAGAAGCTGGTCTCTTCTTTTGTATTGGGTGTTAGGGAAAAGGGATAGGAGACTAAACAGAAACGCAAAATGCAAGAATTAAAACCTAACTATGGCGATGCGCCTGAGAGTAATCCTAATCCTAACCTGAGCATAGTGAAACTATTATGTGATTATATTACATTTAAGAGTAGAAAAGTGCATGATCAATGTAAAAGATTGGAATAACAGAAACAGAGGCTCATAACAGGGGAGTCTTTTGCTGAGATACAAGAATTTTCAACAAAGGCATAGTGTTCAATCTTATTAATAGAATCTTGCAATCACATTAGAGGCGCAGAAGTCACGCACAGTTATGTAGAACTTCAGATTCTAGAAAATGGGACAGAAGCAAATAACATTTCCAATCACAACACTAGAAAATCTATAGCATATACTACTTTTCAAATGACACAGATGACATCAACAAGGGCATAGTGTTCAATTTTCTTATTGAATCTTCCAGTCATACAAAAGATGCAAAAACACACACAGTCATATAAACCTTTCAACTCAAGAAAATGTAACAAAAGCAAATGATATTATTGGTCAAAAACTCTGAAAGTCTAAAACTATGAGAATTCCCCTGCTCCTTATATTTTACAATTCTTCTTCTTATATCCCCAGATGCCTCCCTATACTTTCTTTCCCACGCAATCTTCTATGTCCTTCGCTCATAAGAGACAAACAGACAGTGCCTTCAATGATGTGGGTGGCTCCAAAAATCTACCCAATTAACTATTTCATCTACTCGAATTAACTCCAGCCAATTTTCCCTCCATTTTGCTTTAACAAATAGATGGACACTCTGTTCTATTAGATACGAGGGAGGACACTTAGCCGATTCATAAACTTTTCCCTTTATGGTCTAGGAGGCACCAGAGGATGACACTTGGCACCTTTTGCTTGATTCATCAAAGACACGCAGCTCTCTCTGCTTCCCTTGTAGTAACACTAGGGGCACATATATGATTTTTATGGATGGAGAAATTTGGTAGCTTCTGCCAATTTTGAAGTAACACCCGGGACCCACCATAATTTTATATTTGGCAATAGAGCTTGATGATGATTCTCTCGGGCGTTGGCACGTGGAGGCCTCTGTGGTTTTGAGGAGGGTAAGTGGCATCTTCCACTTATTTTATGGATGGAGTAGAGGGTGACCCAGAGAGTGACATTTGGCAGCATCTGCTACTTTGTGGCACTTAATAAGATGATGCCTTTACATTGAATGGAAAGCATTGGACTCATAGCTTCCCAAATGCTGACACATGGTGAAGTCTGCTGCTTTGTCAAAAGAGGCCTCAGAGAGCGACAACTAGCCTGCTTCGTCTCCCAAAGATTGACACTTGGTGAAGTCTACTGCTTCAAAACTTAGGCAAAAGAAACAAGAAGGAGAAATGGTCCTGCGGCTAGAGAATGACACTTGGCAGCTTTTGCTGCACTCTGACACTTAGTCAAAATAAATCGTCCCTCAGCATCAAGACTTTGCGGCTTCGCCCGAAGAATCAAAATTGCAGCACTTGAATCAAAGAATAAATTAAATATGACGTAGAGTAAAAATTACTCTACAGGCTCCATGTGAAATTGATGTTTAAACAATGCATTGTCAATGTTTGTTCATGTTATTTTATGTGACATATATTTCTCTACATCCACAAGCATGCATGTTCAATTTCTTAGTTTCTCTTTCTCATTTATCTTTTAGATGGCATCATTTTCTTAAATCCAAGCAAGAAAATATAAAATCAAAACAATAAAAAGAAAAATGTAAAATAGACACTTCCAATGCACATTGATTTAATTAAAAGGACCTGATTTATGAAACATAAATGAAAGAGTGAATTTCAATTCTTATGTTGAAAAAGTTTGAAAAAAATCCAACCATCACATTAGTTACAGTTGAAATAGGAAATGATGCTCAAAATTAGTGCAAACTACCATCCATTTTTATTTATTTTTATTTTCTTGTGTATGTCTATTAAATATGGTAAATAAGAAAAAAAAATGAAAGATTTAATGTGTGTGTGTGTGTGTGTGTGTGTGTTTTATTTTGATATTACATAAGATTCAACCCCTTTCCTACAATACATAAAAAACATTAAAAATAATTTGACTCTAAACAAAGACAAAACATAGACCCTTAAGCTAAAAATATCTATAGATTTATGGAGCTCACCAAAATTAGCCAACAAAAAATAAATAGGGTCTCTCTTACTCTATCATCCCGTATCCATGGATCATTTCTACATGGTTTCCTATAATTTCACATGGATTATAACTGCCTAGTGATGATATAACAAAACATAAGAAGTTATATACACCTAAACAAAGATAAAACAAGGATTTTTCCACACTATAACCTATCATGACACCAAAGGCAACACATTTTGACATATATCTTCCTAAAAATTTCAAAAAATTCACAAGCATCAGTTAAAATATCATATGAACAAGTTTACATGACATGTTTGCTATACACAAAAACATTAAAAGCTAGCTAGATGTAGCAAAAAAATATTAAATTAAGAAAAAAAAACACTATTCAACATTATCCGGTGTAAAATAACCAAAACGACTTCACATTTGCTTAATTCAAGATTCTACCTGAAAGGATATTTTCACCTCTTAGAGTACTTTATTAGATCGACTTGATACAATTAACTTCCAAGACAATATTTCCATGAACATGGAATAATAAAACCTAGTCATAGTAGCTCATTCAATATGTTAGACACGTTGATTGTAGGAAACCATGCAAAATGTACCTAGAAATAAATATTTACCATATCCAAGGATAAACAATGTCATTACTCTTCAAAAATATGATACATTTTTTTTTCTCTAAAACTATAATCCAGAAGAAGAAAAATCCAAGTGTGAGATTTTCACTCTAAAAAGGGGGAAAAGGCTAATTTTCCTTAATATAAAATAAGTCTACAAGTCATATTTTTTAAAACAAATAAGATGCAAGATAAACAACAAATTTTTAATGAAAAAACTTTATTTTTCAACCAGACTATGTCCCAAGAATTATATCTATGAATTGGCATAACATGATTCGTTAGAAAAAAGTTGCAATAGAACATTTGAAACCTTTATTGTAAAAATGTTGGTATAGTTCATATTATAACTTTAAAAAGTAAAAAAATAAAATTATTGTATATATTTATTATAATTATTTATATTTTTTTGAGATTTCGTGTATGTCTTACCATGAATTCTCCAAATTAAATCATAACTTCGCTTTGAATGCTCATTTAATTTTGATCACTTCTCTAAATTTGAAACACCTATCTCATTCATTTTCTACTTTAACAATTACTTGTTTCACCCAATTAAGATAATCATTCAATCAAAATATTAAGTTATTAGTTATAAATCTAGAGGAAGGGGGAATAACTATGTAAATTAATTTGGCATTGGATACACATGCAAGCTTATATTTTCTGAAAAATGATGTAATGAGGACATGCACCTATCATTTCCCTCTCGAGTTTTGGTGGACATAATGAGGACATGCACCTATCATTCTTCCTACCAATTTGCTAATAACTTTAGGTGTATTATGTTTCACATGTGTCTTCTTAAGCTTTCCAATTTTCAACATGTAGGTTTATCCCATTGTACAATTAGCAAAAAAAATTGATGCACTTCCACAGAGAATAAAACTAGAATTTTTCAACATTGCATCCTCTCTAATATCAAGGGAAATAAACTATGATACAAGTAAAAAATATATTTTAACAATACAAGAACCCCTTGACTCCCTCACCTCAAGCCTCAATGTTTCTTGATAGGATTTCACCCCCTACCCATTATATATCAAAATATAAAAATACGTATGGGTCTACACAGACATAAAATTAGTATTTTCCAACGTTGTTCCCTCTCTTATATCAAAGGAAAACAACCTATGACAAATGTGCAGCCAAATAAGCTAGACCAATTCATAAAGTCCATTTAAATTAGCTTAAGAACAAAACAGATACCACTCAACTGCAATATAGAAAAATAAAAAAGTTATCAGGGACTAGATAGAGATATATTTGGATAAAAAACACCAATATAAAAATGAAAACCTATGGAAAACACAAAATAAATATAAGTAAGCACCCAGCTCAAGACATAAATAAATCAGGGTTTTTCCCCATGACATATTATCTATAGCATTAAGACTAATAAACCAAACATTTTTAATGTATTAAGCGTGTTGATTAGAAATAGCCCAAGAAAAAAGCAAGAACCCATTGAATCTATCACCTCATGACCCAATGGAAATTGACAGGTTCTTTTCCTACGACATCACACATGATTTTACCACCTACCCTCAACATATCAAAGTATAAATAAAATCTCAATAGTTTAACAAACTTCACTAAAAAATAGCCTAAGAATTAAAAAAAACTTTGTTTCTTCATGACTCTGTCCCCTCATGATCACTTCCACTTGTTCTCTTATAATCCCACACCTGCATCCTCTCTGATATTAATGGAAATAGATTGTGTCACATGTAGTAAATAATATCTTTTAACAAAATAGGAATCACATTATTCCCTCACCTCGGGCCCCATAGTTCTTGAAAACTTTATTTACTACAATATCACATGATATTTCATAACCTGCCCATGATATATCAAAATATTAAAAGGCATCTAGGTCTACACAAAAATAAAACCAACATTGTTTCAATGTTGTGCTCTCTTTGATATCAAAGGAAATAGAGTATGGGAAATGTATGACCAACAAAACTTGAGCAATCCTCAAACTTTACTAAAATTAGCTTAATAACAAAATAGATTCCACATCTGAGATATAGCAAAACCTAAAAGGCTATCAAGGCCTAAAAAAATATATAATTGAATAGAAAAAACCACCAATATAAAATTTAAAACCTTTAGTAAAACATTAAATAAATAGAATCAAGCACCCAACTCAAGACAAGGTAATAACAACCACAAACCATAAATAGAATCGAAGTGTTATTTTACACAACAAATAGAAATGCTATCACAAACATCTAACAAACACATCAGGTCTAAAGAAAAATTAATAAGATATATATATATATATATATATATATATATATATATATATATATAACATGAATGCCATAGAACTATCACAACACGACCCTTTTTGATATAGAGATAAAATCACTTAGAATTTTCATAAATATATAGCTCCAATGGATGTTTAATATAGATATTGTTCACTACAAAAAATAAAATAAAATAAAAATCACCATTCAACATTATCTATTGTAAAAATAAAACCCAACTATACTCATCCCTCGCTAATTTAAGCTTCTATCGAAAAGGATCTCATTACCTCTTGGATTTTTTTGCTAGACCAACTTCATACAAGCAACATTCAAGACAATGTTTCCCTAAACAATGATCAATAAAACCTAATAATTATAGTACATTCCATATTACAAAGACATTAATCACAAGAAACCACGTAAATATATCTAGCAATAAGTCTTCCCTATAGCCAATGATGAACAATGTCATTATTGTTTGAAATAATGACATAATATTTACTTGAAAACTATAATCCAACCAAAAAAAATCCACCTAGTAACTCTTCACTAGAAAAAAAGTAAAAATATAATATTCATTAATCAAAAAAAGCCCTGCCCTTGGTTAGGAAAGTATTTTATAACCAATGGAATACAAGATATATGCCATATTTCCACCCAAAAAAAACCAAACTATATCCCAAACATTAGATTTGGGAGTTGTCACACCATAATTGGCTAGCAAAAAAGCACTAATAGAAAATTTAGAACATATTCAAACTTGCCTTTGATAAGATAATAAATCATTATTGTTAGTAATATGTAATATGGCTATATCCCATTATTATAATTAAGAAGTAATTTATAATTCATTGCCTAGTTCAAAAGATTTTTTTAATTTAGAGACATAATTTGAGGGGCAAGTCCTAAGGTTAATATGTTTCTAAAGATTGCTAAAAATTATAATAATAAATTTAATAGAGTTAACATTTGGGTATGATGCAATATAGTTCCATGTTAATAATCATTTTCTCTAAGGATTATAACAATCAATGCCCTAATAAAACCTTGGTCAATTTAAATTAGACTCTAGGGGGGAAATATAGGGGTTGATGTGTTAGTATTCACCTTTATAGAATTAATATCTCTTAGATGTGTTTGTGTGTTTTCTAAGTTCTTTGTTAATAAATTGTTTCATTCGAACACTATAATAAATAAACTTTCATGTAATAACTAAATCCATCTGGACACTATGATAGATGATTTTCATGCTGCAACTAAGTTTGTTCAACTAAGTACAATAGTTGAGACCACCCAAGTTTAAACCTCAATGAAATTAAAAACCATCAATTACTTAAGGGTAAATTCTCTCCCAATCAAGATAGGACTAGAACTAGTGACCCTCTGTAGATAACCACTCTAACATTATGGAGACTATTAACTTTAACTATTTGTTTTAAATATTTATAAATACTCCCTTACTAAAAAACAAAATTTCTTGTCTTTTTCTAATGAAATAGAGTTATATTACTTTAAAAAATATTATAAAATATTAAAAAAAAAGTAGGTCGTACGAAAGTAGATCCCAAAGATAATAGACTAGGCCACATGAACATAAAAGTTGGCAATATAAAAATAGCTCATATGACTAAATGATAGAATAATTGAATAATATAAAGTAAGGTATTACGAAAAAATATAAAATATACAAGTGACAGGTAGATCTTAGTCATCCAATTTTCCCCAAGCAACTTTTGACATGTCATCTCTCTCAAGTAAGGGATCTCAATCAATGTTTACATTATTCAATGCCTTCATATTTTATTAAATACCAACATGAGTGTCATTAAAAATAGTTTTGGGTGGGGGGAAAAATTACTAAGGTGAGTCATGAAAATTTATCATAGAGAGGGGGAGGATCCTAATTTCCATGTTGTATCAGAGGAGGTGAATGCTTATGCACTAACAACTACTCAAGTCAAATGTAAGAGCAGTGGCAGGAATGACTCCTTTTGTGGCCTCCCTAATGAGGCTGAGAAATGGTCATCATCTTATTACTTAATATTTATTTAAAATAACCTCCTTATTTTTGTATCCACATTATTTAGGCCCATAATATGTTGATATATGCACATATTATATGAATGATGTATATGTTTATTGTTTTCATTTAAACTAGTTGTCTCTATATAAATTAGTATGATTTAATGGCCTGATTAATTTTTATATTACTAATTATGTAAGAATAATATAGTGTGTTTGTGATTATATATTTTCTAAAATTATTTTTTACTCAAATAGTTATTATTGAGGGGTCATCCTTAGCCACTTCCTTGCTATACATTATTTCATAAATTGTAGGAGATTATTTACCAGCTACGAGTGGTTAAGACAAATTGTTATAGTTTATATTCCAAAAAACTAAACTAAAATGACATATATTATCAACAAATTAAAATTATGACTTGTTAGGTTCAATTTTTTATAACTTCAATAACATCTTTATTTCCATTGGAATGCCCAAGTGTTTTTGTAAACTTTGTATTAGGTTGTAACTATTTTTTTTCACCATCAGACTTATTATGTGTTCATTTTTACTATTCATAGATTTGTATGTTTGTTTTTGGTATAACCTATAGGATTATATATCATCCAATGAAATCCCTACATTATCTCTATATACATGAAAATTTACATGCTATAGAATTAGTTAAAATAAAATAGAGTATTACAATATTTTGTATTAAGAGTAAGTTGTAATCAAAGTTGTTGTAATGATCCTTTATAATTGATTCATTGATATAATTTTAATATAAAGAAGATAATTTTAATTAATTTAATCATATCTTAAGCCAAAAATAGTTTCAAGCTTCAGTCTGACTGAGGCAGGGCCCACTCATGAGAATTTGGTGATGAAGACTCTCATTAATTAGTTTATTTATATTAAGTGTACTTTATTTTCATTTGATTATTTCAAGTGTGTGTAATATTTTTCCATTTCATAGCTACTTTATCTTGAAATAATTTACTTTTGTGTGTGTATTTCAATTTTATGTGTGTACCTTTCGATTCCATTATGTGGGAAGCTTTCAACTTAAACTAGCATTTACTTTCTTGGAATTTACTATCTACAAAGTGTGTATACCTTCTACAAGAGTGTTTCCTTTCAAATTAAGCATGTTTCCTTTCAACAAGAGTGATTTTAATTCATTACAAGTGTTTTCCCTATACATAACTAGATTAATAATTAGCCACTCGATTGATTGAGATGTTTATTATTGCACATACAGTGTTGACCCCTTGTAAAATTAGATGTCCTTGGATTGATAACTAAATTATTTCACTCTCACTCCCCTCAGTATTTTATCCCTTAAAGGTGAGGAATGGGGAATCTGAGAAACTATGAAAGGTTCATTACCCCAATGGTCATATAATGTCTTGAGATGGGACACTTTTAGATCCACCTTATTAGCCTACACTTGGATCTACATACACACATTTGAAATAGCCATTACTTTGTTATAAGTTTAAAAATGAGCATCAAGTATAGAGTTATAAAATAAATTTGTGTTTATTCCTTCCAAATAAAGAAGAAAATTCCCACTTTAAAAGTATACCAAATTTACATGTATCTAATAATTAGCATAAGCTAGTTGCCAAGAACAATTTTTTTCCAAATGAAGAGCTCTGGCTGAAAGGATTATAAAAAGTAACGGATTCAATTCTAGGAAAATTATACCTTATTATAAATCTAAAAAAATTGCATAAGAATATTATTATGGCCACAAAAAAGAATTCAAGTTTAAGAGCATCTGAATGAATAATGGGATGACCAAAGGATAATATTTGATATAGAAGGCATCACGAAAATTGTGAAAATTTTAGCTCAAGTATGGAACTCCAAACTATGTGAAATATCATACTCCAATTATGGGAAACAAAATGGAATTCCTATGTACCACTTCCAGTCCTTCCACTAAGGACTAACAAAGATCACTATAATTTTATATGACATGTCCAAATTTGATAATAAATATTTAGATTAAAATGACAGTATAAGTAATCAAGATTATTAAATTGAAATGATAAATTAATATATTTAAATATGCCTAACCTCTCCATAGACACCTAATTTTGGCACAAAACCCTTTCTACATTAGGTCTTTTCCATGTTTTAGCACACTTGGTCCACTGATGTATAATTGGATATTTTTGGAAATTTTTTATTAGCATCTCTCTATCCTTGGTTCGTCTAGATATCCTCATATTCATGTTAGATTTATCTATTATTGGATTCAAGATCCTATTCATATATTATCTAAGTAGTCTTATCTCCATTCTAAGCCTTTTTCCTCCTAGTATAGATTCATTATTCTATCAATTTTCCCCCTTTGATTTTATGGGTCCTTTTTGCCTTGGCATGATTTCTCATGCCTTTTATTTTGATTATCATATTTTTACATGCTTGACATTTGCATGTCATATTCAAGAGATCCCTACATACATAACTTAGTCATTTACCAATCTCTAAGGGATCATTAAGTATCAATTGAACTAAGAGTACTCCCTAAGTTATTGAGTTGCACATTGATTTTATTAATCAGTACACTTGAAAAGGAGCCTACACTTTGATGTTTCATTTAGTATACATTACATCTACATCTTGTAACATCACCACCTTATGCTAAAATAACCTTATAGAGAGATTATAAATTTGAATTTATTTATCTATAAGAGGAGGAAAAGCCCTTACTCTCACTTGGGTAGGATCATACTAACATGTAATAGATAACTACATTAACTTTGATGCCATATGTATGGGATATGTAGCTACATATCCACAAGGGTTAGCATAAACAATCTAATTTACACACTTATTTTTTACAACATTTGAGGGTTAGGTCAAGGATTGAAATAAAGACACCAATTCTACAAAGTGATTGCACAATGATACTCACTATCTACCAACGCACTTGGCCAAAAATTTGTAAAATTAGAAAAGGATTAGGGTGCATATTTGTCACCTACATACATGTTAGACATCACTAGAGGTACACATTTGGTGACCTGCCAATTTTGTCCTAGAATAGTCAATAGTCTAGATTTCACACACAGTAGTATAGTCACTTACAGAGTCCAGATATAATGCCATAAATTTAGTATAGTCATCATGCGTGTTAAACTTTTTAACCCTAAATTAAAATATATGTGGGGATAAAGAGTTAAAAAGATAGATTAGTTTAAGGCACAAAGGTGATAAACTACCTGTATAGTAGGCTAATTAATAGAAAACTCAAGTAAATAGTATTCTAAAATTATACAACTGAGATTGCTAAAAATAGTAAAGTATAGTTATTAATAGATATTGTAATAAATAAAAAATAATGATACTTAGATATTTTATTATACACATACAAGTCTAAGAAAGAACATGCTAGAAGTTGATTGGATGATCCTAGAATAATCATCAGTTTCTAGAAATATCCTTTTTATGGCCACAAATGCTTGTATTGGATCTAGAAAGTTATGTCAATGTAGGCATCTAACTCTGTTATAGGTGTCATGCATGTAATATTAATTGGATTTGGATGTGATTAACTAGATATTTTTGGTTTTTCTATCACCTTTCTTTTGATGTCTTCAAATTATATACATAGGTTGTCACTCTTTGTCAAATTATAAAACCCTAGCTCTTTACCCTTAGAGTGACTATGAGAAAAATGAAGTCATGGGATCACATTATCAAGCTAACCTTAAATACCCCTATGTAAATGGGAATTTCCTACATAGCCACTACTTCAAAGAGGGCATCAAACTGATGTAATTTTCCCTTATGTGTTGGCGTGTGTGTGCACAAGGGTGAAATGTGTGATAATGAAAGACATGCAATTACCTAGCTTGTAACTTACTAAATATGGATCATGGGTTTCTCATTGAATGATTTAGACTTGTAGATATAATTCTCCTATGATTGATATGGAAATACAAATAAATAGGGAATATTTGATCACTTGAATCCTTGATTGAATGTTTATTGGTATATTTCCTTGTGAGGTGTATGTGATTGCTAGGTGAGGAATGAATGAGGTTTGATCTTGTATATATACCAATCCTTTTTGAAAATATCTCATATTAAATAACTTAGGAAAATATTTTAGATATGTTTCTTTTGAAAATTGGATGACTTTGGGCACTTGACACTTTGAAGGAAAATGGACAGTTGCATCCTCATATCTATCCACCTCAGACACAAGTGTTTGGGGAGTTAGAAAATAGGTACATATCCAAAATTAGTAATGAAGGATAGACATTAGGTTTAGATAATTTTGTATTTCATGGAAGGCATGGTCATCAAAACAATAAGGGTTGGACTAAGATATGAAAAATTAGGCAAAAAGAGATAGAAATTATGAGCCTTTTTGGTAGCGAGAATGTCTAAAACTGAAAGGTATAGCCATGATAGGTATTTTTAAAGTGTATAAGACTAAGGTACTATATAAATCAAATTTTAGTATCTACATTCTCCCCCCCAACCTTAATCTAGTAATGAAATTTCTAATTTAAAGGAAATAAAAATGCACCTAGGTATGTACAACACACCTTATCTTTGAATGAGCCCACCTTGAGTGATGTTTTGGTGTCTGTCCCATAACCAAAAGAATGTTACATTATATAATCAATGTATAAAATCTAAAATTGAAAAAATTTGAAAATTCTTAAAATTAAAAAGAGTAAGGTTCGGATTACACCTTTGTATCGATGCAACCATTTTGCCTTTTGGCAATTTGATTTGAAAGGATGCCTAACAATGAAACTTTAAAACTAATATTAGGATAATTTTGAATCTAAAAGTGCATGTATATATAGATATTGGATGATAACATGCCCCCAATATTGGGGTAAAGGTGAGTTTCATCATGGCCATTGAACTTGTTTCATCTCAATCATGCAATCCAAATATTACATAACATGGTGAGTGTGAGTGATTTAATAAACTCACACTATATATCTAGTGAGGCTAGATGATTTAATCAAATACAACCTATAATTCTAGTAAATTTATATGATTTAATCAAATCTAACTTATAAATTTGGTAATATTAATTGATTTAATCAACTCAACCTTCTAAACGTGAACCAACTACTACAGTAGATTGGTTAGATAATAGTCCATAACTATCCATCCTAGGTACGTTAATAATTTATAATAGTATTTTAAATCTAAGAAATTATTTAATTTTGTAATTTTTAGGTGCCCCTTGCATGGCTATGCACCTCATATATGTCTCAAGTTGAAATCAAGGTATAATAACATTACCAATGTATAGAATTTTGCCACAAATGTGTATTTAAATCATACAACTATGAAATCTAGATAATTTTAAACCTAGTGAAAGTGTGGAGTAAATGTTTATATGACATACCCCTAGTGAATGTGGAGAATATGAGAACTAGTGCAAATGTGGAGAACATGTTTGTATAACATATCCCCACTAAATATGAAAATGTGAAAATGTAGAAGTCATGCCTCTATGGCATGCCCCTCCTTTTGAGGTGAGGGGAAATATAATCTGGTAGTTACCTTACCTCAAAAGGATAATATAAATGTATAACATATGTATGGATCATTTAGCATTTAGTAATAACATGTCTAGGTAGATATAACATGGAAGCATGCATTATGTGATCACATCAAGTCCTAAAATGCATGATATATATCATGGCAACATCTAGAGAGTAACAGTACAATCTTAGCAAGTAATCAAGCACACACACAAGAGCACTCAAAGGTAAATCAAAATTAAATGATCCAAGGATACCTCATACAAGGGGCATGTTCAAATACTTAACAATCAAATGGGCATGACTTATTTAAATGTCCACAAAGCATATAATGACATTTCAAAAGTGTGTACAACAAACAATGACATCTTTAAATGTATAAATAGGCAAATAAAGGCACGCGGGCCACAATCAAAGGAGCATATTCAAATAATCAAATAGGCAAGATATCAGTAAACAACACAGTACATTCAAGGTAGTGAAAAAAAGGAAAGCATGGAATAAAAGCAACCAACATGAACATAATATGCTACTTCTTACAAATATGTGTTATCAAAAAATGTTAAGTACATAGCATATCAAGTACACTATGAAAATACATGAGCATGAATATAATCATGTATAATATTAGAAGCTCAAACATGATATTGGAAAGTGGTCATAGAATAACATAACCTAGGTGTATCATGATCAAAGAAGCAGATGCCCCCAAGGTACTTATGATGTGATTAGAGGAAAGGCCCAACATTTTATATGCATATATCATCTATTTAAGTATGTATGTATCATAGTCAAATGATGCATGAAACATATGTGTATATATAAAGAGGAATGATATGATATCTACTAATATGGAGAAAAAAACATAAATATAATAAATAATACAACTAGGAACATGTTGATTTTTTTTTTTTTGATTTATTTTTTGAATGTTTTGTATTTTTTTTTAATTTTTTTTTTTTTATATTTTTTGGAATATGTAGAAATAAAAAGGCTACCCTATGATCCCATCCCTGGTATTCTCATATGTAGCTTCAATCTTGAAATATGGTATATCAAACTGGTGCTATTGTCGAGGAGCATATATAGGTGCAATAGTTGGCACTATAGATTTTTTGATGATCTACATATGTATCATAGGAATCTATGGTATCAAAGAGGTAATAGAAGGAGTATGGATTCATATAACCCGTCATTTTGTGCTTTGTATTTCATTGTAATTATAAATAATAATAACATGTTTAGTTGCTCTAGATAACTGAGAATTTTGTGTAGTAATAGATGAGAATTCCATGAAATCCATTATGTATCTATAATGTCATGGTATCTCAAGTATGGGCCACCTAGGAAAGGGGATTTCTTGTTGCTTACCCTTTCATGGAGGACTAACCTTAGTAGGTTTGATAATTAGCTATCTTGGAATAAACTTCTCTTGTTTAAGTGGATGTTCATATGGAATTCTAGGAACTATGACTACCATGTTGATATGAATGTATTTAATGTATCCATACACTGTGGAAGGTACTACACAAATTTTATGTATCCAAGGTCATCCCAATAACATATCAAAGACCCTTGTGTGTGGTATGGCTGAGAAGGTAGTGACCACATGTGTTAGGCCAACATATTAAGGTAAGTCAATCTCACCAAGAACATGTTGTGAAGTCCCATCGAATGTTCTGACCATTTTGGTTGAAGGGTACAAATCATCATGTGTATATCCCAAATGTGCAAGTAATGTCATAGTGAAAACATTCCCACTGGCACCATTATCAATTAGAACATTTTAAATATGTTGGTGATCAAGATATTCTCAAATAAATAATTAATGAATATTTGAGTCATCATCTACAATCTCAATGTCATCAAAATTTAAAGAGGGTATCTAAACCATATGAGGTATATGTTGTGTATAAGTACCATTAATCCCATCTAATGGGTGCCCATAATGTAGTGTAGGATGATGTGCATTATACGCCATTTTAATTTTCATATTCTTCTAAAAATGATATTTTAATGCATCACTAAACATCTTTTGGTTCTAATTGTCACTAGGTTGTGACCCTAAATCCTTTTGAGGATCATCAAATGTAAATTATTGATTATCAAGAATTTATTCGTTATTATACTTCAACATATAACATCAATTTGTAATATGGCCAGGGCCCTGGTGATAGTCACAATAAGCATTGGAATCATAGCCATAAGGTAAAGGTCTACCCATATCAACTTCTATGGGAGGAGGGAGATATATAAGATGATAATCTACAATCTTATTAAGTAGAAAAGCTAAAGACTTAGGTAATCATGTTTCTTTGGTTCATTAGATAAGACAATCCAATTAAGTTATTGTGACATTGCATTAATAGTTGTAATTGTTTCCTTTTTAGGTTATGTAGGTTTTACCTTGTAGCTTGGTTTGATATGAAACTTGGTATTGGATGTAGTCAGTGTGTTTTCCACTTACTTAAGCTTATTCAATGAAACAAGATTCATTTCACAGTCTTGAATAATATGGCATAAGTCATCAAAATATTTTAACTTTTTGAAAATAATGGACTCATGTAATGGGGCAAGGAAACTTTACTTGAAGATGTCGTGAATCTCTTTATCTACCATTTGATTTGTCATTTTAGAAATGTTCTCTTTATCTAACCTTGGATTTGTTATTTTAGCCAACATTGTCTTGTACTTCAAGGCATATTCATTGATAGGTTCATTGGTTCCTTGTTTGATCTTTGAAAATTGGGTATAAGGTACCTTTTCAATAATGTTGATAGAGAAGTGTGCCAAAAATTGATTTAAAAGAGGTTTGAATGCTTTTAATCATTGGATTGATAAATCATAGAACCACCATAGAGCATATTCTTTTAGGCTCATTGGAAATAATTTAGTCAAAATTTTATCATTGGAGGCATAATCAAGGCATGTCAATTATAAATATTGGATATGTTGTTCAAGATCACCCTTGCCATCATAAAATGTGAACTTAGGTGAAACAAGACCAGTTGATAAGGGGTGCAAAGATATCTCAGGTATAAAAGGGTTATGTAACACCTCTTTTGAATAAATAACATAAGGTGAATTCATAGAATTTTACTCAATATTAGTAACCTTAGCTTGCAAAGGTTTTATATTTTGGACAAGATCTTGCACAGTTTGATTGCGAAGATTAGAAGTTTGAGAAACCACCAAAGGAGGTGTAACCATAGTTTTGAGTTGATATACATATTGAAACCAATAATTGGGTTTAAGTGCCAATGTTTTTCATGGATTATGTATCAATAGTAATATTTTTTTTGAGTAATAATGGTGTAAATACATAACTCATGCCCTTGTTAGACGTATGAAGCGACTATGTGCTCAAGGGAAGGGAAACAAGAATATGGGGATGTCTCATAGCTCTAATAACATGATCAATAGATGCACCTAGTTGTTCATCTATGTTTTTTTTTTTTAATTTTCATAATGGTTTTTAGGATCTCATCAATATCTTTAGGGTTTTGATGGATATGCTCTCAAAACAGAGGAATAACTTACACTTTTTATTGATTTAATTGTTCTTTTTCATGATTAGAATCATCTTCTATGACAACCTCTTTAGTATTTTTTTTAGGTTCATTCTTCTTAATTTCATTAGGCATAAGATTTGATACTTGATTGGTTTGATCCATCTTAGGTGGAAATGTTAGTGTAAGATATTATTTTCCTTGTATTTATTATTATGGATTATTCTTACACTTGTATTTAGCTTGCTTAGGTGTTATTTTGAGGTCACTTAGGTGTCATAAATGAGGTAATTAAGGTGCACATGCACATGTGAAAATTGTAGTCAAATTAGTGGGTAAATATACCCTTACCCACCAATATTGACATATGAAGCACACAAGCCATTTGGCAAAAGTCTTGTGTTCACATTGCCAAATGTCTTAGCACTATGCCTCCATTGTACCTATAAATATGCCTCTCATCTAAGCTATATTTTAATGATTTATGAATGCAATATTATTATAATTCTACTCTATTTTAATTTCAATCTCAACAACAGAGTTTTACTTCTATTTGATTTGCATTTGTAATTCATGTATTCGATTATATCAGTTGGATCTTGGATAATTCCATTAGGAAAAGGAAGAAGCTCTAAGTGTTTAATGGAAATACCACCTATTATCGGGTTACGCTTAGGTTGTATATAATTAATATATTAGATATAGAAAAAAATAGCAAGGAAAAACCTCAATAGGTTGAATACACTAGGGGAAGTTAGGATTTGCATAGAAAGGCATCATGTTCACCAAATGTTTAAACCCTAAATTGAAATAGATGGGGGGTCTAGGTTTAAGAAGATAGAGTAGTCTAGAGCAAAAGGGTGATAAACTACCTCCGTAGTAGGCCAATTAATATAAAACTAAAATAAATGGTATTCTAAATTTATACAACTAAGATTACTAAAAATGATAAGGTAGAAATATTAATAAATATTGAAATAAATTAGGAAAAATGAATTTAGTTGGTTTATAGTGCACATGCAAGTCTGAATAGGAATAGGTTATAAGTGTTTTGGATTATGATATTATAGCAGTCATCAATTTTTATAAATATCCTTTTTGTGACCTTAGATGCTTGTATTGGATTTAGATAATGGGTGTCAACATAGGTGTCTAACTTTATCACAGGTGTCCTTTGTGGAATATTAACTATAATTGTATGTGACCAACTAGAGTCTTCTGATTTTTTTATTGCATGTCTTATGATTTCTTCAAATTGTATGCATAAATTATTGATATTTTTCAAATAATAAAACCTTAGCTCTTCATACCTTGGAGTGACTATGAGAAAAATGGGTTAGTGGGCTCACAGTGTCAAGCTAGCCCCAAAGACCCCTCTGTCAATAGGTACTACCTACATAGTCATTACTCCAAAGATGGCCTTAGACTGATGTAGTTCTCCCTATGTATTGACTTGTGTGTACACAAGGGTGAAATGTGATAAGCAAAAGCATGCAATGACCTAGCTTGTAACTTGAAAAATATGTCTCATGGGTTGCTTTTTGAATGCTTCAGACCTATAGAAAGATTTCTCCTATGATTGATATGGAAATAGGGACAAATAAGGTAGATTAGTTCACTTTAATGATTTATTTAATGCTTCTTTGTATATTACCTTGTGAGTTTTATGTGATTGTTAGGTGAGGAATGAATGAGTGTTGATCTTATATATATACCAATTGCTTTTGGAAATATCTTGCATTAAAGCATTTAGGCCAACCTTTTGGATACATTTATTTATAAAATCGGATGACTTTTGGGCACTTGACACTTTATATAAAAATGACTAGTTGTATCAATGGATGTGTCCACCTAATACGCAAGTGTTTGAGGAGTTAGAAAATAAGTATAGATCCAAAACTTTTAATGAAGGATAAACATTTTGTTAGAAAATTTGTTATAGCATAGAATGCTTGTGTCATTAGAATAACAAGGGTTGGACTAAGAGATAATAAGTTAGGCACAAAGATATAGTGAATGTGAGCCTTTTAGTAGTGGGAAGGTTTAGAACTAAAAGGTATAGCCATTATAGGTATTTTCTAATTGTATAAGACTGAGATACTATATAAATAATATTTTAGTATCTACATGATTTTCAACTCCCTTCATCATTTTATTGCTTATAATTTCTTGTTCAATCTTTGATCATACATTTAGTTTCTAACTTTAGCACATTAGGCTTATGATTTATTGGTTTAATCTATATTTCCATATAACACCCTTGAGTGCCATGTTTTACCATTTTATTATGACATTATACCCTAGTGTTTAATTCTAGGTAAAACATATTGGTGACCCTAATTTTTTAACCCAACCAATCTAGAGTTACATAAACCCTCAATCCCTTAGGATCTAATTTTGTGATTAATTTTTTATTATTTACTTTTCCCTAGCATAGTTATTTTTATCAAAATTCATCTCTACTCCTAAAACTAGTGAACCCCATTTCTAATTTTGTGACTAAATTACATCCATTTCTCAAAACCTGGTGAACCCCTTTGGCCTTTGATTGCTTACACCTTATAAGGTTTCCCCCAGGGCTTGTTTTCTAATTTTACATTTCAAATTTGATTTTTAGATATACATCTTGTTTTCCTTATTTAATTTTTTTAGTCATTAGCCTTAGCTTATTTCATGTCATTCATGTTTACATCTCATGCCAACTAAGAAGCTTAAATCTATACATCCTATTAGGCAAAGTGCTAGGTTAAGTTATGATACTTATGATTTGATTAAAATTCCTTTTTATGGTATTTGTGTTTCTTTGAAATATAAAATTACAATTATTATTAAACTACCTAATATTTTTAATGATAATAGCAATTTGAATCATGTGCACGTCTCTCTCTCTCTCTCTCTCTCTCTCTCTCTCTCTCTCTCTCTCTCTCTCTCTCTCTCTCTCTCTCTCTCTCTCTCTCTCTCTCTCTCTCTCTCTCTCTCTCTCTCTCTCTCTCTCTCTCTCTCTCTCTCTCTGTGTGTGTGTGTGTGTGGCTATGTGTATATGTATATGTATATGTGTGTGTATGTATATGTGCATGTATATGTATATGTATATGTATATGTGTGTGTGTGTGTTTGTGTGTGTGTGTGTGTGTGTACACACACACACACATATTCCTAATAAACATTTTCATAATTATTATTATTTTAAGATGAAAATGCTTTTGATATTCATGTCAATATTAACAATTCTAGTTTTTTAATGATATATCTATTTACATTAATGAACCTGACCTTAAGCTTATGAATACAATTGATTTTAATAGTTATCTTGAGAAATCCATAAATAACTTGATGCTATGATTATTTTATGTACTAAAGAATGAAATAAGATAATTAGGGATAAGGAAACTACCCTAATAATGCTACACACAATTTTTTTAATGTTTTTGATCCATCTATTTGAGGCTCTACTTCTACAATGGGTGGTGAGGCTAGTGCTCCTAATACTTCTATGCCTACACCTAGTGTCATTCTACTATTACTAGACAACATAATACTATTTATACTCAAGTCATCTTCTCAAATTGTGTAACTTAATTAAGGACCTACTGATAATTTTTTTGACTATGTACTTATATTTAATATTGTGCTTATAAAAATGTCTCATCAAATCCCTAATAGTGAACTATAAAGTATTTTCTCCAATAGTTTTCTACAACCAATCAAAGACAAAGTTATGTTCAACACTTATCACTATTTTGATGAACTTTTCCATGTGCTTTTAAGCTATGATATTAAATTTTAAGAGGCTAATATTCTAAGGTATACGTCTAATAGTTCTACATATGCTACCTCTAAATATCAAAGAAATTCAAAATTGAAAGCTAAGACTAATAATACATCAACTTTTCAAGCTAAAAATGAGACCAAAACTATATACATGACATCACAACCACCTAATAGGATTATCCTTTCAAAATTTATAATTTTTTAATAACTCACAAGGTTACATGAATCTCCTCACAAAGTACTTATGCTTACTTGAATGTAACCTGGTATCTCTATCTGAGCCATATCAATTGGATACTTATTGACCTGTGTCTAAGGGATATGATACCATAGGTATTATGATTACCATAGATTTTATGGACATTATATTAATAAATGTTATAAATTATGACATAAGATATAATATCTAATTGATAGTAACACATTTCAGGTTCATGGCCTAATATTACATTGAATGATTTTTTTGCAACACCTAACCAACATTTGTAAATATTCAACTATTCTTTGCCAAATAATAATATTAAGAAATAAGATAATTTTCACATGACCACATGATTTTACAATGATGATATTATTGATAACATTATAGGAATGGTTACCATCTCAAAATAAAACACCATCTATAATATTCTATGACTACAAGATTTGACAAGATGATTTTAATGATGGTCTACTTTATATACATGATTTTTTTATTTACGTTATTTGATTAAAAATATAATTATCATAAATAATTGCTCAAGTCAAAATCTAATTACAATGTCATTTCAAGTTTGTTAAATCTACACATAACAAGATTTACTTAGTACAACTATTATATGTAGGATTTATGACAGTATTACATACACACCCTTTGGTGGTATTATGTTACTATTTATAGTGGGTCCCAAGACCTTATTATTATGGATCTACATATTTTTGAATATTGGTGTATACAATATATTACTAGGACAGGCATGGCAAAACTAAATGAGAGCAATACCATCAACATTAAATCATTTCCTTGATTGTGTGCCTAATGACAAAGTACATACTATTTGTAGCACATATTTCAAGTTACTTATCCCACCTCAAAAATAAAAAAGTGCTCCCTAAAAAATAAATTATTCAACCTCATGTGATATATGCTACTATTTCACTGCCTTTGATTATGTACCCCATATATTTTCATTTACAGCATTGACATCCTAAGCTACAACTCCTACAATTAAGACTCTTATATTTATATTAATGAGATATATAGTTCCTAATCATCCATGTCCCAAGATTGATCCATCACCTCTTACATTGGTTCATACTAGAACACCTAATAATAATTATACTATACAGTAACACATCCAAACTAATAAATGTGTTTTTAAAGAGGTTAAAATGGCTCCTAAAGCCCATTATCACCATATCTCTCTTTGTAATGATGATTCATTATATTGTACAACTTTCAACCATATATATGTTATTTCTAGCACTACATTTGACTCCCCTAGTGCAAGCTATGAAATTATAGATGAAATCATTGGTTAGCCATGCTAGCTATCTCTTTTTATTCATTGATATATAATTATTGTACTATAGTTTTCTTTTTGAATATATTATTTTATATATCATTCCTATTATGTGCTTTCCTCCATTTAATTTATTTCGTGCCTCATTTTTATTCTAGATTATATGTCTTGGCACTTGCCTTCTATTTGCATTGACATTCTCCTAGCCCCTTGGTTTGTGTTGCTTTTTATGTTTCACTAGCCATTGCCCCTTGGTTATTGATCCCATTCCAAACACTTGTCCATTTGTATTTATGATAACAACATATTATTGATACCTCCCTTCCTATCATGCAACAAATTCTAAGGGAATTTGTAGGTTGTTTATAATCACCCTCTTCTTCCAATTTTTTCCCCTGGCTTGCTTTTTTTCCTTTTGACCTTAATTTTAGGCCCCATCCTACCTATTCAAATTATTATGTTGATTTTTCATCTCAATTGTACCCTTTGACTTATATTTTTGTTCTATTGAGCTTCTCTTTCTTATTCTTTTGTGCACTGCTTGGCTTTCTCTTTGCATGATTTAGCTACTTCTTTTAGAAATTACAAAATGCAAAAATAATAGTAAACTTTAAAATCAAAAAATTATTTTATTTTATCTTTATCGATTGATACATATCATGTTTGTCTACCTATTATAGAGGATTCACATATATATGTTACACAAATTCTTCTCATGGTATTCTTTGAGTGGGTGATATGTGGGATATACAAGTTATATTAGATGCTCCATGTTTTCATCATGCCCATATTGGGGGAATTGTCATGTTGGTGGTATGCCTTATACTAAGGGCATATATATATAGTGTATTTTATTTTACTACCTTGTATCTTTCCATTTATCATATATAGCTACTTACATTTACTAAACATATCTTTCTATTGCCTATATCTTGTGTATTACATAGATATATACACTACATTGTCACATATGATTGTTACATTGATGCATTGCATATTTTTATGATTGTTACATTGTTACATTGATGCATATCTTTGATTTATTTATTATTTTCATGTGTGTGTTTGTGTTTGTGTGTACTTGTGCATATTCCTTATCGATGTTTCATCCAATCCCTGTCCATATAGGATCCTCTTGTCACCATGTTATGTCATTTCATCATTTCTAATGATTCATTTGTATGTTTTACTTATGTTTTGATTAATGTGATATAAATAAGATAAAAATATTAATATTTATATTATGTAAAATAGGTAAATAACCCTAAAAATGTGAATTTAAAAGGGGAGATCCGTATTATACCTACTATATTTATAATTAACAAAACAAGAGGCTAAGATATGTTGATGGAGAGATTAAAGAAGATCGGGCATAATACCTTCTTGACTATAAATTTTAACCAAAAATGAGTATTTATGATATAATAAACTCTTTTATATTATTACAAATTTACTCAACCCATAAAGTTGGGTTACACCTTTATCTAAACTATAAAATGCAATAAAATATGAAAATAGGGTTTCTAGACCTTAAAATTAGGCCTACGGATTGAGAATCTTAAATAAATCTTTCAAAAGATGGTCAATTATGTAGGATCCTATGCCTACATTTAAATTATTAATCCCAAATTTGATTATTTATTTTTATCCCTTCTTTCAACTCTAACTTTGATCTTTGATTCATTCTTGCAAGTACTTATGTGTATCTTGAACTCTATTCTTGATCAATCTCTCTCTTGATAACACTAGGCTTATAATATATTTTTTAAATCATAGTTATATTATTAATATTTAATACCTTTCTACACCCTCATAATTTGATCTTTTCTCTTTCATACATATCACCATCATCA
The DNA here is from genome assembly GCA_037957365.1 of Torreya grandis. Taxonomy (NCBI): domain Eukaryota; kingdom Viridiplantae; phylum Streptophyta; class Pinopsida; order Cupressales; family Taxaceae; genus Torreya; species Torreya grandis. The sequence continues at coordinate 384,247 of JARHVA010002360.1, read as the reverse complement.
TCTCCTAATCCATTTTCAAGTTTGTCTTCTCCCTTCTTACTCCAACTTGTTCAAACTCACAAAGCTTTATAGGCTTAAAGGCATCATCCATGATTCAAGGGTTTTGTTATCCACCATTTTGTGTCTTAAAAAAATTAATATATCTCTTATAACCCCCATACACATTCAATCCAATCATACAATCTGTAAATAAAAACTCTAGAATAAACTACCCTTTCCTTCTTTAAGCTTCTTTCTCTAGTAACCCTATTTAGGCACAAATTTAGATGGTTTGACCAATATAGAGGGGTTCCTGATTATATAAACATATATTTATATTCCATTTATCTTATTATATCTTTTCCTAGAGTTTCAAATTTTAACTCTAAAGGGAAGTCAATTAACTCACTCACCCTCCTTGTCAAATAGGTCTCAATAGGCCTAGAACACTACCACTCTCAAGTTTTATTACTATATGGATGTGAACTAAATAAAATACATAGTAATAATTTATAGAACATAAATATATAATATATTCTAAAATTTTATGTATTTTTCTAGTGGGAGAAGGATTTATACAAATTTCAATCTCAAAACCCTAGGTCAAGGTTACTCAAGCCTGTGTAAGGCTGAGAGGAGATATAAATGTCTCATTTAAATTTTACAAGTTTTCAAGAATTATTTACACTTATAAATGGTATTCCCTACCATATTACAACTCCATAACTATACTTTATCCTTAACTAAACTCCAAATCATGAGAACATTCACCTCTTCTTAGATTGTTACAGTCTGCTACATATTTCCTAGACCTGAGAGCCTAAAAATTGGGCTTATTTGAACTCAAAACAACTTAAACCAATTATAAAGGTTGAAAAATGTTTTTATGGAATTACCTCAATATTCTCAATTTGTTTTAGGTGATGGACAATCTCCTCAATACTCTTGCATTTAACTTTACAGACTTTAAAGAGCTTGTGTATGACTGTGTTAATTAAACGATGACTCAAGATCAATGTTTTACTCACTTGAGAGAGACTAAAGGTATTCTTGGAATTAATAATGGTCATATACTCTTGAATACAACTTTATCCAACCTCACACAAATCTTGATGATTTTCTTACACCTTATTAGGACTATTTCTTGGACTTAGTAAATATAAAATTATTCTCAAAGGGGCCTATGTTGTATCATCCCTCCTTGATATTTGAGTTATGATTGTGGAAACACAATATAATCATTATTAGAAAAAAACACACCGTTTTCATCCATAATAATTTTAACAATTATTCTTCAAATTCATTCCTTTATTCAAGCTTTTCAAGCATATGTACAAACCATATATAGAATTTTGGAAAAGTAGATAGAGTTTTAAAAATATAGATCTTTTCTTCACTCTTTCCTCAATCCCCTCAAATTTTTATTCTTTATTAACATAATATTATTATCCTACTACCTTCTATACTCCTCAAAACATGTATTTATCCCTTTTAAAATGCCAAAACATGTAATAACTCCTTCTTTCTTGCCAACTCCACGTATGGAGGGCAGTTACACATATGTCATTCTTGGCTTACATTATAATTTTCATGAATTGGGAATTTAAATACATCTACACACCTTCCTAGGATCATTTACAAACATTTTATAACATTGGCATACCTCACAAGACCTCAAAATAATTCTCATGCTAGTTAAGAAATTTAAAATTTTTGATTTTGGAAGGAAAATAAAGAAGGCTTAGAAACACACTAGTTAAAATATTATTAATGCCTCTAATGCAACCTAGGGGACCCTATAAGACCCTTCACACCTAAACAAAACCAAAAATGGTCACAATGAACTCTGAAACACATTTACATGCTTTGTTCCTTAGTGATACTCTACATCATACTCCCCAAGTGGGGAAATTTTGAGCTCCTACTCAAACATTCCTTTTCCATATTATTTCTTTATTTCCAATTTATTTTATTACAATATTCTAAGCTACTTTTTTTGTTTCTCGTATTGCCTTTTTCATTTCTTCTCAACTAGTTCCTACATCTTTGTCTTCTTTCCTTGTCTAGTCTTTTTACACACTCAGATTCTATTTCAATGAGGTACATGACCTAATACAACTCCTTTTCTACCTCATATTATATCTCCTCCATATCTAAAATCTCTTAAACATGCTTTGTCTCGAATAACTAATTCTCATTCTTCCATATTGCTCTTAACCCATAACTTTTTTCTTCATTGGTCATGTTTGGTTCTTATACTCTTTGATGTTATTGCTTCTTGACCACACATTCTTCTTCGTCCTCATGTTCTAATGTTTTTTCATACCTATATTCTTCCTTAAAAATCTCTTTAACATCTTCTACAGTTGCCTTTTCTTGACACTTAACCTTCTCGTGGTGTGTCTTCTCACTACCTTGCTCATCTTGTAATAGCATCTCATTGTCCAATTTAGGTTCATCATACCACAACACTACTTTATAACTTATAACCTTAATAACATTAGGCATACCTTAAATGAAGTCAAATGTAGCATTAACAATTGAATAGACCACTTTCTTACCTTGTTCTTGATTCCTTTTTTTGCTTTCTAGCTTGTTTTCTAGTGGCTCTCCTTCCATGAGCCTTTGTTCTTAACCACTTGGCTTACTTATTAGACTAGTTATTGGGATTATGCTGTCCTATCCTTCCTTCATAAATTATATCATAATTTTATTCTTTCCTTGGATCTCCTTAGGACTGATCTTTTCCTCTAACCAACATGCATTATTCCTCCAATCAATTTCTTTAAGAGGATCACGGTTATCCTCCTCTTTACTTGCCTCTATCTTGAGATATAATGCTTCCATGTTTTTTTCCTCCGTGTAGTCATGCAATGACTCATTATTTCTCATCTTCAAACTTTCACCTTCATGATTAGTACATGTCAATTTTCACTCATGAAACTTGATAGTCTCTTCAAAGACCTCATTGTCTTGTTCACTCTCTCTTACTCTTACCTTCTTCCAAGCCTCTCTAAGCTTATTTATTATCTTATCAACTTCCTTAACTTGTCCCTTCTACTCTTTTTTTACATCATCATCTTCCCATTCTTGTTTTTTTATAAACTCACATGACCCCATACTCAACTTATCTTGGTTGGCCACTTTGTTTGAATTACCTTGTTCATCTTCTTGGCGTAAATTTATGACTTGACTTTGATTGGATATATTTTTATAACATGTAGGTTCATCTCCTAGAAATGTTCCAATGGGAAACATGTTAAATGTATTTGAATTATTCTTACATTCATCTTTAATTTTTTCCTTTATCTCATTTATGACATCTCCAATCTTCTATTTTCCTTGATTTAGTAACTCCAATAGATCATCTTCAACTACTAGAATGTCTTCCTCATCTCCTATGAGGTTTAAGCACTATGCTTCTTGCATAATATATTTCCAAATCCTTTCTTCCTCCTATATATAATCTATCATCTATTATTTTCCAACTTCACCTTCTTCTACCTTGTGTACACTAACTTGTTTTCGGTCTTCATCCTTCATGAGATTCAAAGTAGACTCCTTTTTCTACAATTCATTAAGGTTTCCAAACACATCATGAGGTGATTCAACTTCATATTTTCCTTTCATAATCCTATACATAAATTCTATTATTTCCTTATACAAGACATCTTCATTAGTTGACATATCAACATATTCATCATCAAATGTAGCAATAAAAACCAAACTTTCAAACCCTTTAGCTTCTCCAACAAATCCTTGATTTGACTCTCTCTATTTTATGCCTTCCATCATGCATTATTATTCTTGAACATCCTCTTCTCCAAGCATCTCTCCTTTTTCTAGATACAAATCATTGTGCCTTCATACATGGCCACCCAATCAACTTCTTTTTCAACATAAGCATGTTACTCATGCTTGTTCTCCTTCATGTTTTCAACTTTTATGTATTCAAAAGGGACTTATTATTTATTTAATCTTATAATTACATTCATACATGACACTAAATCATTAGATTTCAACATTTAAGGCTTGCTTTCCTCCATCTTGTCCTTCTTAGGTTGTTTTGTCTCCATGCCTATCTTCTTCTCCTTGAGGTGTTTCTCACCTTCCTCTTCTCTACCAATTTGTTCATGCATCATGAACCTCTTCATCTCTTCCTTGAGATTCTTAAATAGCAACATTTTATTACTCTCATTGTCCCTCATGACAATCTTGATCCTTCTCTCCATGAGTAGCCTTATAGGCCACTTAACCCTCTTCTTCTTCATAACCCATCCATAACATTGGCTCTCTTCTTCTTGCATGAGCTCCACCAAGATTTTTATCCTCTATAATATTTTTCTATCTCAATCATCTCTTCTTAAACCACTAACCCTAGTTTCATAGGTTCTTCATTCATATTTATCTCCTTGTGGTAGTCTAACTCAGCCAAGCCCTTCTTCTCTTTTACCTTCTTTATCTTCATATTCACTTATCTAAGTCTTTTTCACCTTAGAAATATGACTCTCACTTGGATTTTTTTCACTCTCTTGAGCTTCTCCTATCTCTCTTCGTATGGATACTCTACCACAAACTCTCTCTCTTACTATACTCCTACAACATAGCTTTATAAAATCTCCATACAAACTCTAAATAGAAACCTTCGGCATTCAAAAACATAAACTAATCCAAAAGATTACCTACTATGATACCACTTGATGTAAGAGCATATGCCTACAACCTCCAACTTGTTATCCCTGACTCTAATTCTTGATTTTGATCCCTTCTTTCAAATTTGACTTTGATCTCTAATTCCTTCTTGTAGGTGCTTGTATCTTGAACTCTATTCTTAATAGATCTCTCTCTTAAAAACAATAAGCTTCTAAGATTATTTTAACTCATATTTATCTTCTTATTCTTGAATAACTATAACCACCCTCACACTCTGATCTTTTCTATTTCATACATATCACCATCATCATCTCCTAACCCATTGTCAAGTTTGTCTTCTCCCTTCTTACTCCAAATTACTCAAACTCACATTGATTTATAGGCCTAAAGGCCTTATCCATGATTCAATGCTTTTGGTCTCCACCATTGGGGTTATTATGTCCATTCCTCTATCTATTATAACCCCCATACACATTCAATCCAATCATATAATCTGCAGACAAAAATTCTAGAATAAACTACCCTTTATTTCTTTAGGCTTCTTTCTCTAATATCCCTATTTAGGAACAAATTTAGATGGTTTTACCAATACAAAAGGGTTATTAATGATATAAAAATAGATTTAGATGCCTTTTATCTCATTCTATCTTCTTCTAAAGTTTAAAATTCCAACTCTAAATAGAATTCAATTAAGTCACTCACCCTCCTTGTTAAATAGGTTTCAATATGCCGAAAGCACTACCACTCTCAGGTTTCCATAATGTACAAATGTGAACTAAATAAAATTCACCAAAATCAATTATATCATATAAAGATATAATATATTCTAAAATTCATGGATTTTGGCCAGTGGGAGAAGGATTTATACAAACTTCAATCTCAAAACTCTAGGTCAAGGTTACTTGGGCATATACAAGGCTGAGAGGAGATATAAATGTCTAATTTTAATTTTAAAAGTTTTAAAGAAATATTTTTGTTTCTATGCAAAATTGCTTTCTACATTCAAAGAAGAAATAAGAAACTAAGAGATGGTCAAGGCTAGAAGATACCTGATAAAGTCGTGCACACCGAAATCAGACGTTGGAAGATTCTCCTCTTTGGCTGTGGAGGAATGACACCTGTAAAGAAGAAAAAGCTGAAACACGGAAAAACATTAGTCAAAGATATGGTGGGTTGTTAGGCGAACGCCCGATCCCGAAAGTACAAAGACTTCCTAGAAGGATATCAACCCACTGATAAAAAAGCAGAATATTGGACGAAAGTAGATAATAAAAGATAAAATGATAGAAATAAATGATAGAAAATAAAGTGCGTACCTGATATGCAGCACTGTTCTGCACAGTCGCCGGCGTCGGTCTCTGTGGTGCCGGCGTCGGTCAAGGAAGGTGCCGGCATCGGTCAAACTGCTGGCGTCGATTGGGGTAGTGACCGGCGTCGGTCGGGGCAGGTTCTGGACAGAGTCTACGCAAGTTGTAGAAGGTCTGGGAGAGTCGGAACAGGTTCTTGACAGGGTCGGGATAGGGTCTAATGGAGTCGAGACAAAGTTAGGGTAGAATCTAGGTAAGGTTTTGGACAGGTTCTGGGCAGGGTTTTGGACAGGTTCTGGTTGAGTTGGGACAGGGTCTAGTCAGGGTAAGGTCTGAGTTTAAACAGGCTCTGGGGATTTGCAGAAGGTCGAGTCTAAACAGAATATGAAGTATGGAAATAACAAAAAAGCAATAACCAAAAATAAAAATAAACAGATGAGGATACTTACCTGTCACAGTGCGAAGACATGATTGACGTTGTTGAAGTTGTCTGTGCAGTGCCGGATTGAAGCGAATGTAGATTGGTTGATGCCGGAGTTGGTTGATCGCGAGAGTGTTGATTGCAAGGGTCTGTGAATTTCAGAGTTCGGAGGTCGATTGATTGATTGATCGGTTGATTAACCTTTCGAATGGTTGGCAGACGCTGATGAAGGCAAGGGGCGGTTCAAGAGACGATTTGATAACCGTTCAGGAAACCGATTGGGAACCGAATGATAACTAAAAATGAATAACGATAAGGTGACTGACGTCGGCAGGATTGCCGACGTCGGCCGATAAGTGACCGACGTCGGCGACATCGGCCGGGTAAAGACCGTCGTCGGCAGATGCACAATGGGGATAGAGTCTAGCTTTAGCTCTGTGCTCATTTTTACATGCTGCCAGGGTCGAGGCTAGTGGAAAAAGTGATCGACAAGGATTAAATAGGTGAAGAAGAATAAAATGGGGGATGACCAGGGGAGTCGACACGATTTCGGTGTCTACATTTGCCCCTTTTTGTCTTGTTGGTTGTTCTGGATGAACTGCAAGACAAAAATAGGAGTGATTGCCCCAGGTGAGGGTTAAGGTTGATTTCGTCTTGTTGGTTGTTCGAATGAACTGTAAGACAAAAATAGGTAGCAGATTGCCCCGATTATGGATAAGGTATTCCCCCTCAAAGCAGGAGTCGAGGGAAGGGAACCGGGAATCAGGTGTTGATTTGACAAAGAGGGGATGGAAAAGGGGTGAGGGTGAACGCTGTAAAAGGTGTGATTGCGCGCATACCACTGCACGAGATGGTCAGGTCAAAAGTGTCACAGGTCAAGGGTCAAGGAGTGCCAAAATTGAAATAACTGGGCCCCAGCAGTTAGTCGTCTGCTGATCGGGTTATTCAATCTAAGCTGAAGCTCCAAATGGGTCATCGCGTTTTAGGTATCCCAGGCTCAGGAAGTGCTCCTAGAAACACGAAAAAGTCACAAGTAGTGTGGATCAACCGGCGTGCGATCCTATACTTGTGAGGGTCCAAAAAGGTCTGCGCACAATTCTGCTAACCAGTCATGAGGTAGCATACATGCAAAAACAACCAAGGCAACAGTGTCTTGGAAATGGTCGAGGTTGGAGGAGATAGGCATGATCTCCAATGGTTGGTGGTAGATGGATGGATGAATGGACGAAAGGATGTGGCCGAGCTAACCCCAGAAGACCCCATGTCAACTGAGTGCTGCCTACATAGCCCTGGTGATAGGGCCTCAGGCCAATGTAGTTCTCCCTAGAAGGGAGGAAGGGTCAAAGGGATGGAATTAGTCTTGGTCGAGGGCAAGGTCATAGTCAAAAGGAGGAAAGAAGGTTTGTCCATCAGAGAGATGAACAAACGAGAATGGTCGAGCTAACCCCAGAAGATGGTGGTGTCAAAAATGGTTGATAGATTGGTCGTGGTTATGATGAAATGATGAGGGGAAGAGATGTTGCAACCTTTTCCAAATGGTGTATTCTGCAACATTGGTTGAGGGGTTTTTCATCCCTAGCAATACTCCATATTCGTGATGGATGTATGCTAAAAATGAATTGAGGTATATTTACACTTCAGCAAGTATTGGTTTATGCTTAACATAAATTGCAGCAGGTCAATAGTTTCCATGTGTATTGGTGTCCATAGAAACTAGGGGGAATAGGCTATGGGAGTGGTCTGAAAAGAGAGTTGAGTTGATTGACAAGTGATGAAGGCGAATGTGACCAAAGTGCAGAAGAAGTGAAAAGCATATTGCTCTTTCATTGACAAGGACCAAAAAGATAGCATAGATAGGGGTTATGAGAACCAAGAGCCCCGTTCATGCGTGACGTCGTTGACCATAGTTATGTTAGAGCGGTAATCGAATCACTTTGACATTAAAGTGAGCTCGAAGTCCCTTGAGCAGGTGATAGGAGGAGGAAAGAGGGTAACCCATTTTAAGAGTAGAGATAACTATGCCCCTTTTTATAGGAGACCCTGAGACAACTATAAGTCAAGTCCATGACTCTTTTTTTTTTTTTTTTTTTTTTTGGTGCAGACTGATCAATGCGGGAAGCCTGCATAAAGATGTCATTTGCTTGGTGGTCAGTTGTGAAGCTGATCAATGCGGGAAGCTTCTAAAATAGTGCTATTTATTGCCAGATTTAGTCATAGCCATCCTTCAAGGGAGTGGTCTAGATCTTTGTTTAATATAAGGGCTTTTGAATAGCTGTCCTTCGAGGGAGCAGTCTATTAATTACAGCAATAATAGTACAGCTGTCCTTCGAGGGAGCAGTCTGCCTTTTGATTTTGATATTGATATAGTGACCATGGATATTGTGACATCTTGATTTGTTTTTACAGAAATGTGAGTCGTGGACAAGATTATAGAAGGTCGAGGGCTCCCTTTTATTAGGACAAAGCATCCATACAGCATAAAAGGGTTATAGGAATTGTTAAGAGGAATAAGGTTGAAAAGAAGTAGGATTAAGAGGACGGGGATTTCTCAAGGGATGAGCTCAAGTTAAGTGTCAAGTGGATGAATACTTGACTAGCATTAGAACGATCGCAGATGCAACGCATTAAGAGGCTCAGGTTCTGGTCGGCCATCAAGAGAAGACAGACGATAAGTCCCTGATCCATACTTGTGCATGATAATAAAAGGTCCGAGCCAATTAGGAGCAAACTTGCCTCGTTTACTTCACTCCATATTGGTCACGTGTTGATTCTCTTTGAGGATGAGGTCTCCGATGTTGAAATCTCATTCTCACAGATTTTTGTCATAGGTGCACTTGATGCGATGTTGATAGACATGGAGATGATTAAGGGCAGCAAGACGGCGTTCGTCAAGTAACTCAAGTTGAGCTAAGCGATCTTGATGAAAGTCATCGTTGGAAAGAATATCATGTAGATAAATGCGAAGAGACGGGATCTGTACTTTGAGAGGTAAGACAGCCTCTGTTCCATACACAAGAGAAAAAGGGGTAGCACCCGTAGAGGTTTGAATGCTAGTGCGGTAAGCCCACAAAGCGAAGGGAATGTGAATGTGCCAATCCCTGCCTGTGTCACTGACCACTTTCATGAGAATTTTGGTGAGAATTTTGTTGGAAGCCTCGGCCTGCCCATTTGCTTGTGGGTAGTAAGGCGAAGAAAAACTGAGTTTGATGCCGAAGGAGTCGCATAGCTTTTGGACAGTTTTGTTTTTGAAGGACTTGCCGTTATCAGTGATGATTTTATGAGGGACACCGAAATGACAGATGATATGGGTGGTGATGAAGTCGACGATCTTGTCGGCTTTTGTGGAGACGAGAGGAATGGCTTCCACCCACTTGGTGAAATATTCAGTGGCTGTGATGATGGATTGATGACGAAGAGACGAATGAGGGTTAATCTCACCGATGAGATCTAAACCCCACTGAGAAAAAGGCCAAAAATCCTGAGCGATTTGTAAGGCGTGACTGGGGAGATGAAGCAAGTTAGAGTGTTGCTGACACTTGATGCAACGCCGAACATAGTCGCTACAGTCTTGATGAAGGGTAGGCCAATAATAGCCCAGACGAAGGATGCGCTTGGCAACCGAATTCCCACTGAAATGTCTGCCACAAATCCCGTCGTGGACTTGCTGAATGGCTTGAGATGCTTCAGTGGAGGTGAGACAGCGAAGAAGGAGGCTGTCGAAGCCGCGCTTATAGAGAAGACCCCCTAGCATGGTATAGCGAGCAGTACGCTTGATAAAAGCTCATCGTGCATTACTAGAGAGGTTGGGAGGAATGACAGAGAGAGATAAGAAGTCTACAAGTTGCTTATACCAAGCATCTTGTGGGCTAGGGTCTATAGTGTTGACATGGTGAATGTGAGGAGAGATATATGAAGGCAACGGCACACGACGCACCGTGACAAAAAGTTTGGATGCAGATGAGGAAGATGGGATATGTGAAGCAAGAGAAGCCATGGTGTCAGCAAACTTATTCATGGATCGAGGAACAGTCTGCAGGAGGAAATGGTCAAAAGATGCAAGGAGAATGTCAGCACAGTTTTTGTATCTTTGCAAAATTTCATTTTTACAGAGGTATGAACCGTTGACCTGATTGACGATGAGCTGCGAGTTGCCAAAGATGTTGATGGACTTGATGCTAAGAGAGAGGGCGGTCTGAAGTCCCAAAATTAAGGCCTCGTATTCAGCCATATTATTGGTACAATCAAAGTCGAGTTTAAAAGACAGAGGCATGGGCTCCCCTTCGAGTGGAATGAGAATGACCCCAGCACCGCCACCTAGTTGACATTTGGATCCATCAAAGAACATAGTCATCTGATAGGTGGTGTCGTCAGAGGAAAGCGCAGCAATAGATTCGTCAGGGAATTCACACTGTGAAGGTTGATTGTCAGGAAGAGGGGCATCTGCTAGTTGATCAGCGATGGTTTGCCCCTTGATAGATTTTTGCTGGATGAATTCGAGATCGAACTCAGCAAGCAGCATGAGCCACCGAGCCATACGTTGATTCTGATATGGCTTGGAGTGCATATACTTGAGAGGGTCGGTGTGGGTGATGACAAAGGTTTTGTGACTAAGAAGATAGTGGCGAAGCTTAGTAGCAGCAAAGACTAACGCCAAACAGAGTTTCTTGATATGGGTATACCGAGTTTCATAGTCGACCAGTGTTCGGCTGATATAATAAACGGCTTGCTCACGGTGATGCTCGTCTCGGTGCGCGATCATGGCACCTAACGAATGATGAGTGGCTGAGATATAAAGGTAGAAGGGTTGGTCATCTTTAGGTGGAATGAGAACTGGTGGAGAGACCAGATAGCATTTTAAGGCTTCAAAAGCCTCTTGATAGTCCTTATCCCATGTAAAAGAGACGTCCTTCTTAAGGAGATGATGAAAAGGTTGGCAGCGGTCAGAAAGCTGCGAGATGAAGCGACGAATGGACTGGAGCTTGCCTTGCAAACTACGAAGCTGCTTGAGATTGGTCAGGGGAGGCATTTCAAGGATAGCGCAAATCTTAGCAGGATCTATCTCGATGCCATGAAAGGAAATGATGAAGCCAAGAAGCTTGCCAGAGAGGACCCCAAAGACACATTTCTTGGGGTTAAGACGAACATTGTACTGAAGAAGATGAGAAAAGATGATTTTGAGAATGGTCAGATGGTCACGGCGAAGTTTGGACTTGCCGAGCAGGTCATCCACATAGTCCTCCATGATTTTGTGGAGGAGATCGTGGAAAATGTAGGTCATGGCACGCTGATAAGTGGCACCTGCGTTCTTCAAGCTGAAAGGCATGACTCGATAGCAGAAATTCCCCCATGGGGTAATGAAAGTGGTCTTGTGCTGATCTTTTGGAGCAATCAGGATTTGATTGTATCCTGAACATCTGTCCATAAGAGATAGCATCTCATGGCCGGCCGTAAGATCAACAAGCTGGTCAATGTTAGGAAGAGGAAAGTCATCTTTAGGACAGGCTAGGTTAAGGTCGCGATAGTCTGTGCAGATCTGAATCCCCCCAGTTGCCTTGGTGACTGGGACGATGTTAAAGACCCACTGTGGATAATCGATGGGCTGGATGAAGGAGACAGAAAGAAGGCACTGAAGCTCCTCTTTGACAAAGAGAGCAATGCGAGGATGCATCTTTCGAAGCTTTTACCTGACAGGCTTAGCCTCTGGTTTGGTGACAATGTTATGGGTAACGATGGTGGGGTCGATGCCAAGCATATCACTGTAAGTCCAAGCAAAAGCCTTGCTATGGTCGGAGAGGAACTGGGTATAGTCAAGCTGCTCCTGAGCGTCTAAAGATTGGCCAATCTTTAAGACATAAGGAACATCAGAATAAGGAAGGTTGATGTCAATGGTTGATTCATTTAACATAACCTGGGTCTCAGAAGGGAGGGAGCGCTGGATGAAAGAATCATCAGCACCCATGTACGAAAGAATGGCGTCATCGTCAACGCAGTGAACAGTGTGAATGGTTGCCGACTCATCTTCGATCATGCTGGGAAAAATGAGAGGGAGAGAATTGGACACCCCATTAAGCTGATAAGTCAAGGGGTCCAGGCGGATGGTGTTTATGGAAAAAAAAAACTAGGAGGAATGGAAACCACTGACTCCGTAGGTGAAGGGGGCGAAACAGGCGAGTGTGGAGGAGATTGGTCAAGGATTGGTACAAGACAAAGGTCTACAGGGTCTTGAGTGGGGTCATGATATCCCAGACCATACCATTTCTTGGCATCGTCATCATTGAGCGGTTGGATAGGCTGATGGGAGCCCTGCTCATAGCGTCCGAAACCAAAACCCTTCCATGCACACCTGTGAAGATAAGTGTGTGCAAAGGCGGGGTTGCCAAGAAACGAGAAATCTGATGTGAAAGGTTGAGGTGAAGAAAGAGGATTACCGTCAGTAGGAGCTTGATTAAGCCCCCCATAGACGAGGTTGGTGCGGAGGTGAGGGGGACCATAAGGTATGATCGTCCCGATCCGATGGTCGTAGCTGGGGCTGTGATGAAGGCGTCCATACTCTTGTGGAGTTTGGAACATGTCTAAAGCCAGCAAGCGATACTCTCCCAATGAAAGTCTTTGGAAGACGTCTTCCATGGGGTCTGTGGTTGTCGCTTGAAGGGGAGGTGTAAGGGCGACCACCTGTTGTGAACTGGTCGAAGCTTCCGCGGATGGAGGCGGTGCCGGGGTTGATGGCTTGATAGGAATGAGGACATCATTTGGACGGTAGGTGGTGTTGCATGTTTTGAAGGGTGAAGGGTCAGCGGGAATGGTGTGGACTTGTCCGTCATGTTCAAACTTCACACAACGGTGCAGGGTGGAGGGGACACAGGCCATGGCGTGGATCCAGGGTCGGCCCAGCAAGATGTTGTATTGAAACTCTCCTTCAATGATGTAGAAGAGCTCTGGGACTGTGCGTGGACCAATGCAAATATGAAGGATGACTGTGCCAATGGTCATGGCAGTAGTGTCATTAAAAGAGCGCAAGATTGCATCAATTTTGGAGACGCAATTCTTGGGAAGAGCCAACTGATCAAAGGCATGGGTGGAGATGATGTTGATGCTAGCGCCCCCGTCGATCATAACGCGTTTAATGCATGTCCGATCGATATAGGCAGTGATGAAGAGGGCGGCAACCTGATCTTTCGTGTTGGATGTGGGAATCTCAGAATCGCTGAATGTGATGGAGGCAACAGGGGCTAAGGAGTGGACAAGGGTAGCAAGTGGCTGGGGATCCTTGGGTTGGACCTCCGCTGCCTACAGGGCTTGGATGAGGGCCTGACAATGTTGGGGCGAGGTTTGGATGAGATCGTAGAGGGACATCTTCACAGGCGTTTGGTGAAGCTGTTTCAACATGGAGTCGTGGATTGGTCCGGAAGAAGAAGAAGAAGAAGAGGGTTGAGGCGCGCCAAGGATAGAAATCTTAGGCTTAGGCAGTTGAGGTGGATTGACAAAAGGGTAGGTCCAAGGAATGGCGGCTTTTTCTTTCACCTTGTCCTTCTGTGACCTAGTGGTGATGTGAATGGCATTGATTTTAAAGATGGGAGGTGAAGGTGATGAAGGAGTTGTAATCGGTTGATGAGATGTGGATGGGTTTGAAGAGGTTGAAGGGTTATGAGAAGGAGTCAGGGGTCGGTCGAAAGTGTCCTCAAAGAGAAGAGTGTCTTTCTCCAGATATCGGTGAATGACAGCCTTGAGGGCACAGCAAGTCTCGGTGTCGTGTCCTGGTGTACGATGATATAAACAAATCTTCATGTCGTCGAACCAGGAGGGTTTAGACCCGAGAGGTTGGAAGGGCTTGATGGGTGGAAGAGTTATGCTAGAATTTTGCAAAAGTCGTTGCAAGATCAAAGAGTATGAGCCCACTAAAGGGTCCGTGCTCATCGATGTATGCGATGTCGATGACTTTTGCTTGGGTGAAATTGGAGGGGGTTTTCGTACCACCTTCTGGGTTGATGGTGCGATGACAGGCGGAGACGGTACACTCTTCATGAGAGGTATCATCCTTTTGGGAGAGGGTAGGCTAGCGGTAGGTAAAGGAAGCAAAGGAGGCAACCAGTTTTGATTAGAGGTTGAAGCGGGAAGGACTCTGGTTAAGGTTGAAGGATGCGGGCCCAAAATGGAGGGCAATGGTGATGGAAGAGGAGGCGTTTGCCTCTGTGATTTGGCAGTCTTTTGTGATTTAGGTTGAAGACTACTATTAGTTGAAGTTTGGTTTAAGTCCACCTTCACTTGTGGATGAGTGAGGTTGGAGACGGGGCGAACGCCAAGTGTTTTGATAGGTTTAGGCGGAGTAGATGAGGGTTTTGGTTTTAATGAAGTTGATGAAGATGTAGACGGTTTGAAAGCAGAGATCTGATTTTTGTTGATAGTCTTAGGAGGTTCTGCCATGAGAGGATTAGCAGCATGAGATGAGAGGGCCCGGGCTTGTTGAAGAGCTGTGAGACGGTCCCACAATCCTTGATGTTCCACTTTCCTAGAAGGGAGAAGTTCGAGTCTCTCTACTAGTCGGGAAAATGGCTGAGAAGATGCGGGATGAGGTTTAGGCTCTTGAGAAGATGTCGACGGTTGTGGGACTGAAGGTGAGACGGGTGTAGTAGTCTCGGGCCCAAAGCATGGTGAAGTCGTGACAGGTTCATGTTTGGTTGGAGATGAAGGAGAGATAGGTTCTTCCCTGGGTGGAGAAGAAATTGGAGAATGAAGCTCCTCAAGCGGGTAAAGGGCAGGGATGATAGTGCCCTCCACTTGCGGTCGAGGAGTAGGAAAGGTTGGGGCCTCCATGGGCAGCAAGAAGGAAGATGGTGAAACTGGTGGTGCTGGTAAGGTCGAGGCGTCCTCCAAAATGAGAGAAGTTGAGGGAGAACTAATCAGAGAAAGAGGTTCGTCCACATGTGATGGACTGATGGATGAACTCACCTCTTGGGGTTGGTTAGAAATGAGGGGCGAGACCGTATTGACTGTTCGAATATTATGTTCATGGGTATTGTCAGTCAAGGTCTGGACGTTGTTTTGGGTTGGTGGATGATTAGGGAATGGTTGTTTGAAGATATCGATACCCTAATTAGGAGGGGCATTGGGATTGTCAAGGATGAGGTCACCCTTTTCCAACATGTCTTGGATTATGTTTTTAAGGGTTTTACAGTTGCCCGTGTCATGACCTTTAACACGGTGGTAGTGGCAGAAGTCATTTTCCCTATACCACGTAGGGATGGCGTGTGAGGGATCAAATTGTGGTGGAGGTCAGATCTGAGGGAGATTGAGGACCCCTTGTTTGATGAGTTTTTCCAGCATAGACGCGTATGATTCTCCAAGTGGAGTAAACTGTCGCTGTATGTATCTCTGCTGAAATTAGCGAGTGGCACTCATAGATGTGGATGGTTCAGGGTGATTAGTTGAAGGTGAAGAGGAAGAAGATCTAAAAACCACAGCATTTGCTGAAGCTTTAGATTTAGGATTAGACGAGGAAGGCTTAGAAGAGGGGTCATTGGTTTTGGAGTTGGGATTCTTACTTCGCAACTTGACTTTATTCTCCTCGACAGCACGTAACTCAAGTTTACGAGCCATCGTGAAGGCTTCGTCAAAAGTGCGAAAGGTTTGAACCCTCAAGGTAGAAGAAATATGTTTAGCGCAGGCTTGAGAGAAAAGTTCAATAAGCTCAGGCTGAGGTAAGGAAAATGAAAGTTGATTGATAAGGCCCCTCCACCGAGCGACGAAATCAGCAATAGATTCATCCTCAAACTGGCGAATAGAATAGAGGTCTGTGATGGAGACCTTCTTGGTGATATTGATGGAGAAATGATCGAGGAAGAGCTGGGCCAGCTGAGTGAACGTGAAGATGGAATGGCTGGGAAGAGAGCTGTACCAGTCAAGTGCAGCACCCGAGAGAGACATGGGAAACGTGCGTAAGAGCAACGCATCATCGTGGGTGATAAGGTAACAGGCGTGTCTGAATGCCCGTAAATGTTGTTGTGGGTCTTCCTTGCTTTGGAAACGAGAAAACTTAGGAAGTTCCCACTGGCTGGGATATGGTCTGATGGGGACAGAAGGATGGATGGGCTCGTTGTAGATTTGTTCGTATGAGAGAGTGTTGCGTGAGCCGGAAACAGAGGTCTCTAGGTTGGACATTTTATCCATCAGCATCTTGATAATATCTACTGACGGATTGGTGGGTGGAACGCCTCCTAGATTGTAAGACACTTGAAAGAAGCTGGAAGAGGTATACGACGTAGTCGGTTGTACCAATAAGGGCGCAACGTACGGATGACTAGTCGTAGGGACAGAAGAAGTGACTAAGGATGGTTGGATAGAAGGCATGGCTAGGTTTGATGTTGTCATGGGAGGTTGGTTAGAGGTAACATGGGCCAATGGATAGGTAGCCACCCTAGTGTTGATAGGAGTAAGGGTAGGCGGAATAGAGACGACCAAGTTTTGAAAGGGGGTAGAAAGTGGTTGAGTGGGCTGAGATTGATAGGGGCCGAAACCCCGGTGGAAGTGGGCCCAACGATGGAAGGAGAGGCCACACTTGGATGGTTGGTAAAAGGTTGGTCATTGGTTGAGGCAACAGCCTGGGTGTCTAAGGGTTGGACTACGGACGCTATTGATACGGCCGCAGTCTCGAGGAAAGAAGTCGGCATTCCATAAATTGGATTGCCCAAGGGGTCTCGCGTTTGGCTATTCACGAGATAGTGTTGCAAGGCTTTTACGTTGAGGTCCAAGAATCGTGCGAAATCTTGGTCCCCTTCTGGGATAATAGGCATTTGGGTCAGAGATGGTCTGGTAGGAGTTCTTTCAGTTTTCGAGTTGAACTCCATTATAGGGCTGGTTATAGGCGGGGTAGATGGAAGAGGATGATGCCTCGCGTGATCGACTAGAGCCTTGGCTTGGCTACGAGTCAGAACCATTCAAGGCAAGAAAGAACGTCCTCACAAGCTCAAACAAGCAGATAAGAACTAAAAAAAAGATGAAGACACAAGCAGATCCTAAAACCCTAGAAGTAAATTATTAGGATTATAGTGGCTTATGCCTTAGAATGTGTGTAGAGGAAGATCGGCTTTGTGAGTCGGGTCCTAGAAGAAGCAGTCTATGGAAGGTTTCGGGTTTTGTTATGGTGCTCAAGAAATCTGTGTTAGCTTCCGTACACGCCTGGTGCTAAGGAGCAAGCTCCCCTCACTTCACGATTCCAGTGGTTAGCTGGTTTCGCTTAGCCAAAATATACTTCCACTATAGTTTAGACTCTGCCAGAGAACAGAGTTGGCTTTCCCCTTGGTGATGAAATCCAAGTAAGATCACCGGGATGGGTAAGGTATCTGCTGGGGGATGAAATCCCAGTCGGGCCTTGTCTCAGGTAAGTTAAAATGTTTGTTTTGTGTAGGTGGTTTGGTCGTGTAACATCAAGTGATCTAGATTAATTCAATATGCGGTTTAATTACTATGTGTGATCTAAGAGATGCAGGCAAACAGAAATGAATGCAAAGTGTTTTAATGCCCAAGTCGAAATGTTTTGTTCGTATGAAGACGAATGGAGAAAGAGTCGAAGAATATGAGTTTTAGCTAGTCTAGAAGTGCAAGAAAGAAAGAAATGTTCATTTTAGTCCTGCTTATGATGTCGTTTAAGAAGAGATGAAAGAAGGCGAAAAGGAAGAAACCTAATGCACCTATATGAACGAAAGAAAGAAAGAACCCAAGGAAGGCCCTAAGGTCCCACCGAGCGTGCCAGAATGTTTCTATGCAAAATTGCTTTCTACATTCAAAGAAGAAATAAGAAACTAAGAGATGGTCAAGGCTAGAAGATACCTGATAAAGTCGTGCGCACCGAAATCAGACGTTGGAAGATTCTCCTCTTTGGCTGTGGAGGAATGACACCTGCAAAGAAGAAAAGGCTGAAACACAGAAAAATGTTAGTCAAAGATATGGTGGGTTGTTAGGCGAACGCCCGATCCCAGAAGTACAAATACTTCCTAGAAGGATATCAACCCACTGATAAAAAAGCAGAATATTAGACGAAAGTAGATAATAAAAGATAAAATGATAGAAAATAAAGTGCGTACCTGATATGTAACACTGTTCTGCACAGTCACCGGCGTCGGTCTCTGTGGTGCCGGCGTCGGTCAGGGAAGGTGCCGGCGTCGGTCAAACTGCCGGCATCGGTTGGGGTAGTGACCGGCGTCGGTCGGGGCAGGTTCTGGACAGAGTCTACGCGAGTTGCAGAAGGTCTAGGAGAGTTGGAATAGGTTCTTGACAGGGTCGGGACAGGGTCTAATGGAGTCGAGACAAAGTCAGGGCAGAATCTAGGTAAGGTTTTGGACAGGTTCTGGGCAGGGTTTTGGACAGGTTCTGGTTGAGTTGGGACAGGGTCTAGTCAGGGTAAGGTCTGAGTTTAAACAGGCTCTGGGGATTTGCAGAAGGTCGAGTCTAAACAGAATATGAAGTATGGAAATAACAAAAAAGCAATAACCAAAAATAAAAATAAACAGATGAGGATACTTACCTGTCACAGTGTGAAGACATGATTGACGTTGTTGAAGTTGTCTGTGCAGTGCTGGATTGAAGCGAATGCAGATTGGTTGATGCTGGAGTTGGTTGATCGCGAGAGTGTTGATTGCAAGGGTCTATGAATGTCAGATTTTGGAGGTCAATTGATTGATTGATCGGTTGATTAACCTTTCGAATGGTTGGCGGACGCTGATGAAGGCAAGGGGCGGTTCAAGAGACGGTTCGATAACCGTTCGGGAAACCGATTGGGAACCGAATGATAACTAAAAATGAATAACGGTAAGGTGACCGACGTCGGCAGGATTGCCGACGTCGGCCGATAAGTGACCGACGTCGGCGACATCGGCCGAGTAAAGACCGTCGTCGGCAGATGCACAATGGGGATAGAGTCTAGCTTTAGCTCTGTGCTCATTTTTACATGCTGCCAGGGTCGAGGCTAGTGGAAAAAGTGATCGACAAGGATTAAATAGGCGAAGAAGAATAAAATGGGGGATGACCAGGGGAGTCGACACAATTTCGGTGTCTACAATTTCCACTTCTATAGGGTCTTCCCTATCATATTAAAGCTCCACAATTGGACTTGAGCCTCAACTAGACTCCAAATCATGAGAACATTCGCCTTTTCTTAGATTGTTACAGTCTATTATAAATTTACTAGACCCAAGAGCCTAAAAATTATGATTATTTAAACTAAAAACAAATTAAATCACTTATAAAGGTTTTAAAATATCTATATGTACTTACCTCAACCTTCTTAATTTGTTTTAGGTGATGAACAATCTCCTAAAGACTCTTGCATGTAATTTGCAGACTTATAAAAGTTTGTGTATGATTGTGTTAACTAAATGATGACTCAAGATCAATGTTTTCCTCACATAAGAGAGACTCAAGGGATTATTTTAATTAATAATGGTCATTTACTCTTGAATACAACTTTATCCAACCTCACACAAAGCTTGATGATCTTCTTACACCTTGTTAGGACTATTTTTTGGACTGATTAAACATAGAATTGTTCTCAATGGCCCTGTGTTGTAGCTTCTCTCTTTGATATTTGAGTTATGATTTTGGAAACATAATATAATCATGCTTTTTTAAAAACACACCACTTCCATCCATAATAATTTTAACAATGATTCTTCAAATGCATTCCTTTATTCAAGCTTTTCAAGCATATGTACAAACCATATATAGAATTTTGGAAAAGTACGTAGAGTTTTACAAATATTGATCTTTTATTCACTCTTACCTCAATCCCATAAAATTTATCCTCTCATAACCTAATAATATTCTCCTAATACCTTATTTACTCCTTACAATATGCATTTCTTTCTTTTAAGATGCCAAAACATGCAACAACTCCTTCTTTCTTGCCAACTCCACATATTGAGGGTAGTTACACGTGATTATTGGATTACATTATTATTTTCATGAATTGGGAATTGAAATACATTTATACACTTTTTATAGGATCATTTACAAACTTTTAATAATTTTAGCCTGTCTCACAAGACCTCAAAACAACTCTCATGCTAGTTAAGAAATTCAAATTTTTAAATTCTTGATTTTGGCAAGAAAATCAAGAAAGCCTAGAAACATACTATTTCAAAGACTCTTAATGACTCTAATGAAACCTAGGGGACCTTATAATACCCCTCACACCTAATGAAGACCAAAAATGGTCATAATTAACTCTAAAACACATTTACATACTTTGTTCCTTAGTGATGCTCTGCATCAATCAAACTTATTAAAACCACTTTGAAAACTTCACAAACATCATAACACACCTCTTAAAAAAGTTTCAATATTTTTGTCTGGTTCAATTTTAAACTATAAATATTTTAGTGTACCAAAACCTTAGTTTAGGGTATCTTGCCTTTACACAGGCTGAGAGGTCAAATTTAAGATAAATTTAAATTTTATGATAATTTGGAATATTTTTTATTGTAAAATTCTATCCCTGCATATATCTTTCCCTATCACTTGAATTTTACATTAAATCAATATTAAAATGTGATAAAAGATGTGTTTTCTTGACTGTCATATCCATTTTCTTGACTATAGTAAGTATGTATTGTATCTTCAAGTTTACTACATGAAAGAAAAATATTATAAAACAATGAATGTGATTTTAAAACAACAAATAGACTCATTTATATGATATCTAAGATTGAAATTGAATAATGGTATTCAATAATACATTCATTCATTTTTCTTGTTAAAAATGAGTTACAATTGTACTATAAACAACCTTGTTTTCCAAAACTTCTCCCTCCTTTTCTTTGAAATATTAAAATTCTTGATCTTATTTTTATTGATGTTTTTCCTTATCCTGGGAACATCTATCTCTTCTCACTCTCTCTCCTTTAGTTTTATCTCCTCAAATTTTCTAACCAATATTATCAACTCAACCTATGTCTTAACCTTAGTAGAGTTTGGCAAGTCAGATATGAGTTAAGACCTTAGAAATATTTTAAACATGTACTAAGACCTTAGTTGACACCTTCATGAAGGATCATGACCAAACTAAGCATTATGATATGATAAAAGCTCTTTAAACACCCCAAAAATGTTTAAAAATTCAAATTTCTAATTTTGGTGAGGAAATTGAAAACAATCCAAAATGACCAAAACAAAGCAAGGTAAAACATGGAAAATATTCAACTAGAAAAAATATGACCCCTAAAACCTATTCAAGACCAAAATTTAAAAAAATAACAACTAACCCCTAATTTTCCTACAATAGGCTCCCTAAGTACAAAAGCATTCATGAGCTCCTACTCATGAGGTCTTCAATGGTAGTTCTATACTAAATTATTTTTTATGGAGTGAACCAATAAGTATCTTCAAGTGGATGATTTTTATACTTAACTATATATTTGAAGTACTCCTTACCTCTGGTTCTTTTGACAACCTTCTTATCTAAAATAACTTGTAATTCATCCTTTTGTGCCTTGGGTAACTATTGTTCTCGATTAATGACATGTTCATTGTCATCTTTAGATGTTTTTTTTGTGTCTTCTCATAATATGTAAAGATAGAGGTTTATAATATTAAAAATGGGTGAAATCCCAATATCATATGGGAGCTCTAGTTCATAGGCATTAGGAGAAAACTTTCTTAAGACCTTACAAGGTCATATCTTCTTCAATTTCAATTTATTGTATTCACCTTTAGGAAATATCTCCTCCTAAGGTGTGCTAACACTAAATCACCTACCTAAAATTTCACTTCTTTCCTTATTTTATCAACATCTCCTTTGTACTTACTAACACTCAACTCTAAGTACTTCTTGACTTGATCATATAACTCATGCATGGCTATATCAAAGTCTTCACCTTCAACACTCCTCTTTTCTTACTTTCCCAAATATCTAAGCTCATAAACACCTCTTGGATTTATTCCATAGATAATCTATAATGAACTAAAACTTGTACTCTTATTAGATGAATCATTATATGTAAATTCATCTAAGTGAAAGTCCAAAGCAATGGCTATATCAAAGTCTTCACCTTCAACACTCCTCTTTTTTTGCTTTCCCAAATATCTAAGCTCATAAACACCTCTTGGATTTATTCCATATATAATCTACAATGAACTAAAACTTTTACCCTTGTTAGATGAATCATTGTATGTAAATTCATCTTGAGCTAATACTTGATCCCATTGCTTTGGACTTTCACTTACCAAACATATTAATAGATTCCCTAAGCTTCTATTGATAAATTTAGCTTGACCATCAATTTGAGGATGGTAGGTTGAACTAAAGATTAATTTGGTTCCCAAATTCTTCCAAAGTGTTCTCCAAAAATTTCCAATAAACTTTGTATCCCTTTCATAAATAATGCTTCTATAAATTCCATGTAACCTTACCACCTCTTTAAAGAAAAAATTGACAACATTTTTATCATCACTTATATGTTTACATGATATTAAATGTGCCATTTTTTAAAATCTATCAACAACAAAAAATGAAATCATTACCTCATTGTGTATGCAATAGGAAATACAACAAATATACAAATCAATCCTTGCTCGGATAAGATAAATCCTACTTAAACTTTTAATTGTGGATACATTAGATATTCAAGGTCATGACCAAGATGGATCTACTATACCTAGCCAAGTGATCTCTTACCACAATGAATTCACTAGGGAGGGTTCCAAAGCCTTCAGTCAAGCAAAACTATGAAATAACCCTAATTAGTTCCTATGTTTTCAAATTCACTAAATTAATATTAAGTAAAGCAAAATCTAATCTAGTGCTCACCAGATCTTGTGGCATAAAGTGGGGGTAATAAATGTGAAAATTAAACATGCATAGAATATATATACTCACATCAATGTATATGGAATCTTAATGCATGGGAAAGAAGTAAAAATTCATATCTATCTACTCTTAAAAATAAGGAATAGAGTTAGGAATACTTACCTTTAAAGATGATCCTGTTGAGCCTCAATCTTTCCCTTGGCCAAGGTGCTTCATAAGAGGTTTTTTTGGTATGTAAGGATGACAAGGATAAATCATCTCGAGGATACACAACCTATCAATACATCCAAAAGACTTCTCCACAAGATAAGATCTATATCTCCAAATAAAGTATGAAACCCTAAGTTATGATCCTCAATTAGAATGGTGAATAAGAAGATGCACAATATATATCTCTTCTTCCTCTCTCTTCTTAGAAATGATGAAATAGATGTGTTTATATAGGTGGATCTAACCCTAGTCCTTTTTGAATTTTTAGGCTGACAAGGTTGACCCAATTAACCTTGTATCATTATTGACAAAAATAAATTAGGTCTCAGTCTAGGTCCACCAAGGGTCAACCTAGACCTTAAATAAGTTTTATCAATTAGAGTATAAGGTTGATGGGGCCAACAGTGTAACGTAAACCATTAAAAAGGATTTTAGGTTAGGGAAGGGATAATGAAGGTGAAAATGACTAAAGAAGGGTGAAAAATAGGAGGCAAAGCTTAGGTAAATGTTTTTAGGAAATGGGTGTGTAGATAACAAATGGTAGTATTAGAAAAACAATCATGAAAAGCACCAATGTTCTACCTACCCCTTTATCAATGCACCCCTTAAGTCATGCACTTAGAGAGATTGAGACTCGATTAGTTCTTGCAAGATAGAAAGCATCATTAATTGATAAAGTTTGACAATAATATGTGTATACATATTCCTTACTCAAATATCATCATGTGTCATGTAGGTGCAACATGGGATGGTGTTTCAGGAAAAGAACATATAAATACACAATATTGAAGTTGAATAAAGTGTGGTAAGGAGAAAATAAGATAAATGAAAGGATAAAATTTAAAAACACATACCTTTACTTACCTTAGTGTTGTAGATAAAAAAGGAGATGCAATAAAATTTGAAGGTGTCCAATGTAAGGAACATTAGGTGAACCTATAGAGGTTAGCAAAAATAGAAAAATATCAAAAAAAAAATCAACATAGATATATAATAGGTGAAAAAAATCTCTACGATGTCAGGATTTCATAATATTTTATGGTTTGGAAAGAGAGCTAGTATAGATAAAGATATGATCAAAATAAGGAATCTAATGGTAAATATTTGAAAGGTAAATAATTTTGAATAGTAAATACAAATAGGGTGAAAAATAATTCATTTGTCATTATTACTATTCTAAGAAAATAGATCTCTGAGAGACCTAGTTAGAGACTAGAGATCCATCATGGTGAGGAGATGACAGTTGAGATGGGGAGGACACATAGCGGCCACAATGAGTACAACATAGGTAAGCAATTGAAAATGTCAAATTTTTTAATATTTTGATTTGAAGTTGAGTTAATTATAAAAAATTGATTAGTAAACAAAATCTAGGCATCAGGACCCTAGGAAATTTTTACGTACACTAGGGATAAAATGGGGTATTGGGTAGGAAAGAGTTAGACCAATAAATACCCAAGGAATTTATGGTAAATAGTCAAAAAGTCACTGATGTGGATGATTAGAGTCAACTTGATCGACTTAGTCTGCAAGGTGAAGGAGAAAAAAATGTTGATTTCATAGTAGTGTACCGATTTAGTTTGCTAAGAGGGTAGGGTGACTACGTAGCAGTGGGATAACTTAGTTGTTTTGAAATGGATGATGTAGTATAACAAGGTTGATATAATACTACAAGGTAAAAATGTGGTCGATCTAATATTAGATAGGCTGATTTAGTATCACAAATGAAGCATAGGGTTGATTTAGTATTGAATAGGCTGATTTTGTATAAAAATAGAAAAACTAAATCAAAATAGCTAAGTTTTGTGAAATCTGAAGAATGTATTTTGATTATTAATGACATAGACATTTGATACATCCTTTATTTTTTAATATTTTTTAGAAACATTAGAGGAATTGGTGATTGATCAAGGCATCATAGATACCAGATCTACTAGAGTGGTTGACATACATGGATAGAGCATGACTATTTGCACTGGGCCTAAGAGGTATTATGGAGATGAGTCACATCTCACTGAGTGTTGATCTCATTGTCATGTTCCTTAGAGCATGGGAATGGTTAACCAACACTTTTTGATGGGTGGTATATGGTGATAACAAAGAGGTAGGTATCATACTAGAGGATGTCCATGCATTACTTGGATTACCAATAGGAGCGACACTGGTGATCATAGGGACACTAAATAAGCTTGAGGAGAGATGAGCACGAGTTAGGTGGGTGACATGCTTAGATATGATATACTTAGGTTTATGGGTTAGTCTTTTTGATGTATATATCATGTAAATTATGGACATATAGAAGGCCATGATCAAACTTATGATAGCATCAATGTTGTGTCATAAGTCAGATGGTAAGGTCTCGTTATATATGATATCCTTATACCAATCTATTTTGGATCAGGGGGCACTATATGATTTTGGGTCTAGCTCATGCATGATATGTATGGGATTTTATCTAGAGGGTAAAAGACCATGGGACTAGTGGTGTTTTTGAGTGCTTAGATATATAAGAGGCTCCTTATGTATCGACCAATTGGATTGCCCCATGTGGTTGATGATAGGTTACCTTGGGTGACTATATGACAATAAGACTAGGTGACATGGCTTATGCCCCATGTGCCATATTTACAAATGATCACATGAGGGGAGATAATTTGGTAGTCATACACACACAGTGCTACTCTTTGTCCTATATAGGTGACCATGGTGATAGGGCTGGCTCAAGTGAAAATCATGAGCCATTATACCTAGTGGGTAGAGTCACAGCCAGTAGCACACTTGATAGGGTAGTTTTGACTCTTGCACCTAGTGGATCTTCTAGTACTACCTTCTTTTTGGGCATGACATGCTATAGAGTTGAAAGGTAAATGATTAATATCAGTTGAGATACCAGTTATTAAGCCACAACATGTGAGACCATGGACTAGTCGAGCATGATAATAAGCGGTTGGAGGAGGAGAGGACATAGATGTAGATGTAAGAGTGTATCAAATACCATAGTAGGCACCATAAAAAGAACAATAGTGACCATTATGGCCATCTCATAAATTAAATCACTACCAACATGAGTGTGCTTAGACGAGGGTAGATATACATGATGACCCTATAGTCACTCCAAGATAGATTTACTTGATAAAGGCATCTCTTAAGAGAGTCTCACAATACACCTAGGTGGTGACTCTTGGATTCACATTGGTGGGGAGGTGATCAATCGAGGAGGTTCTCAAAGGATGAGCATATAGAGATACAATGCTCATGGGTGAACAAATAGGGAGATGATGGTTGGTGACACTGAGACTGATGAGAAATGTTTTAATTTTAAACTTTGATATAACATACTAGTTAATTATGATTTTAGTAGATAGATATATTTTGATATATATATGTGATCTGATATCTATCTAGATTTGATTTTTTAGATCCTATAACAAAGGATGTCAGACAGGGATCCCTGGTCATGGCTATGCACCATGACATTTTAGATAGGGTGTTGGAACCATACGACCCCACCATGTTGGATGATCCTATGGTACCATCTACCCTAGCTCAAATAGGTTGGTTTATATTGGTGGGGGAGGTTGCAAGGAAATTATAGAGAAATGGGGATGGATTTCATTGATCGATAAGGGTGGGATCAGGAGAAGCATAGGCCTAGTAGGCCTTGGCTTAGGAGAGAGTAGCACACATGGCTACCACAGTCCAGCTTGGATAGGTATAGGCCCAGGTGGACAACCTATATGGATAGGTAGTAAGATTAAGATCCTAGACTACCTTATTAAATCATACCATGCAAGGGGAAAGTCCCAATAATCTATGGGTGGTGTGGCTAGGCCATAGGATAGGCATGATGGAGCTTAGTCGAAGTGTTGGAGCTATGTATTTTGTATTTTGTACCATTGTATTTTATAAAACACATGATGTATATAGATATTGATTATTATAATTGTATTTTATCTCATGAGTTGTATGTGGTTGTGGTTGTTGATGCATGGATATATCTCCTTCTAGAACATGTATTTTTTTTGTTGTATATGCTATGAGAAATATATGTGGAGTGTTTTATTTTCTATCATTTTGTGATACACATGCATGGTTAAAAAGAAAAAGGAAAAAATGACTTGGAAAAGTATAATTAATCACAAAAAATGTACTACACACTATATCACAATGGAAAATATGTAATAACAAAATATGACTAAATATAATAAACCAAAGATGGTAAAAAGGATAACAAAATGTTTTTAAACCATGAAAAAGATTTTCACCAAATTAAAACAAGTAAAATTACACTATATCACATTGGGAAGTATGAATATAATGTAATAAAATGGAAGGCACATAACATATCAAATGGTATAAAAACAAAATAATTAATTCAATCAATCATACTAAATCACGTTTTGGAGTATAAAAGAGAAACAAAATTTGGAAAATGAACTTAAATTGATCACACTAATTTAAGATGGGAATTATGAAAAACTTAATAAAAATGGTGTATTCTTACATGCAATTAGAAAATAAGAAGATAAAAATGAAAAATCAATAGAGTAGGCATAAAACATACTATATCAAGATGGGAATCATGTCCATAACGTGTAACTCATGATCAATCATGACTTATCTCAAATTTGACATATTTAATTTCATTGTGACTTAGGTATTGGAAAATTTTATGAGGAAGGCCAAGTCGTATCCATGTTCTTACACTGAAACTCACAAAGGGAACACCAATAAGGTGTAAAATAACATGAAATATATGTTAAAGGGGATGTTTTTAATGGTAATTTATGAGGAAGGCCTAATCCTATCCAATGTCTTATCTTGTAACTCAAAAATATAATTCTTAGGGGGAGTTATTAGTGAACAAAACAATATTTCTTAAGGGGAAATATTAGGATTGCGTGAAATGAAAGAGGGAATGTAAAAATCACAACATAGGCATCTATGGTAAGACCTTAGGAAACATGAGGAATACTAAGGATATAGAAAGACACTAAGTGACTAGTACCATCAATATACAAAGGACACCTATTCACAGTAAGCATAAAGTCGTATATGTAAATACGTGAGATACTAAGATCAATTCATGTTGGTTTTTTGAACAAGGAAATCAAAATGGACCTACCTTCCCACAACATGTTCCCCATTCCTCAAGACCTCTTACAGATCCATCAGTTTACTATGAAGATTGGGTACTTATGTGAGAAAGTAGGTAGCACTGAAAGATTTTTTTTATATTTTACTTTCCCAATCTATTACCCTATCACACCCCAATGGACCTCAACTCTATCATCAGGATAACTATGGAGTTTAATCTCTAATTATAAAAGGGAGATGTGTTTTGAATCACATCTTTTAGTGTGATTTACCTTTTGTAATTTTTAATGTTTCCTTTTGTATCATTACCTTTTGTTAAAATGATTTGACTTTTAAATTTTTATGGATTTTGAGATTCCTCCTCCATATGGACTTGGAATGAACAATCACAATAAATAAATTTATACACATGAATGATCTTTATAATTTGGTTCAAAGAAGCTAAGTATCCAAAGACAAGACCAATTAAAACACTTAGGCTTACTTATGAACCAACATGTTATCTCAAGTTTCAACCATGTGTATGCTTAATTTGTGAAAGGAAATGAAGGGAATAAAGGGAGATCCAAGATGGACTAGTAAAATGAGATTATAATGAGACGATTTATTTCCTAACTAATCACATGGTAAATAAGAAGTACTAAGGGGAGAAAGGTTTGTTTAACCAAGTCACAATAATGAGTATCTGTGTTAAAGAGATAAGGTAGCAAACAATCATGAGGAGACAAGACATCCTTTAAAAATAAATGAATGTCTAGAGAAAATCATGTAATCATGAAAAGAATCCATAAGAAAACATAAGGATGGAAATGACATCATAGACAACATGTAGTGTGAAATATAAATAACCATGTAAGATAGGTAAGACTTTAACATAAAGTCAAATGATATAAAATAGATAAATGTAAATTTGGAGTACACGTCCAATCCAAAATAAAGAAATAAATGAACACGATGTTGTGTTTATAAATACTAATATATTTTTCCATAAACATTGTCCATAACATCTAATAAATCTCTTTGAAGTTAGACTCTAACTACGGCTAGGGTCTCATTGATCTTCAAAGAAAGTAGATAAAATACCTCTCATCAAATATTCTTGACATAAAATATAGGCATGCCTAAAGGATCATGCTCATTAGGGCCATCATGTATGGGATACTCAGGAGAAGGAATAGGATTGGAATCTATGGGATATGAAGGAGTCACTGGTGGATAAGGGACCATAGGTGAAGGAGGATCTATGGGTGGAGAAACCATAGGTAAAGAAAATATAGGTGGAGAAGGGGCCATAGGTGGGGGAACCATAGGGGAAGAAGAGGGATACTTCTTGCATGGGTGACATGTGGGAGGATGGATGGTAGGTGTAAGAATGGTCATAAGGTGATCTTGGAGATGCTATTGAAGGATGTAATAATGATCAGTGTGATGGGTACTATATTGATGCCACAGATAATATACCTCTCCATATGTGGGAATATACTCATGTAATACTTTTGGGGGAGGGATAGCCTTTTTTTTAGGCTAAGGAAGAGTAGGACACAAGGTGTCTATATATTGTTGAAACTTATGATAATGAGTGGAGGAATGACTATCTATATTATGGAAGCAATAGATATGCTTTTTATTAGACTTTGTGGGTATACTTATAGAGGGATTAGAAGCAAAATCTGAGGAAGGTTGGTATAATTTACAATCTCTATTCCAATGACCAACAACTCTATGAATATCACAGTATGGTTGATCGGCCCATTGGGTGGGCAAAGGAGCAAGTTACGGTAAAGGGAACAAACCATCACCAAGGGGAGGTGGGGCTAGTAGCAAGACTTAATGAGGCTTGACTGAAAGAGAAACATAAATAGAGGTAAGAAGAGTCTCAACTAGAGGGAGAATGGTAATATTATCAGGACTAGGCTTAGTTGAGGGAAGGGTAGGATGCACAGAGGGTTAAAGGGTGGTAGTAAGCATCTCAAAGGCAAGCCATTTATAAGCGTCCTGGTATATAGTGAAGTGATATAGACCAATCATAACATGATCTATAATCATAATCCTAATATTTCTTTTGTAAAATAGAGGTGTGTGCATCATCTCTACCCTACAAACAAGAGGAAGAATGCTAAAATTAGGAACTATATAATATGGAATATGATAATATAAATGGAAAGACTAAAATAAAGAAGAATGATAACAAATGATCTTTGCATCTTGAGCTTGAACAAGACCTCCTAAAATGGGTCATCTAAGGTATAACCATCATCATAGTTAGGTGTATGAAGTTTAATTACGTAAGTAGGGATGACCTTATCATCAGAGGTGGTGTGATGAATAGAGTGTCAAGTCTTAGTTAAGACTATGGGTATATCATCATTAGATGGTTGATGGGAACATGGATTTAAAATAGGGGGAAACTAGGATGAGGAGAGAGATCTAAATTTTTTATCTGGAGTTTGATCTCATCAGGCTCATCATCATCAGAATCTAAGAGGTTAGCTTGTATATTCTTGATGAGTTTGGGGTGACCAAGGTAAACTCGCATAGAGTTGATAGGTAAATTAAACTATTGAGATTCTTGGAATGGAACACTTTGTAAGGGTTTAAGGGTTAGGGTTTTAAATACACCATGGTCTTGGAATTTTTCAAAATTCCAAGGGTTAGTGTTGCCTTGAATATTATATATTTCACCATTATGAGATAACTTGACACATTGGCAGGCAAAAAAGGCAATAACCCTCATGCGATGAGTCTATGTCCTACTAAACAATATGTTCTAAGAGAGGAAAATTTAAGATTATAACCTTCACTTGAATAGTGATAGGTGTGATGGTGATATAGAACCACACACAAGTTAAGGGAGGCATTTGTCATCAGTCATAGCTTTGACATGTGTTTCATGTGCACTTAAGATTACATTTAGAGTATGAAAAGGTTTTAATAAAGTTTAGAGAGGAAACAAAAGTACCTAAACCCTTATTAATCAAGTCATGCTTGACTTAGATGTCATCAATTTGAACACTTATAAATATAGGAGGATCATTCACTCAAAGCATAATCTCATTTGGAATCATAGAATCAATGGGGAATTTGAGAGAGAGATAAGTGTCCATTATTTCATCAATGTGTATAGATATTTCTTTACAATATTGTAAAATGTTATCTTCTAATCCAAATAAGGTAGCTTAACGCCCTATTAAGGGAGGATGATGGATGCTCATTTCAAATAGGATCTGCATAAGGTAGTTACGATGATGTAAAGGGGTCCACATGAGTATGAGAAATGAAATTTGAGATGGGAGATTAGTAATTTTTATGATAGGATCCCATTCATCATAACCTATGAGATGGTTATTGGATAGAGGT
Organism: Torreya grandis; assembly: GCA_037957365.1. Taxonomy (NCBI): domain Eukaryota; kingdom Viridiplantae; phylum Streptophyta; class Pinopsida; order Cupressales; family Taxaceae; genus Torreya; species Torreya grandis. Next base: position 352,428 of record JARHVA010002360.1, on the reverse strand, counting down.
GCATAGTGTTATAGGATTTCCTCAGAAGGAAGAGCATAAGTACATGTAAATTTGTGTTGATAGGATGTAGGAAGTTTAATTGGGGAGCAAGTTGGCTGATTATCATGGAAAGATGAGATAGCTGATTTAGGTTTATCTTATGATAGATTTTAAGAAGTGGTATTAAAAGGTTAAGTATAATTGGTGATGGGTAAAGAGGTTGGATAAATTATATAAATGTTATGAGAGGTGTTATCCGATGGAGGTGTTGAAAGTGGTTCATCAAAAGAGATAAGGTCTTCTTGCCCCAAATCTATTAGGTGAGTTGGGGAAGAATATTGGATAACATAAAAAGTGTGAGATGATTGGTGAGTTTTGGTGGGATGACAAAAAATGAAGGCAAATACCCTTCACATATTATTCATGTTGACCACATTCTCTTTGGGAGTTGGGTCTAGAATACTTTCAATGTTATTGGTGGAAGGGGTAGGCTTATCATTATTATCTTGGTGATTTGGAAGAAGGTCTTTGTAGATGGCCAGATGAACATTAGCCTTGTTCAAATCTTGAGTTTTTCTTTATGTTTCATGAGATTTGAAGGCAATAACATAGGTTCATTGATGTCTACAAATGATATAATTATGGTCAAAATAGGGACCAATGAGGAAATCTATATCTAAATTATGCAATTGCCTACAAGTTTCATGAGAATGACCCCAACTAGCATGAAACCAACATAATTTATTTAGATCATACCATGATTTCATAGGACGAGTGGGATCAAACTCTCATGGAAGAGGCCTTGGTAGACATTTTTGCAATTTTACTAAAGATAATGGATTATGAACATTGATGTTACTTGTTGGAGAAAAGTGAGGATTAGGGATGTGGTTTTTAGGGGAAGCTTATTCTGGAACATGGTCAGAAGAAATATCTTGAATATTATGAATGGTATCATAAGAACTACTGATACCATCATTAGTATCATGATGATTTTTTTTATGAGCATATGATTGCCCATAGGAGGTTAGGATGGCTCAAATTGATGTATGAGGAAATCTTGGTGTTTGGCTTGGTCGATGGCCTCTTCCAAAGTTCATGGAGAAAGAGTCTAGACCTGATATTGCAACTTAGAATAGATAGCATTGGTAAATATATGAAAGAGTTTATCATCTGCCATGTTATGTTCACACTTGTTGGATAAGGTTTTCCACTATTTGATGAAAGCTTATGCAGTTTCTATCTTAATTTACTTGTAATTAATGAAATAAACCAAGGTTATTTTAGGGAGGTCACTAGTTTGAAACTCTTATATTATAACATTAAATATATCTTCCAAACTAGTGATGGAATGAGATTTGAGTTGGTTATACCAATCTAAAGCATCTCTAGAGAGGGTTTTTTCTAAGATCTTGGTAACGGCAAAATTGTTTAACTTGACCCAATCTTTGTATAGATTTCCAAATGTTTTTAAGTGTAGGGTAAGATCGATTAACTCGTTATAGCTAATGGTAGGGGTGATACATCCTATATTGATGTTATCAATTTGAGGTGTAATAGGTTTATTTTTAATGTGTTTGATTTTTTGTTAATAAGAGGAGGTTGAGGGATAATATTGCCATGGGAATCTCTGAGGGGGGGTGCAGGGGCATTTTGGTTATGCACTCCCCATGGAACTTGTTGAGGGTGATTTTGGAGATGAATAAGTTGATTTTGCATTTACATCATTTAGTTAGCATTATTAGCTTGGAAATCATTCATTTGGCTAAGAATTTGAAACAAAAGTTGATGGGTTTGAGTGGTGTTATCCATAGCATGTGAAGCATTAGCTTTGGTATTAGTGGCTTGGGTACTACTATGAGTAGTGGCATCTGTGATATTAGTATCTTGAGAGGAAATGTTAGAAAAGGATGCCCTGGTAGCATGATTTGATTTTGTTATGAAAGATGCACTAGTAGAAGGATTAGAATAATAAGCAATAGTGGTAGGATTACCATGGGTATCCAATGATGTACTAGTGGAGGAATTGAGAACAGTGAGTCATGGGAACGGCCCACTAGATGTGGAACTTGCCATGTTAGTAGAGATACTTAGCATGGAGGTTGAGGAAATCAAAGAACAAGAGGTCATAGTATAAGAAGAGATCAAAAGAGAAGGAAGAGGTTGAGAGGAAAAGAAGTCATTACCCCCAAATTTATGTGAGAACATGGGGGAAGGTAAATGGGGTTCTTTTATTTGATCACTTATCATAATGTGATAAATAGTAGAAGGGTTTTTTCCTTGATGTTGAGGAAATTCATTAATGAAGAAAAGAATTTCTAGAGTATACTCTAATTTAGGCTGATATTATAAGGAGAATAGAGGGTTACTAACTGAAGATACATGAGGAGGAATCCCATAATTTGTAGTATGAGTGGACACATGCACATTACTTTCATCTTGAGTAGGATCGACAAGTTGTTTATGGTAAAACCTATTGGGGTTGGTAAATCTCATCATATATGTTGAGTTCAACTTTGCGTTTTCCTCAAACAAGAAGTTCATGATGAGAGAGAAAGGTTAAGAAGGATAAAGATGATACAAAGATAAAATGATAAAAAAGGATACATATTTGTGTAGGTAGATTGTGTCTTGTGACCTAGCAAGTAGATGACAATATAGATTCATGTAAGTTGACTCTGTATTGTAAATAGGGAGATAAAATAAGCTGATAAGGATACATATTCATGTAGGTTGACTATGTACTATTAGATAGAGAACTAAAAAGGGAGAATAAGAAGACATAGTCATATAGGTCGACTATGTACGAATGGTAAGAGGAAAAATATAGTCTATATGAGAATGTATTGACTAGAATGATAGTGTTCTCAAATAGGGAAAAAATCAAGATAAGTGAAGCAAGAATGAAAGCAAACACACAAATAATTGGATCAATGTGAGTGATCTAATTGGGTCATACAACGTAAAACCTTGCACTAATGTTGGCTAATGCAAGTTTTTTCAATACAACATGTAATGATCAAAGAGCAAGCAATCAACTAAAAAGTAAATGCTAACTAAGTGGTCATCCTAAGTGTTATTATATTATTAGAAAGTGTTGATTTAAATGTGATAGGAAAGTTAGCTGAAATAGGGAACTAGAAAGGCAATCTATGGATGGTTCCAGGATGTTTGGGTTGAAAAATATTTGTGTTGGTAATGGTACTAGCTTGGTATTAGGGCATACCCCATCACTTCATAATCCCATAATGATAATGTTGTTGGGTGATTTGACAATATATACTATTGATCACATATTTATACTAGGCTAGAAAACCAATTTAGCTTCCCCCTTGGTGATGAAATCCAAGTAGGTAGGCCTTGAGAAGACAAGTGTTTAAATACATTTTAAATATTTTATGATTTGTTAGTATGTTTAAAAGATTAAAATAGTGTAAATAGAGCAGTAATTTGAAAAAATGATTATTTAGACTATGTGAGTTACTCTAAACATGCAAACGGTTAAAAATGATATGTGAATTAATTACTAATAAATAGTTACTAATTCCTTGATTAAGAATAGTACATAGTCATTTCAAGTGACACTATATGCAAATAGTACATAATAGAGTTGACTAGATTGCAATTATTCTATATAATCAAGGTATTTAAAAATAGAGCCAAATAGGTCGACTATGTCTCTCAGATAGAAGGCAAACTCAGAACTAAGTCAACCACATCAACCTAGTTAGTTATAGGGTTGAAATTTTGAAGACTGATAACCAATGAAAATAGAACTAAATAAAGTACTAATATGACAAAGAGAGGAAAGAGATGAACCTTGGTGGGCTTCAAGATGGTTAATATTGCAAATTTTATGCTAAAATGCCTTAATTATTACTTTCAAATTTTGAAAACTAGGTCAATTGGTTTAACCAAGTTATGCAAAATCATGTATGCTAAATAAGAAGAATAAGGAACAAAGTTGACCTATTTGATAGTTTTTATTCATCTATATGCTAGCAAAAATAATTAGCATATAAGGTTGACCTATTTTATAGTGTATGCTAATCTAGAACTAAAGAAGGGTCCTATGTCGACCTGTTCAATCCAGTAATATGTAATTGATAAAGACCTAAATAGACAAAATAGAGTTGTTTTGAAGTGACTGTGTGTTAAACCTATGCACAAAGAGTTAGAATTATACTGATTGGTTTGATACAATACTGTAAACATAGAAAAATATAATAAAATGATAAAAATGATGGTGTGAAATAAAACCTATAAAGGTTAGATTCATATCAGGTTCACCAGAATGTATGCAATGAGAAATACAATAGATCTATAAATCAATCCTAGGTTAGAGAAGATAAATCCTACTTACACTTCTGATTGTGGATACATTAGATATTTGAGGTCATGACTAATATGGATCCAGTAGACCTAGCCAAGGGATCTCTTACCACAATGAATTCACTAGGAAGGGTTTCAAAGCCTCCAGTCAAGAAAAAATATGCAATAACCTTAACTAAGTCCTATATTTTAATAGTCACTAAACTAATAATAAGTAAATCAAAATCTAATCTAGTGCTCACCAAAGCTTGTGGCACAAAGTGGGGGTAATAAACATGAATAGTAAACATGCATAGAATACATATACTCATGTAAATGTATATGGAATCCTAATACATGGGAGAGAAGTACAAATGCATATTTATCTACTCTTATAAAGAAGGAACAAAGTTAGTAATACTTATCTTTGAAGATGAACCCACCGAGCCTCAATCTCTCCCTTGGCCAAGGTGATTCACAAGAGGTTGTTGTGGTATGTAATAATGACAAGGATAAATCATCTCTAGGCTGCATAACTTATAAATGCATCCAAAAGACTTATCCATAAGACAAGATCCATATCTCCAAAGAAAGTATGAAACCCTAAACTATGCTCCTTAATTATAATGGTGGATAAGCAAACGTGCAATATATATCTCTTTTTCTTCTCTCTTCTTATAAATGATGAAATGGGTGTGTTTATTTAGGTGGATCTAACCCTAGTCCTTTCTAAAAGTTTATGTCGACAAGGTCAACTTAATCAACCTTATATCATTATTTACAAAAGAAAATTACATCTCGATATAGGTCGACCAGGGGCTGATCTAGACCCTAAATAAATTTTATCAATTAGAGTATAAGGTCAATGGGGCTGGCAGTGTAACGTAAACTATCAAAAAGGATTTTAGGCTAGGGAAGGGCTAATGAAGGTAGAAAATGGCTAGAGGAGGGCAAAAAATAAGAGGCAAAGATTATGGAAATGTTTTTAGGAGATGGGTGTGTAGATAGTAAGTGGTAGTAAGGGGACAACAATCCTGTAAAGCGCCAATGGTCTATCCACCCCTTTCTTAGTTCACCCCTTAAGGCATGTACTTAGAGAGATTGAGACTCAATGGGTTTTTGTAAGATAGAAATCATCAATAATTGATGAAGTTTGAAAATATTATGTGTATACAAATTGTGTCCTTGTTAAGCCAATACCTAATACATACTTATTACATCCCATGACCTACTTGGAATAGGTAGTGGCTGATATAGACATGTATTTTAACTCTTTCCTTTAGCATGTTGAAAAATCTTGCATCTTTCCACAAATTTGTTAACATAATCTTACATTATTTTTCAATAATAATATGCATCTAATTGAGAAAATGTCTTTGTTTGTCTAAAATATCCTACTAAATTGCCACTATATTTTTCTTTCAGCAAATAATCTCTGATAGATCCCCTAGGTATGCATAGTTATTTGCATTTAAATAAAAATATTTCTTATATCATGTAGTCCATACATGGTTTTCTATCCATAATTATTTTATTCTTAAAATCCTCATATGCTTCCTTGAAATATGGATCTTCCTCATACAACTCCTTTAATGACTCAAATCCCAAACCACTCACTTGAGATTCATGTATGATCATACTTCTCCTGCTCAATGTATCAGCTATCTTATTGGACTACACACTCTTATGTTTGAGAATAAAATATAAATTTTGTAATAACTCCATCCATTTACATGTCTTTGACTCAATTTAGTTTGACTATTGATTAATTGCAAAGTATGATTATCTGTATAAATCACAAACTCTTTAGGTAACAAGTAGTGCCTCCACTTCTTCAATGCTTGGATTATGGTATAGAATTATTGATCATAGGTTGAATACTTATTATTGGCTTCATTTAAATTTTCACTAAATTAAGTAATAGGCCTTCCTTCTTGACTCAAAATAGTTCTAATAACTAACCCACTAACATCACATTCAACTTAAAAGAGTTTGTTAAAGTCAGGTAAGGCCAAGATACGCTGCTAAGTTATATTTTTATACAAAATCTAAAATTTATTCTTAGTTGATTCGATCCAATAAAATTTATCCTTGTCACTTTTTATAGTTTAAATAATAGGTGCACAAATACTACTAAAGTTTCTAATGGACTTTATATAGAAACTAGCTAATCTATTAAAACTTGTTACCTCAAAAACACTTCTTGGAGTAGGCCACTCTCCTATTTATCTTACCTTTTCTTGGTCCATTTTAAAACCATATTTGGAAATGACAAATCTCAAGTAGACCAAATCAATTTGTATGAAGGTATACTTATTGAGTTTAATCAATAATTTTTCTTCCTGTAGTTTATTCAACACCATCTTAAGATGCTTGATGTGTTCATACTTTTATTGGTTGAAAATAAGAATGTCATCCAAGTAAACACTAAAAAATTTACCTATAAATGGCCTTAACACCTCATTAATTAGTCATATAAAGGTGATAGGAGCATTGGTCAAACCAAATGGAATAACAATCCACTCATACAATCTATCATTAGGCTTGAAGGCTATTTTCCACTCATCACCCTCTCTAATTCTGATTTGATGGTAACCACTCTTCAAAACTATCTTTGAGAAATATTGTGTTCCACTAAAATAATCCATTAGATCATACATCCTTGAAATGGAAACATGTACTTGATATTTATCTTGTTGATGGCTCTAAAGTATGTACATATTCTCCATTCTCTATTCTCCATTCTCCACCTTTCTTAGGAGTTAAGACTACTGGTATAAAACATGGATTTAGACTCTCTATAATCACACCTTTATTTATTATCTCTTTTACTTGATTTTTGATCTCTTCATTTTATTTAGATGTCATTCTATAGGCTACTTTGTTTGGAAAATTAGTTCCTAGAATGAGATCCATATATTGTCTTATGCTCATTGGTGGCAACTAATCAACCACTATATCTACATACTCATCCAACAAATTTTGAATTTCCAATGGAAAATCAATCAACTTAGTAGATGTAATGATTGTATTAGTATTAATAATCAATGAAAAACCAACCTCTTCTTCTTTTATCAGCTACAAGAATTTGTTCTCTCTCACTAATAATACCTTAATATTATTTTTAGCTTCACTACTATATTTTAATGGTGTCAAATTATGCTTCTTACCATCCTTCTCCAATGTATAGGTGTTACTCCTTACATCATGTATATCCATCATATCAAACTGTGAAGGTCTAACCAAAAACAAATGGAAAACATCCATAGGCATAATATCACAAAGTGGTTCATCTTTATAGTTACCAATCTAAAAATCAACCTTACATTGATCATTGACTAGTACTTGATGTCCCTTTTGGATCCAAGATACTTTATACAGTGTAAGATGTGTTAGTATTTTTAATTTTTTAATCATTTTTTAAGAAACCAAGTTATCTATATTACCACTATCAATGATTATCTTGCAACACTTACCTTTTGATTTGCATGTATTCCTAAACAAGGTCTTCTTTTGGTTTGGTTCCTTCACTTTTTTATTTGGCTTTAGAAATAATATTTTCATCAATAAGGACTCTCCCATTTCAAGTTCTTTCACATGTGATGATGATCCTACACTTTCTTCCTCAGCTTAAAAAACTTGATTGTTGTCTTTAGTTCTTATATGGTTTATTTGTGGATTTTTAGGACATTCATATGACCTATGGCTAGCATACTTGTTACATTTGAAAAAAAATCCCCAAAATTTTCTTCCTCTACCTCTTGTATATGGCCTTATTCCTCTATATGAATAACCTCCTCTTTTAGTATTAGATTGACTTTGAGATTTTCTTGCTTCTTCATTATGAACTTGTAACTGACTTCTACCACCTTCTTGTCCTCTAGCTCTAAAATCTCTACCAATCTCTACCTCTTCTTCTATATTATTAAGTTTGTCTTCTAGCTAAATTATCTTTTCCCTTGAAATAAAACTGATAATCCTCTTTCAGTGATCTTGTGGATAATAGATTGATTTTATCCTAAATATTGAACCTCAAACCATTGATATACCTTGTTAATTTCTCAACATCTTCTTCTACATGACAAGCTCTAATTGTAATCTTGTAGAATTCTTTAGTGTAGTCCTTTACACTCATATCTTTCTATTTCAAGTTTTAGAGTTTATTGAACAAGCTTGTCTGGTAGTCTACAGGCATGAATTTTGACTTGAGTTTAGCTATCATTCTATCTCATGACTTGATTTTCTCTCTACCTATTTTCATTCTTTCATCTTGGACACTATCCCACCAAAGAGATGCATGTCCCTTCAATTCAGTATAAGCAAACATGACCTTCTTAACTTTATATATTCCTTCATAATCAAAGTATTTATCCATTATAGTTATCCAATCCACAAGTTCTTCAATATTTAGGCTGCCTCCATATATTGGAACCTCCAATTTAGACTTGAAACATGCTCCTATGATTGCTTTTAATATTTTTTATTCCATTCTTTCTTCCTCTTCTTATTTTTAAACCTATCATTGTGGTTCTTCCTTTTTATCACTCACATCACCTATCATTGCACCTCTTCTTTTATCAATTTCTATTGCCTCCAAACATGCTTGCAAATTTCTCATCCTTTTAATAATACATCTCTTGGTTATCTTCTTGGTCCTCTTCTAGCACCACCTCTAGATGTTCTTCTAAGTTATATTTTTCACTTATTACAAGTTTCTATTTCACAATCTACTCTTCACTCTTTTTTATGAAGTATCTTTCTCCTTATGTCACTTTTAAGTACAACCAAACCCTGCTCTGATACCAAAAAATGATGGATAGATTAAGGAAGATCAGGCCTAATACCTTCTTTACTAAAATTTTAACCAAAAAATGATTCTTTATGTTATAATAGCCTCTTATATATTCATTACATATTTACTCAACCCATCAAGTTGGGTTACACCTTTATCTAAACTAAAAAATGTACGAAAATATGAAAACAAGGTTTCCAAAGCTTAAAATTAGGGCCTATAAACTGAGAATATTAAATAAATATTTCAATAGATGTTCAAACTTCTTAAAAACACTTTTAACACTTCAAAAAATCATAATTCACCTCTTGACAAATTTTTAAGAGCTTTGGTTGGTTCATTTTTGAACTATAAATATTTTAGTGTTCCAAAACCCTAGTTTAGGGTATCCTAATTATGCATAGGTTGAGAGCTTAAATGTAAGATAAATTCAAATTTTATGATCTAATTTGGAATAATTTTGATTTTAAAATACTCTCCCCACATATATATTACCCTGTCACTTGAATTTTTCATTATATCAATCTTAAAAAATGATAAAAGATGGTTTTTCTTGATTGTTATATCCTTTTTCTTGACTAGTCTACTACATGAAAGAAAACTATTACAAAACAATAAATGTGATTCTAAAACAAAAAATACACTCACATTTATTCTAATATTATAATTTAATCATGGTATAAGACATTCATTCATTATTCTTTTTACAAATGAGTTACAACAATATTATAAACAACCCTATTTTTCCATAACTTTTCCCTCTTTTTCTTTGAAATCTCAGAATTTTTGATTTTTTTTTTTTTTTTCTCATTTCCCATGCACACTTATCTTTTCTCACTCTCTCTCCTTTTTTTCTATCTCCTCAAACTTTCTAACCGACATCATCAACTCAATCTATGTCTTAACCTTAATTGAGTTTGTCAAGTCAGTTAGACCTTCCTTGACCCCTTCATGAAGGATCATGACCAAACCAAGCATTAGAAGATGATAAAATCTCTTAAAACACCCAAAAAAATTAAAAATTCAAATTTATAGTTTTGATGGTAAAATTGAAAACAAGCCAAAATGACCAAAACAAAGCAAGGTGAAGCATGAAAAGGCTTCAACTAGACAAAATATGACCCCTAAAACCTATTTAAGACTACAATTTGTAAAAAATAACAACTAAACCCTAATTATCCTACATCATATACACTTAAATAATTTATTATTTGTATTACTCATTGTATTCATCACTTATCTTTAAAATGTTCTATATCTACTATGTGACCATTCAAACCAAAAAACTATAGCTCAATTTTTCCATGTATATTTTTAGAGAAACTCAGACCCCTATGGTGATTGACATTATCCCTATTGACAATATAATTTTGTTATGCCTCAAACCATTGTGTCTCTATTCTAGGTCATTTGATCCAAAGCATTTTGTATGTTAGTTGTTTTTTATTTTATCAATACATGGAGCATGATTCTCATGCAAGACACCCTCTTTAGTGTTATTTACATCATTAGTGTTAGTAGTAATTAAATTACATCAATAAATACTTAGTGGTTACAATATATAGGTTAATATTGTTAGTAGATATTTTATTAATGTTAGTTACTATGCTAGTAATTAGTTGTATGTGTTGGGAAGTTAGATCATTAGGTCCCATGTAACCTCATGTGAAATCTTATTTAAGCTTGTGAATCAATGTAATAAATTAACCAAGATTTTACTATTGTAAAGTTTCTTGATATTAAATAAATTATGTAGTTACTCCTCATATTATTACCTTTGCATGTTCTATCAATGGTATCAGAGCCATGTTAAAGTATCTTGAGGAATCAAAAGCTATGGAAGATCCACAAAGGAGATAGAGTTACATTTTTAAAAAATGAAGTTTTATTTTAATCCTTTCTTATTTGCGTATTTTTTTTAACTTTTTCTTTACTAAGTTGTTGGAGGCATTGGAAATGCAATAAAAGCATTTGAAGAAGCTCATTATGGCATTGAAAATATGCATTGGAATTTGAAAATCTCATGATGGTGTTGGATCATTGAGTAATTTACAATCATGTAAGAGCCTTAAAGAATTGTTTTGAAGAAAAATCTTGGTGAAGCTTTATTTTGAATTTTTTTTATTTTAAGGCAATCATTTTTCTTGAAACGCTTCATATTATTGTTTTCTATTTTTTTGGGTATCCCAAATGATGTTCTAAAGAAAGAAAAAGAAATTATTGGAAATATTTTGATTAATTTGTTGCATGAAAGCGCTATTTTATTTTATTTTTTCTAATAAATTAGTATTAGAAAGCACCATTCTTTAATTGATAAGACAAATTTTAACAAACAATTGTTTTTTTCCTTCAAAAAGGCATTAGAAGGTTGAACAATAATTTATTAAAAAAAAATCATTTTTGTTTATATTGTTAGAGATGAATCCCTAGAAGAGCATTTAACATTAGAAAGAGTTTTTGAATAACTGATGTGATGAACCAACTTGGATGACATCGAATTTTATTTTATTTCATGTTTTAAACAATACATGGCATTGAAAATCATTTTTGAACAATAAACAACCACCTGAAAGAGTGTTGAAAGTGTTTTAATTAGTCTATTGCTGAAAATTGTGCTTCAAAATATGTAAATGGTTGAAAATGGTACTTGGACAATGCATATGGCATTGTAAATAAGGTTTTTTAAAAAATATGTTCTTTATGGCTACATAAGAGGGTGTGGCATCCACATCTAGTCAGAATATTTATTTTACTACTCTTATAAATTATTCATGATTAAGTGAATATCTTTGAATAACTTACTTTGTTGTAGATGCATATGAGTGAAAGAAATATATTTTTATTTATTTTAGAAAATATTAAACAAGCAAGATATATATTATTTTTCTAATTTAATGTTCGCCCACATACATGGGTAAGTGGGTTTTAGGTCAAAAGTTAAGACATTGTTGAATCAATTAAAAGTGGCACCTAGACAATGCATATAATGTTGGAAATAAGGTATTAAAAATTTGTTTTTAGTTCTTTATGGATACATACAAAGGGTGTGGCATCCACATCTAGTCAAAATATTTCTTTTATTATTGTTGTAAATAATTCAATGTCGAGTGATTTTTTTTGGATAACTTACTTCTTGTTTTATCTTGAATTAAATTAATAGTGAAATTAACGATGATTCAAATAAATAGAATGGAATAATGTAGGGTGATGTAAATGCACTTTTAACCAATAAAATGAAGGTAAATGACTAAAATAAATGAAACAAAATAATGAAAACCAAGGTTAAACTATTCAATTAAAGAGTGGACATAACTTTTTGATCTATTTGGTTTATTGTGTTGATTGAAATAATACAAAAATAAGAAAAGAAAATCGAACCCAAATCTTACCAGAAGCTAGATATGAGATCACACAAGGATAAGGACATTGTATAGGAAAAAATAATTGGTCATCATTATCCCTATCTATGAATTTTGGCTTTTTTCAATAATTAAAAACTTAGGATATAATCGCATGTGATAGTGGAAACCAGGCCTCTGTGTATTGATTTTATATTCAGAGATGCATGAGAGATCTGTGAATAACTTCTTGAAGTTAAAAATCCCTGTAGAGAATGCAATGATTAAATGACATGTAAGCATAAAAAGAGGAGTGTAATTAGGTTGAGTTACCCTAGTCACCCTCATGATGACTGAACATTGTCTAAATATCCAATACTCTAAAGAGGGAAATCAAACTCAATGTAGTCTCCCACTTAAATGCATATAAAATCAAATTGAATTATTGGCCATGTGAGATTCGGACTACATAAAACTGGTTTGAAACTTGACTAAGGATTGCTTGAGGTACTTTGAACCTGAATTGAGAAGAATAGGGAACTTTTGCTCAATGTGCACTTGTGTAGATAAGCCTCTGAATTGAAATTGCCCATTTATGTAATAAGTGACTTGAATTTTCCTTTATAGTAATTCCAAATGGATGACCGCATATTAAGAATCCTAAAACATGAAGGATGACCTTAGGGAGGATTTAATTTCAAAATATAACCGTTGACAGGGAATAGACATTAATGTTATGTATGGATAGATATGTTCACCATTATTATCCCTTTTTAGTGTTTCTATCTAAAAGGATAGGGAGCTAAAATTTGGGTTCAAGTTAAATCATATAGATTCATAGTGGTGTTTTTAGTGATCATAACATTTATATATGTGATGAATGATGATTTTAGAATAAAATAGGTCCTTTCTTAGGTTTAGGAAATGGGGAGATGGAAAAATAGGTACTAATTAAGTGCACAAGTTAATTAAAGATGAAAATGGGTAAAATAAGCATGATCAAGTATTTTTGACCAAATTTAAGTCACTACATTTACCCCCATCCCCAACCCCCCCCCCCCCCCCCCGATTTAGCTCATAAATGAAATTACTAGATGAAAGGAAAATTATACCTTAGTGTGTAAAACACACTTTTTCTTTGAGTTGAATAATTCAATTGTGCAAGGCATTGTATGCTTTATCAAACCCTAAAAAACACATAAAGTAGTTATTTTATTCCTTTGAAAACTAGATTTTGAAAATTTGAATTTGATTTTTTTTAATTTTACTTGATCTTTGACAATTTGTAACTTAAAATGTTTTTTTCTAAATTGAAAATTACATATATTTTGACAATTTAAAAATTAAAATGAGAGTATGGATTGAATTCACCTATATGTGTGACATCAATACTTCTCTTTGTCACTTGTTTGGTGATGATGCTTCCTTGAAGCATTGAAGAATTAGTGTCTCTCATGAATCATTGGGAGAAGATAGTTTCTTAGTTAAACCATTAGGGATGATCAAACCCCAACTTCAATTTACACTTGTAGGATGAAAATAACACCCATTGAGGTATGTTTAACCTCAATTTACATCTATTGGTCTTTGTAACCCCAAGACAATAAATGGGTTGAAATCCAAATGGATTCACATACATAATGTTGGTGTGTAAAATGAACTCTAAGTCATGCATTATACACCTAAACTAAATCAACCACTACAAATAGAGTGTAGATTCAATTGAAACTTTGTTCTTGAAATGCATGATTGTAAGAGAATGGATTATACCTATGATCCTGCCATGTCCTCAACTATAAAAATAGAATGAATAATATGGCATAAAAATGTATCATGCCCCCATTATAATTGTAGAATTTGATATTTTATGTAAATGTTCATTGTATTTTTTGTTTTAACTTTGAAATTATGTGAATTTTATATTTTTAAATTGAAATAGGAGTGCATATGTATTGCATATGCCACCATAACATGTACCCATAACTGAATTTTTCAACATTTTACAATTTTTGAAAATGTAATTATGCCAAAATTCTTTTTTTCTTTTTTAAAAATGTATTATCTCATACATGAGAGCCCACTAAAATGACCCCTTTTCAGGTGAGATAATTGTTCCAAAAAATTAAATCATTTTAGAATAAAGTTAACTTGAAACATGTGTATTAAATGTGTTATCATTGATAATTGTAGCATATGGAAAAAGTGTGTTAACATAGTAAGATTTGAATTTGTCATATAACTCAAGAGGAAAAGCCTATAGAATGTATCAATGAAGCTCACAAAATTATAAATATAATTAGTATGTTAATATGTTAAGAGTGCATGATATGGATCATGACACTTATAAAACTCCATCAAGCTCAAAAAGCACACACACACAAAAATTGCAATGAAAGAAAAAACAAAATAGAAAGGTCAAGATCCAATAATGAAGACATGTTTAAATGTCACAAACAACATGCATAGACATGAATAATGTCACAAAATAGGCACATATTCAAATGTCTCACACACATAGGGCCAATGGTCAAAAATAAAGACATGTTCAAGTGTTACACACAACATACAAGTTTTCACAAATATACATGAATCAATTATTTTCACACAAGGACCAAGGGCAAACACAATAGAAAAGTAGAGTTGTAATATACCATGTACAAGCAAACAACATCAATGGAACATATAATTAGCAAAGGTATTCTAAGCTATGCATATGTATTGTGATTATATCCTAGCAAATAACATGTTCACATACACTATGTAAGATAGATATTGTAGAAAGACATTTTTAAATAAGATGAAAGATCAATAGTATAGGGGTTATGGAATAATAACACCTACATACGATCACCTACAAATAAAATGCCCCCAACTTAGCAAGGCTAATGGGTAGAGGAAATTCCAACATATTAATAATTAGAAATGTTTATATGTCTTACACAGCACTCATGGATATTAGTGAAATGCATGTCTGATATAGAAATAATATGTTTTTGATTAGGTAAGGTGGCAAACCAGGGGCTGAACCTTTCACAAAGCAAAAAATACAAGAAGGCAATCAAACAAAATATGCCTTCAGAGAGACGACGGTACTAGCCGAGAAACAACAGACATAGAAACAAAACACAAGAAATGGAAAGACCAGAGTTAGAGAGGACTCTCCTTACATAACCATTGATATAGAAATAATATATAAATAACATATTGAAAAGATTAAAACTAGATTTCCAATCATGCATAGGTCCTAATTTTGGATTTTTTAGAATATTTGAATGTTTTTACATTTTAGAATATATTATTTTTTTGTATTTTTTCAATATTATAAACCACCAAGCTTAGAAAATTAAATGAAGCAAGGTGTCACAAATAAAATAGAGGAAGATCTAGATAGTTCACAACAAGTGTCAATGTGAAATATGCACTAGTAAAGTTTGAATGGCTAAACATAAGCAAATTTCCCCTACAAAATGTGAATTGGCATCGTTAAAAAACTGTAAGAAAAATAT
Organism: Torreya grandis; assembly: GCA_037957365.1. Classification (NCBI taxonomy): domain Eukaryota; kingdom Viridiplantae; phylum Streptophyta; class Pinopsida; order Cupressales; family Taxaceae; genus Torreya; species Torreya grandis. The sequence goes on along the minus strand of JARHVA010002360.1, from coordinate 336,502 downwards.
GCAAAGGACTAACTGCGCATTCTCATTGTTGTCAAATATACACTTATTGAAACATGTCGCACTGTATAAATAATAGAGCTTGAAAATGAGATATTTGGCATGAAAAATAATGAATTTCATACTTCTACTAATGAGTAATCTAAAAAATTGAAACAATTAAGGATCTGTGTTTAGAAATTATACTTTTTTGGTAGAAAAATTCAAAGGATAGCATTTACCAGCTAGGATATTAATGGTTAAATGATTTTGTCTTGTAATAAAAATGAGAAAATGGTAATGCAAGTTGTGCAAGCAAAGAAATAAATGACATTATTTTAGTACGATTAAACATTATTTTTAGATTTTTTAGATATGCAAAATAAAATAGAAAGGCCAAGAGGAAAAGAAGTCAATAAAATACAAGGGCATAAAAGAACAGATCAAATGATTGCACATGCAAAAAAATAAAGAAGAAGATGCAACGATCTGTGAACTATATACAATCAAATTTATAATTTCTTGAATTATTTGAGTATTTTTAGATGTCTATAAATGCACAAGGTACCAAATGATTCCATCAAGATATAAATTAAAGCAATCAGTAATTAGCAAAAAATGTCTCATCGTATTTGAATGAAAAGTATCAGATATGCCCATATCAAAATCAGAACATGTATCATACTCAGTGTCAAAACTATCTAAATGACTACTCATGTGATCATATGTAGATCTATGGGATGTAATACTATGTGAAATCCCATGGGGTATTATATAATATTATGTCAACAATTGAGCATTTTGAAACACATGGTGATTGATATGAATAACCAATTTAAAATATGTTGTAATTACTTATGTTTTGTGAGAAGTAAATACCTTTTTATTATAAACTTATTTTTTCTTAGTTTGGTGTTGAATATTTTGTATCTCTTTTTTATTTGATTGAATATAATTGTTTTGCTTAGATGCCATATATATAAACATGCTTTGATTTTTAATTGATGTATCATTTAATTATGGTGGTGGATGGGGAGGAAGAAGTACCATGGATTGTATAGGATACTCATACTTGATTCCTAAAATTGTACCAACTTGATTGCAATAAATATATTTTAAGTATCTATGAACCATGTAAGGTACAACACAAATATTTAGAAATGGTGGGTGTCCAAATATCATTTCGAAGATTCTATTTTATGGTGAAACTATAAAAGGATTAGATAGTATAGCAGGACCTACTTGAAGAGGTAACACAATATGTCCCAAAAAAAGTTATTGCTTACTATTAAACGTCTTTACACTTTTAGTAGTTATTTGTATGTCACTTTATGTGTAACATAATGAATTAAGCAATGTGATTGTGTATGCATTCTCACTCGATCCATTATCAACTAACACACTATGAATAGATTGTTGATCAATATGAGCTCTTATACATAAAACATGGAAATTAGAATCATCATCAACTATTTCACTATCATCAAAAGTGATCATAGGACATGGTTGAATATTTGGATCACTAATAATATTTATATCAACATTATCATTTTTTTAGGCTTTGTTTCCTTTATAGGAGTGTCTAGCTCAATGTTCTTGTTGTCAATAAGATCTTGAATGGGATGTTTGAGCTTGTAACACATGTTTGTATAATGATCATTGTATCGATGATAATCACAATATACATTATTGTTAAAAAAATTTCCTTATAGTTTATTCATGTCAACTTTAAATGTAGGAAGCAAAGTGATTAAGTTGCATTAAGTACCTTTATAGCATTTTTTAAGGTGGTTGCAGTAATCTAAAAAATTACCTTATTAGTTGATCCAATAAAAAAAACTTTGTTAGTTGGTTGAGAAATAACATTAACTTGTATCTTTACTTTTGCTTTAGTACCTTGTGTCTTAGCCTTGTAAGGTGGTTTACTTTAAAACTTGATTGTATCCATTGTAGTAGATCTAAGTGTATACTTAAGCTTATTTAAAGCAAGAATTTTGAGTTCTCTATCTCTTATAGTATGATAAAGTTCTTCAAATGATTTAAACTTTTTAAAGATAATTGACTAATGTAATGGTGCAAGCAAAATCTATTTGAAAATGTATTTTAGTTCATTGTCTACCAATGCATTAGTCATTTTAGCCAACATAGTCTTAAAACAAAGCACATAATCACTAATAGGTTCATTAATTCCTTATTTAAGCTTAACTATTTATGTATACGGATATTTCTCATTAATGTTGATAACAAAGTGTTTGAGAAATAAATTTTCTAAAGGATTGAATGATTTCATATGTTGAGTAGGTAAATCATATAACCCACACAAAGCATAATCTTTTAATCTTCTTGGAAAGAGTTTGGTTAGCAATTCATCATTTAATGCATAATCCAAACATGTTGTGTGAAAAGATCTAAGATGTTATTTAGAATCTCCTTTACCCTCATATAAAGGAAGCTTAGGAGCTAAAAATTTAGTAGGTAAAGGATAGGATGCAATATTATGTGCTAAGGGATTATGAAGTAAAGCATGGGAATCCAATTATTTTCTATATTTTAGGATACCTTGCTCTAATTGCAACACCTTACCTTACATAAATGTAATTACTTGCTTGAGGGATTGTGCATTAGGTAATGTATGTGATATAGTATGTGTATCTATAAAAGGATTTGAAATACTTACTTGGTTAGGCATAGGCATAAAAATATGTTGTAAACCATGTGTTACCCTAAAACCTAAATATTTTTATGGGATAACAGTATCAACAATAGTAGTGGCAATAAATGTGGTAGGTTTTACAAAGGGTTGCTCAACAAAATCATTTGGTTCTTGAGAAGTGGTTTCATGTTCATGTCTTTGTTGTTTTGGTCAAGGTACAAATAGTAAGGACTCAATGTCATATAAATGAGTATCAAGGTATTGACCAAACTCTTTTGCATCTATAGTATCAAAAATACTTTCTTGAGTAGTTTTAGACTCGTTTGTTTTTAACTTTCTATTATCATAATAGTTCTATCAAGTGGGTGTGAAGCAATTAATTGAGAATCCATGACAAAAAATATTAAAAACAAAATAGAGTAAATTACAAATAAACAAAATAAATAATAAATATTTTACATGCCCTAATGCAAGAAATATTGAAGTCCTAAAAGTTTATAACCCTAAGGAAAACCTAGAGTTAGACACTATTGGAACAATAAACGAGTTCACCAAATGTTTTATCTTGAATTCAATTAATAGTGAAATTAACCATAAGTGAAATAAATATAATGAAATAATGCAAGGTGCTATAAATGCATTTTTAAATAGTAAACTAAAGGTAAATGAAATAAAATAATGACAAACAAGGTTAAACTATGCAATTAAAGGATGAACTTAGCTCCTTGATACATGTGGTTGATTGTGTTGATTGAAATAAATAGTAACAAGAAAATATGATCAAACCCAAAATCTTCCCAAAAGCTATATCTGAACTCGCATAAGGATAAAAACATTGGATATGATGGAATCATTGGTCATTATAGTCTATGTCTATAAGTTTTGTCTTTTTATTGTAAATATGAACTTAGGGCACAATAACATGCGATAGTGGAAAATAGGCATGTGTGTGCTGATTTTATTTTCAGAGATATGTGGGAGATCTGTAAATAGCTTCTTGAATTTGGAAACCCTAATAGGGCATACAATTATTGAATGACTATAATCATAAAAATAGGAGTGTAATTGGGTTGGGATGACCCTAATCACCCCCACAATGACTAAACATTGCCTACATATCCAATACATTGAAGAGGGAAATTAAGCCCAATGTAATTCTCCCACTTAAGTGTTTTACATAACCTTTGACTATATTAATGCACCTAAAATCAAATTGAATAATTTATCATGTGAGAAACATAATATTGGTTGGAAACTTGGTTGAGGATTGCTTGAGGTGCTTAGAACCTAAATTTTGAAGAATAGGGAACTTCTTCTCAATGTGCACTTGTATAGATAAGCCTCTAAATTAAAATTACCTAGTTGTGTAATAAGTGACTTAAATGTGCCTTTATATCAATTCAAAAGGGATGACCACACACTAGGAAGCCTAAAAACATGAAGGATGGCCTTAAGAAGGTTTTGATTGCAAAATATAACCATTGGTGAGAAATGGAAAGGAACGCTAGGTATGGACTATTAGTGTAGAGGTTTTACCCTTGCATGGGTTTTTAATCCTCTTTTATCTTTTACCTAGCTTATGTGTATTTTGGAGATATTAAGGCTAATAAGGATTATTTATTGCATCATAATGATGTCATCCTAACATCATTATGCCCATGTGAGTGTATGGGGTCACATAGTGAGTGGATGGTGTCATTCATCCCACTTGGTCCCTTAAGTGCCTAGGCCACTCAAGTTCCAACCCACTATGTTTCCCTAGTGCCCTATCCACACATGGAGGATCAGACTACCACTCAAGTTGTTTGATGAGTCACCAGTCTAGTCAAAAGGCCTATAAATGTATCTCATTCCAATGTAATGTTAGGGTCAATAGAATTAGTGTTTTATCTCCTATTTTTGTGTATTTCATTTTTGCTTTTAGCTATTTTGTGTTGTGCACTTGCTTGGCTTGTGTGATCACTCTACTCATACATTTAACTTATCCATAACATGGAATCAACTCTGATATGGTATCAGAGCCATCCTGATAATCGTATGTCTTGTTTCATTACTATTAGCTTTCAATTGAAATCCATAGTTTTTTTGCATGTATTTTAATATAGTTTTTGTGAGGATTTGAAAAAAATTCCAAAGAGCCTTAAAAATCTCAAAAAAATTTGGGATTATTGTAGAGTGAATTGAATTGGTGTTTTATCTCCTATTTTGTGTAATATTCTCTCTTGTGTATTTCATTTTTGCTTTAAGTTATTTTATGTTGTGCACTTGTTTGGCTCGTGTGATCACTCTACTCATGCATTTGGCTTATCTAGAACCTGGACTCAACTCCGATATGTACATGTATGCTCACCATTATCATCCCTTTTCAATTTTATTGTCTAAAAGGGCATGAAGCTAAACTTTGGGTCTGGGTCAAAGCATATAAATGCATAGTGGTGTTTTTAATGATCATAACATTTAAATATGTGCTAAATGATGGTTTTAGGATAAAATATGTCCTCTCTTAGGTTTAGGAGAGAGTGAGGTATAAAATTAGGTACTAATTAAGTGTATAAGTTAATTAATAATAAAATTGAGTAAATTAGGCATGATCAAGTATTTGTGGCCAACTTTAGGTTACTACTCTTTGTTGTAGATGCATATGAGTAAAAGAAGAATAATTTTATTTATTTTTGAAAATAATGAACAAACAAGATATAGATTATTTTTTGAAGTGTAATGCTCACCCACATACATGTGCAAGTGGGTTTGAGGTCAAAATTTAAGACATTAATAAATCAAAAGATCACAAGTTCAATTCTCATGTTTGTAGTTTTTTTCATGTGTAACACTTCAAATTTGCATGTAAAAGGGCTTATAACAAAAGTCTTTCATTTTAAGTCTTAAGTAGTTGCATGGTGGAATTGGAAACTATAATTTTTGTAAGAAATTAAACATTAAGAGGTTAAGAGGTCAAAACCACAAAAGTGTAATTTCTATTTTTTAATCCCATCATTTTGCATTTAGCCTTTGTTTTATGGTGATTTTTTCCCTAGTCTATATTTTGCCCAAACATAGTCATGTAACTAGTCATTGATAAGTTTTAGAGCATTTTGGACACACCAGAGTGGTAATTTATGTGGTTTGATGTCTCCAAACATGTTATTTTAATAAAAAAATATTGAAATGATTAAACAAAGTTCTATAATGTACATTGAGTGCATTTTTGGTGGAAACTGACATCCTGCTTTTAGTAGTTGAAAATGGCTTTTTTATATAAAACTAAAGATGTTGGTAAATATTTGCAAAAGATTAACACATGTTACATATAACAAATAAACTAAAACATAGTATATTATTTCTCCTACTTCTTTTAAAAACCATATGGAATATTAAAGATTACATAGGAATATTATTACCTATATTTGGAGAGCTCAAATCTCCTCAAAAATCTCATATAAAAAATTCCCAACAAACCACTATAATATGAATATATTATTGTTAACAATATATTCGACATACTAATTAAAACTAACCTATTTTATATTTATCTCTCAGTAAATGCCTATACAATAATAATGTTACTAACTATTAATTCATAACATTCACCCCCTTAACATTATTATTCCTAGTTACACCATCTTAATTTGAACATGGGGAGAATATCATCCTGTACTACATATGAATTATGATTGTGTGATTTTTCCAAGGATCACAAACCTAAAAAAATGGTTTTTCCATGGCTAACCAAAAACCAATGATGTTTTTCCCATGGCTTACCAACAACCAATGATGGTTTATCCCATGGATAATGACCAACCAAGTGGTTTTGTTGGTTTACCACAAACCATGTCTTGTATGCAAGTACATATTTAATTCCCATCATTTTTTAACTTAGAGGGATTAAAAAATGAAATATCAAAAGGGATTACTCGAATAAGACTTGTACTTATGTTCTTATTCAAGCACACATGCTGAAATATAAACTATCACATCACGATGAAATCCACACAATTGTAAAAAAATACCACTAAATCAGAAGTGGTCTCATTGCTAGTGGCTTGTGAGAGGCTTAAATGGGCTCCATCCTTTGTGTATCCTCCATCCTCCAGTGTCTTCATTGCTTACTCAGGTAATGTGTTGATGATGCTCATGTCATTTTTGATGACAAGATTTTTCCACATACATAAATGATGCTTTTGACTCGGGACATTGGGTTCCATCGATAATGCATCCTTTATATAAAATGAGATTGAATTTAATAACTTTGACATAAAAATGACTCTTACAAAAAAAATGACTTAGTTTTTGGCATTTTAACAAAATGACTAGACTTCAACTGACACTTTGGTTATAAATGTCATTTACAAATATACATTAATATTTTGACTTTTTGATAAAACTTGACAAACTTAATAATTATTTTTGACAACATACTTGACTTAGACACTTTTGAGTTTTTGACAAAGACACACAAAACAAACTCTACAGACTAGATAATAATGCAAAACATTTTTTTAATTTTAATATAGCTAAAACTATAATTAAAAATTTAATGGACTTATAGCATTATATTAAGACAAGCCCTATAATTATTTAAACTTGCCACTATATTAAAAGAATGCCTAAATCACCTAATTTTTTTGATCATATACTCAAAACTTTTCATTATATCCACTAAATAATTAAAACCTAAATTATTTACACAACTCAGAAATGAAACTCTTACTCTTTGAAAAATTTAGACTAAACCAAAATACTAAGAAAATTGACCTAAAACAAAATTATTATGAATCTTTGCATCATCATTGAATATTTGTAGGTAGGAGACTATGTTGATGGTTAGCAGTTGGACGGAGAATGACAACTAGAATGCTAAAATAATGCACAATAGATTTTCATCCAACCAATATTTTCTCATTTCTTCTACGTGGATCTTTAGCACATGGAAAGAATTGATGAATTTATAGCAGTAGATAATCATGGTGTGTGGGCATTTGCATCTTCTTATCAATTCAAATCTACTCCACATCCCTTGATTTTTGTTTTATAAATCAGAACTACAAGTGCTTTATGGATGAATATAAATATCTCTGTATTATAGATCATGACCTCTTCCAGGAGCTTGGCTACTAATGAATCTTGATTATATGTGTATTGTTGATTAATGGTAGAGTTAGAAGTAAATAGAACTCAAATATGCATATTTAATGGTTGTGTTTCACTCTACTTGGCAAAATTAGATGACAACTACTATTTCTATGCACAACATTCATCACATTTATTTAGATTAAAAATGAATCAATCAATTGATCGATAATGGCTTTACATGATCAGGTCTGACGACTGAACTTCCAAAAATATTTATGATGTGGCCAACATGATCCTTGTTTATTGTAATGCAGATTGTGTCATAACAATTGTGCACAAAACACATGTATTAAAATTCATATTTAATGCTTCCACCAATCTAAAACTGAATGATCTACTCAACATTCATAACCATTGACACTCTATTAACAAAGCATAAAACTATTATAAAATCTTATAACAAACTAGTGATCACTCTTTAAAAAAATAACTAAGAATCAGACATGGCTCTGATACTAGATAAAGATGCTGGTATAGATTTGCAGAAGATCAACACACGTTACATAAAATAAAATAATTAAAACATAGTATATTTTTTCTCCTAAATCCATTACAAACCATACAGAATATTACAAATTATATAGGAATATTATTTCCTATATTTGGGGAACTCAAATCTCCTCAAAAATCTCATATAACCAACTCCCAACAAACCACTATAATATGAATATATTATTGTTAATAATATATTTGACACACTAATTAAAACTAACCTATTTTATATTTACCTCTTGGTAATATCTATACAATAATAACATTACTAACTATTAATCCATAATAGAAACCATGATTATAATAATGTTCCATTAGTTGTGATATCAGAGATAACTATGTTTCACTTCAATGTTAAAAGGTCCCTCAAGTTTTAGCAAGCTAATAGAGTCACAAGACCCACCCATTTTGAGTGAATTGCTAACTCCAATATAAGATTATGATATAGTAATAATTTTTGGCTCAATTTTTTTATGTTTTTAATCTATTTTTTCCCTTTAATTATTTAATATCATTGATGAAGAATAAATTGAGTTTTTTGGATTGGTTTTTTATCTCCCATTACTTCTCACCTAATAAGGGGAAGAGATTATATTGGCCTTCGATGAACAAGTTGACAAATAATTACTAGCACCATTAGTATTGAGAAAAGTGAGGTCAACATTGGTGGGCATCATGAGGTATGTGCCATACATAATATTGAATAGTCATTGGATGAGTTTTTATGTGAAGCCTTATGTGGATCGATGTA